>OU898280.1:18849436-19348544 GCA_918026665.1 Diabrotica balteata
CATTGCGAGGGGGGTTTTCAGAGAAATCCAGCGGAAAGAATGGAACGTTTTTGCATCTTTTTGGGGTATCAAAATTGACATTCTTAGCAAAATTCAGGTTGTTAAATCATTGCCTAATAGATATAATTTAAAAAAGAAAATAATAAATATATTTGGATTAAATCGATGTTAAGGCGTTATCTTTAGCTGAGGTCATCATTTACATGTATTGCTACGTTGATTTATGCAAAATATTGCAATTATATTTTGAAAAATAACATTTTTTACAAATCCTGTATATTGTTTTTGTTTTATTTATTTCATTGAGCTTGGCTTGTACAGAAAAAAATTAGGTACGTGATTGTTGCGTTTGAAAATGTATTTTGTTTAAAGAAAAACCGTATACCGGCTGTCTTAGATGTACACTCCTATCGACATTGAGCGAAATTCTGATATATTTACACTTTGTCCACTAACTTATGTCTCTAAACAACGTATGGCCTATAGAGAGATTCGTTTTCCTCAGTCCTTTTTGAGGGTTGGCACATTTCCGTTGTAGTAGTACATTCTGTTGTTTCGGAACTCGAAGAACACGATTTGAAGCAGCTTACAGGTTGTGATTTACTCTCCGAAGGTTCTTTGGATGACTTGGCTTCTTGATGGGCCTTTTTACTACGTTTCCATTTCATTCTGCGGTTTTGGAACCATATTTTCACCTGCAACAAAAAAAAATTTTTAAATATTTTTTTCTATTCGTTTTAATTCTTTTCGTTTTTTTTTTTAGGTTGATGCATGGAAAACTAAAATACTGGCATAGCTTTACTTCTTCAACTTCTTTGTCAAAGAAATAGGAAAAACAGAATATAAAAATTTATAAATATGCTCACAAAAATAAACATAGATGATCCGGATGTAAAACGCATTCTTGAATATAAAAAAAAGAATGTATAGAGATATAAATTTTCTGATGTTAGACTGGACAATGAAAACATGAACTTAAGGAAATACTGGACAATAAAAGATTTCATTCTCTTCTTAATATATTCCTAGAGTTTGCCGAACTGAATACATCGTATCAATGAAGAATCTAAACCCCCACTTAAAATGTATGAGAAGCTATATGAGGCTGACCCCTTTTTGGAATCAACAATACAGGCTGGTGAGGACGTGCTACATGCGATAGCCACCAATAGAACAAACAGGTGGTGCAAGCTGGTCACGGAAAACAGCAGATGTGCTTGAAGGTTAATTCTAAATCTTAGCAACGATGCCGTGCTGATACCCAACCTGACATAAGTCACACCCAATCAGATAGCCTACCCATGTCTGACGAACAGTAGGTCAATATAAAGGAAGAATAAATTGAGAGTTCAACGAAATGTTTACAACGAAAGGGATGTTCTAGTATCACCTTGTGTTTGGGGGAGATGGAAGACGCAATTCACTAAATGAAAAATATTAAAGCGGCTGGCCTGGATGAAAAGAAATACTTCTTCTTCTTCTTCCTCTTTATAAGCAATTCTGCTTGTTCATTGGCGGATTATTACCTCTATGGAAGGTTGTCTCTCATACATTTGCGCGGTCGTCCGATACTTCTACCGATTGGTGACTTATTTTGCTATTTTGACGACACGTCTCCTCCATTCTGCTTATGTGGTTATTCCATTCTTTTTTGCTACTTTGTGTCTATTCATTTATACACTGCACGTTACATTTTCTTCTAATGTCGTCACTTCTCTTTCGATCTGTCAGCGTATTTCGTGAAATTCTTCTCAGTACTCTCATCTCTGCAGTTTCCTATAGCCTTTGTGTTATGGCTATGTCAGGTCTTGTTTCTGAGGCATATGTCAGTATTGGTCTTACACTGGCTTTATAAATTCTTGATTTCATCTCAGTGTTAATGTGTCTGTTTCGCCTATGTGTTATTAAGGCACCTGCCAGTGTATTTGCTTTTTGTACTTGATCTCTCACTTCTTTGTCCAGGTCTTCATATACTGATGTCATCTATTTCTACCATTGTTTTAGTTTTCTGAGATGAGATTGTCATATTAAATTCTTTTGCTCTTATTTTAAATTTGTAGACCAGTCTTTGCAGACATCTTCATCTTCGGCTAACAATATTGCGTCGTCTGCGTCACAGAGTATTTTTATTTCATTGTTTCCCATTCTGTATCCTCTTTTTCTGTTGACGCTTTTGGTAATTTCATCCATGATCAAATTGAAGAGCATGGAGCTCAATGAATCCCCTTGTCTTATTCCGTTGCCTATTTCTATAGGTTCTGTAAGTTGTCTATCTATTCTGACTTCCATTTTGTTGTTTTGGTAGATGTTTTCGATAGTTTTTATAATATTTAGGAAAACTTCTCTATTCACCTGCAGTTTTCTGGGTGGATCGAGTAGCTCGACATAATTTTTGCCGGTTCCAAGCTCGGATAAAGGAAGAGGGGGTCTATAGCTAGGTTAGAATCTTAAGGGTAGACTTTAAAACCATAGAGCTCATAGAAACAGAATTAAATAAAAATACGAACAGAACAAATAAAGATCTTTGGACCAATAACCGTAGAATGGCTTGTACGAATGATGAATTGCTCTATCCGCACACCACAAATCCCTCAAATCTGGAGAAAGCCAAAGTGATGGCCCTCTTAATACCAGAAAGGATCCTGCGGATACAAAGAGTTTTAGACCTGTCTTTCTTTTGTGTCACCTTTTCAAGGCATTCTAGAAAATAATAATTAACTGGGTCGTGGAAATGTAAAAAACTTGTTGACACCTAAAATTATTCTAGAACAAGCAAGGTTCAGACTCGGAAAATCCTGCTGCAAACCCTTAACTTCACCCACGGACAGAAATAGGGGAAGCGTTCATAGACACAAAAGTCAAAAAATGGTCTCCGATAGAGAAGTGTCCTTGCGCCGATTTTATACAATATAAATACCAAGTACCAAACCATAAACAAACAAAGCAATTTATTTACGCTAATAATGCAGCGGTGGCAGCTTCGGGAAGAACTTTCAAGGAAATTGAAGAAAAATACAAATGCCCTAGAAGACTTGTTACTATAATATGATTAAAGTGAATTGAAACCCAATCCCACAAAAGCGCAAGTGTGTGCTTTTCGCATTAATAAGCGTGCTCAAAGAACGCTAGAGATAGAATGGTATTACCAGATGCCATAACTCAACGAGATGCCAAAATATCTTGATATAGCTCTAGATAGAATTCGGTCTTGACGATATCACTGTAAAGAGGTCAGGAAAAAAGTAAGCGCAAGAAAAACTACCATCCACAAATTAACTAATACATAATGGGGAGCACAACCACATGCTTCCCGCACCTCTTCCTTCGTATTATGTTTTGTAACCGCAAAATTTGGAGCACAAGTGTAAATAAATTCTGCTTACGCTAAAAACGTCGACATACCTCTCAATGAAACAGTACATATAATATAGGGTTCCCTGAAATCAATATCCATCGAAGAGATCGATCCCAATGTTAAAATCGTTTCACCACCTATCATAAGACAGGTCAGGTCAAAGGTGGAACCAAAGAAGCAAGAGATGGAAGACACTCCTTGTATGACCACCAAACTCAGCCAAGCCAACTAAGTTCTCGGAAAAGCTTCCTGAAAATATCAAGGATCGTCTTCGAATCAACTAAAATACGACGAATAAACCTACGGCAAACGTCAGATACGTCAACATTTGTTAACCCAGAAGAAATTTATGCTGTATACTATTAACTTTACCTGACATGAAGAGCGCTAAACAGATTAAGAACTGGCGTCTCACATTATGCTAGTTACCTGAGAAGATGGGGATACCAGGAAGCCAATACCTGTGAATGTGGCGCAAATCAGAATAGTCACCACCTACAAACATGCACACATATGAGGAAGACCATGCAACTTCATTTAATTACGTAGAAGTCTAATAAGAATCTCACATGCGACCTAACTTTAAGACTTTTTTAACTGTCTTTTACTATAAAGATTTAGAGGCTGGCATGTTTGGGTAATGTTCAGATGACAAGGGCACTAGAAGGTACAAAATCAATAAAGAACATGTTACACTGGAAATCGACAGGAAGACAAAAGAAAAGAAGAACCAAAAGTTTAGAACAATATAACCGTAAAATGATGGAGAAAAAGAGCACAACATCTGAACTAAAAAGATAAAATGTATTCGACTGTCTTGTATTTGAAGGATAAATATTGATAATTATTACTGATAAAGAAAAAATTTGTATATAAAACACCATGTTGTACCTCTCCTGACCCTGTATATACGACATTTTGTAATAGCTGAATATATACAAACTTCGCTTTGTATCAAAACTGTTTTCTTTTTCCTAAGAGTTATGGCTGGAGTTAAGAAGAACATCAAACAAACAGACAGAAGTTATAATTCACGATTAGCTTGACTAACTGCTCCGAATATGACGGCCGTTTATCAAGTTTCTGCCGCATTTTCGCTCGGTTATTACAGTCTTGATAACTTTTTAATGCATAGACTCGCCTTAATTTGTGTAATCGTCAAGAAAAAGCTTTTAACTCAAGCCGAGCTTTAAAGTTTAATATTATTTTATTTATTATTATAAAGAAAAATTTTAATTTCAAATAATACAATGTACGGATTATATTTTTTTTCAATTTTGACATTTTTACAGACTAATAATCAACGTTTATCACTTTATTTAAAGGAATAGAGAACTAGGTCCTAAACCATTTGCTAATGGAGATAGTGATCTTTAAAAGAACACCAAGTCCATTTTCACTTAGAGGGATTGAACACCATGAAGACTTAATGTTTTATCCCTCTACGCATGTGAATTACCGCTGCACATAGTGTTGCATGTCTCTATGATAACAGGTAGACTGTTAGTGATCTAATAATCATACTTTTGTCATTTATGGTGTGTTTACAGTTGTTTGTTACTAATAATAAAAATAATGAACCATAATCCTTGTGTAAGAAAGATTATTGAACTACTGAAAAGTTCTGCGAATTCTTCTACTGCATTTACAGGTAAGCTACCTTTTTTGCTTAATATTTTTAAATTATTAAAAATCATAACCTCAAAAAGTTAATGTAGTGATTTGATACCAACCTTAAACTAGCAATATTATGAAATCTCTTACAAACAATATTATCAGCCTTGTTTTATTTCAGAATAAAATAATACATCAAGCAATGATGTTTTAAATGAAGAGCTGTAAAGTAATACTCAAAGCAATGGGAGTTTATGTGAAGTTATGGAAAACGCTGTCACCAAATGTAATACACAATAGATCCTCAAGGGATGCTAACCCTGCGAGCGGCTGCAAGGAATACTGGTCACACTGGTCTGGAGGGCTGGCTCGTCTTCGTGGATTTACGAGAAGATAAGGGATTTTCGGGATAGGGGTAAGGACTCCTAGGTCTCAGGTCCTGTAAAGAGCAGAGGTTATGGGCTTACTTTGAAGCCGGAGACATGCATAAGCAGAATCTCGTGTTCTCCTAGTCTCTAGTGAGTCGGACGAAAGGAACATTAAAAAAAACCAATTTAGAGTCAACAATATATTGAATTTACCCTGAAGTTACAAATACAATCGTTATTCTGCGCGTCGGGAGACGATGAAGCAAGATAGTGAAGAGTTGACAGTTTGTACTAATATAATTACTCAGGTTAGTATATAGAAATCTGTTACCTTATGTGTGTATTAGGGCTTTCAACCACGACACGTTTCGGTCCTCTGAACTCGGTCAGTTGAGGGTCTCCTCCTGAGTTACGGACTTACGAGCTGCCACAATAACCGGACTACGCCCAATACTATGCCGGGATGATAAGCGCTCCCCGGAGAATTACCGACTGCGTCGTACTGATCGCGTACTGGACGCTATCGCGTCCGAGCCGGAGCTCAGCAATTACTGCCTTGAGTGCTCCCCGTACTACCACTGACTCGATTGACCAAGTTTTTCAGTTTTTATGTCCCGCAACATTCTTAGTTTTGTTTTGTTATTTCTGCTGTACTATTCCACGTGCTGGAATGTAACATGCGATGGTGTGTCGCTTCGTTGTATTACTTTTCATGAAGGTCTTCGGATTTCGTAATTCTTAAACATTCGTGCTTGTATCAAACTAGGTCAAATTGTTATACTTTGTATAATTTAAATGTATAAGTTAACTGTATTAATTATCCCTTATTTAATTTGGAATATATAATAATTATCTCGAATAATTATTATCTTTTCTATGCTACTTAGCCCTTTATTCCAACTCCCCACTCACTTGCTACGCTTACATTACAGAGCATATTATTAGGGATGCCTTGAGTTTTGATGAAGAAGATGAGTCTGATATAGAAAAAAATTATGATAAACTACTTGTGGTGAAAATGAAATCGGATCTGCATTTGTTACGGTCAGAATAAAAATATTAGCATTATTATATGTTTCTTTTGGATACTTAATAAGTATCCTAAAGTAAAAATAATCACTCAGATGTTTCTACTAAGAGGTCACACTCTCATGGAGGCGGACACTGTCCATTGGCTGATAGAGCGAAAGAGAAAAAAACTTAACAACATTTCTATTTGAATACCCTGGGCTGGCAGGAGTTAGTCAGACAAATTTCGTTGAGATACACCGTACATAATATGGAACCAGAAGATTTTAAAAATTTTAGGTCTTTGTATGATGTCAAAACATCTCAAAATCCACCTTGGATTAATAAAAAAAAGGCATTTTTTTCTATTAATCAAAGACAAGTTTTTGTTGTCTTGTTCTTATGTAAAACTGTGTTTAACTGCAAGTAAACATGCATGGAAACTCTATTTTTGAAAAGAAATTTTCATGAGATAAACCAAGAGATTTACCTTGTTAGGTTTCGAAGGCGACACCTTACATTGCCAAAAGAGTTGCACTGGTATCACAAAGTTTAATACCTATATCACAACAAAAGTATAATGATCTATTGGAATTACTGCCATATGTTTCTAGATTTTGCCACGATTTTTATAAAATTTTAATGCATATTAGTAATACTAATAGTGACTATCCAGAAGGAGACTTACTTGAGGATGACTGAGTGGTTTGTACCTAAAATACCATTTTGGGTAAATACATAGAGGCATTATTTGTACATAAAAGAAAGAAATCACGGCATATAATATGTATTTCTGACTATTTGGTCGCTCCTGGCCTATAGATAGAAGTAAGAGGTCAAATACAAACCAGACTGGCAGGAATTTCATTCACACTACGGCGAAACCGACATATTAACATTGAGACGAAATCAAGAATATATAAACTTAATATGAGAGCAGTATTGACGTGCATTAGAAACAAGTTCTTACACAGACACAATACAAAGGCTATTGAAAATGGCGGAAATGAGAATACCAAAAAACTTATAGAGAACAAGCTAAGATGATGAACAAAAAAAAAATGAAGCACTAAAACACTGGAGAAGATCCTGTTCAGGAATGGGGATCCAACTTGACGACGATACAACATTATACATTCTACATTTTGCGGACGACCAAGTAGTAGTGGCAGCAGACAAGGAAGATTTAGAATTTATGACGAGACAATTGTTTAAAACATATGAAGAATGGGGCCTCTCTGTAAATAGAAACAAAACGCAATACTTATGCATCGGGAATGAAGTATAAGATTTAATGGTCAACGAACATAAAACAATCAAGAACTGTGAGGAATTTATATATTTGGGAACAACAATCAACAAGAGTGGACGCACCGAAAAAGAGATAGAGCAAAGAATCGTGAAAGGAAAAAGGGTGATAGGATGCCTAAACCTGATGCTATGGTCAAAAGAACTATCAAATTAAAGAAAGCATCTCCTCTTTAACTCCATCTTTAAAAGTATAGTGCTCTATGGATGCGAAGCATGGCAACTTACTAAATCCCTTGAGCGACACGCCTACTTGAATTGGAATGGACTTCTGGAGAAGATCAGCTAGAAAATCAAGGCTTGATAGAATACAAAATGACCATATCAGAAATATAATGGGTGTCAAGTCAACCATCATCGACGAAATTCAAAGGAAACAACTGATCTGGTATGGTCATGTGAAAAGAATGGACGACGACAGGCTGCCAATCCAAATTTTAAAATGGACGCCAAGGGAAAGAAGGAAGTGAGGAAGGCCAAAACAATCCTAGCTGGGCAGCATTCAGAAGGCAATGTCGGAAAAAAAACGTTTACCCTGGCGAATGGAATAACCGACGTAGCTGGAAACTGGGAACCGGAAGGCGGAGAACGCTATAAAAGAACCGGATAATAAAAAAAATAAAAGCTAAGATACCGAAAGAGAAGTGAAAACATCAAAACATCCGTGTAAAAATGTAGTGGTACGCTTCCACAGAGTCTTGATTTGTCAAATATCTCTTAAATTAAAACTTTAGCTCCTGTGCATAGTCAGATTTTAATGACAACGAAATGATATCATTTCGTTAAAATTGAAGAAGATTTAGATTGAAAGATGATTGACATTTTCACCTTAGAATTGAAATTATAGTAAAGTGTCACATTTTCACAATTTTTATTAAAAATTATTAGCGCAAAAAGCATTAATGTTAAGCATATCTCGGTCACAGAATAATAATCAGAATGCCCACTCTCCATGGAAAATTAAGTACGCGGATCTCCTTCGCGCAGACGTTCCGCCATGTTTTAAAGGGAACCAGTGTTGTTTATGTGGTGTGCATAGAAAAATTAACCCGTTTAATTGACTTACGGCAATCATAGACATACTATACAATTATATTAACATTGTTAAATAATAACACTAAATATAATATAATTAAACATTAATATAAACAATTCACATAACTCACAAATCATATGTCTGTGTTATGTGTTTCCCTCTAAAAACATGACGCGCGTGCTGAAAAACTTCAAAGGCGGCATCTGAGAGTGGACATTCTGATTGTTTATTATTCTGTGTCTCGGTTTTCTATTGTCTGAACGCCAATGAATAAGCACTGATTTTATACTGATACGTTGAAAAATTTAAATTTTTTATTTTTTATTAGCTAAAAAGCTAATAATTATTGCAGAGAAATTACTAGCGTCTGTCGACAATTGTTAAATCCAAGTGAAAATATTTAAATACCAAAAAATTATTATTAAGAAATAGCACCAAATAGATATCTAGTGTTTCAACAAATCATCTTCATTAAAAAATGCTTCTTTACAAATGCAATACAATTCATCTGGTTTAACTATTATATTATATATCTTTATAGACGCCTTATTATTTTTTTAAATGCCAAAAACATATATGTAGTGACTTACCTGTGTTTCTGTTAACATTAGATTAGTTGCCACCTCAAACCGTTTTGGCCTGGAAAGATATTTGTTTTTGCCTAAACTGTTTTTCTAATTCCAAAAGTTGCTGCGAGGTAAATGCTGTTCCTTGGCCTTCTTGTTTTTCCTAGTAATGCGTGACCAGGACCACATCCTGAAACAAAGGAGAAAAACTGATATATTTGATCTCTAGCTCTATAGATTGTTTGATATATTTACATACGCTTAAATTGAAACAACTTTAATCAACGTTTTAGTTTTTATTTAAATATAAACCATGGATCAAAGAACCATATCAAGGTACTATACATGCTCTGTTCGTTAACCCGACAGAGATAAATAGGTAGATTGAGAGGCAAAAGACTTTTACAAACAACTACAAAAAGTGCTTTTTTCACGTAAGTCACGAGACAAACATACAGGGTGTACCAAAAGATGCCGGACGGTCGAATATTTCGCGAAATTTACATCGGATAAAAAAAACTGAAACACACGTGTTCAATATTTTTGAAAAATCGGTCAAATAACATTAAAAATAAATTCCAACGTACCCTCCGGGGGTGGAACTGGGGATAACTTTTATATCTTAAACAGGAACCCCCATTTTTTATTACAGATTTGTATTTATTCTGCAAAAATAAGTATTTTTATTCGAGACATTTTTTCGAATTGTTGATAAATGACGCTAAAATCGGTAAAAAAACGGGAAATTGTTATGGTGGCTACCAATTTTTCAATCTGGACATTGCACTTAGAAAAAAGAGTGGTACCGTAGGCGGTACTGTAGGCTAGGGCGAAGCTTTATTCTATTTTTCTGTATTTTTAAAATTAATAATACTTTTAAAATAAAATAACTTTATTATTTTTTTATAGATTTTTTATACACTCAGCTGAAAAAAAAACCGACGGAGGTTGTTTCTTGTGATTGATTCGGTAAAGATATGTATGACAGCTGAGACCAAGTCGGAGTCGAGTAAAGATAACTTGTTTTTTGCTAGTAAACAAGAAAGTGGGTTTTGGTAAAAGCAAGTTTTGTTCGTAAGTTTTTTGGAACATTGCAAACATTTGTTTTGCCACGCACTATTAACTATGTTCTTTAAGCACAATTCAAGATCACTCGGCACTATTTTATTTAGTCGAACATGACCATCACTTGCTAGTGCTTCGTCAGCTAGGCGATCCACAAACTCGTTACCGTGTACTCCAATATGGGATGGAACTCAGATAAATACCACGTGTTTATTTTTATGTATATAAATAGAGTTGCTAGAGAATATGTTTTGAATGTCCCAAAGGGCGTTTATTGAGTCAGTTATGATCGTGTAATTTCTCTGTTCGTTCTGATAATGCATTTTAAAATTTCGAGGATTAAAAATAGTTATATATTGGACATAAGCCAGATGATGCAGCGTAAATTTAACATTATGAATATTAAAAAAATTGCTGCCCCCACTCCATCCGTTGTTTTTGATGCATCTGTGTAGATCTGTTAGTAGCATTTCATTTAACTCCAGATTTATTACTTTTTGTTAATTTAAAAGTTCTATTCGTATCAATATATTAATATAATATTATTTACTTATTATCTATTGTGTCATGTATATGTTAATGCTCGATCTGAAAGATTCAGATATAAATTATACCAATTTCAAACACCATATAAAACGAATGCCCCAATCTAGACGAATTGAAGTTAAATATTTTTCCAAACAATTAGGCGTTGTGCATTTTAAGAGAAGGGGCCGGGTTGATGCAATTATAGAAATGAGGTGGATGTTTATGAGTGCTCGGAGCCGTGACCCAGCATGGTTTAAATGGATTATATGGGGTGGTTTTTGATACGGTAAACTAAATACGGCAATTACATGCTTTTATTGTTATTATAATATGTTGATCGAGTAATATCGATAATTGCATGATATGTGCAATGGTGTGGCAATTGAGTGAAGTTACTTACGAAATAAATTAGCCTTTTCTGCTGTAACATACAAAAATTAACTAAATTAATCAAAACAGAAACCGCTTTGATAGCACATTGGATACGCCGATCATTTACCAGAAAACATCTTAATTTATTAGTTGAAATTAGACCGGACATAAAATTGCCATATTTATGGGATCGATACTCTTCTTTTTTGAAACGAAGCTTTTGTACTGGTGTTGTGTTACATTTTCTTTATAGTAAAATACTGAGGCGAGCATTACGGAAGTAACGGTTTGTGATTTACAGTCATAGTAAACAGTTGGAAGAGTCCATTTACGACGAGGGAAGTCCGTTAAACAAAATGTAAACTTTTGCAATTTTAATAAAACCTACACTCAGATGCAAAAAAACGCAAGGGAGAAATTTTGGCCAAATTCAAAGTATTTTAGTTTTGATTTTAGCCCTATTTTGAAGATCTTTTATCACACTATGTAAAAATTTATAAATTTTAATTGATTAATAAAGTAAAGTAAGTTTTTAATAAAATTTTGTATTTGACTTATTATACAGGGTTATTCGAAAAGTGGTTTTTATCCTAACTTTTGAAACATCCCGGTGAAATATAAAATATAATATAAATTTTCGTAAAACCTTTCTTTTCGGTTGCAACCATGTCTTCTAAGTATTGTTTTTTGTTTTATGTGAAAATATAGATTGGTTCATTTTTTAGGAGCGAAATGACTTTGCCACCCAAAATTTACAACTTTTCCTATTATTACCATTATCTTTGTTTTAATACGACGACGCGACGGGGCGTTGGTGACTGATATCGAAGGATGCCATATCGACATCCCAGAAGCACTGTATTTAAATAATGATTGAAAGCAACGGCATGATCTTGGTTTTAATGAACAATGATAACAATAACAAAACATAAAAAGCAACTTAAATGTAACCTAACTATGCAAATAACCAAGAAAAAACTACTAAAAAATAACTTAATACTTTGTATTGCCTCCCCTAGCCTCGATAACTGCCTGTACATGTCGGCTCATGCTGTCTATGAGGTTGCAAATATCAACTTGCTAGATGTTTTACCTTTCTCTTCTAGAGACAAGCGAAGTTCGTTAATTGAGGCTGGTGCGACATCGTGATCTCTAATATTTCTAGCAAGCATGTTCCAAACGTGCTCTATTGGGTTCTGATCTGACGAACACGCTGGTCAGTTCATTTTATTAATACAAATTTTTCCTGCAAAATTGTAGTCTAGCCACTCTGTGCCGTGGAAGTAATTTGGGCACAGTTGCTGGTCTGCAACTTTACCAAGCAAATTATTTTTGTAGTTTATTGAACAATTTTAACAATATTTTAACAACATTGAAATAGGATATTTATCTGCAAGGTTTAATAGAGTCGTAAAGTTATTAAAAAGAGACGGCCTCGTAAAGAAGAAGAATCACAAAGAACTTCATCCTTTGACTATTTGTGTTGGTTAACACAGAGCGACATAAAGTTTGTAAATATGCATTTTTAAGCTTACACGGCATAAGTTCTAAAGCAATACAACTATTACAAGCTTTTTTGCATCTCGGAAAATATCCTAAAGATTTGGGGGTCTACAGAATAATAGAAAAACTGTTCCTGATAATATTATGCACATTGTACGTGAGCACTTTTCTTCATTACTTATTAAAGTCATTATTCATCCAAAGAATATCAGTACCTAGACGCCAAGCCTAATGTAAAGATTATGCATTCCTTATTCAAAGAGAAACATGCTAAAGTATGTCCAATATTTAACATATACTATTTTTAAAGAGCATTTTGACTACAAATTTGGGCGACACCAGTCGATTCATGCTGCCCATGTGAAAAACTTAATATTAAATGCACAAGTTCTTCTTTAAATGAAACAGCTAAAAGAGCTGCCTTAGCTGAACTTACGCTCCCTAAAAGACGATCTAAAATAATTTATCATAACATTCAAAACACGGAAAAAATGTGCAAAGAAAGTGACAGCGTTATTGGACTTGACTTCGATTATATGCAAAACATTTCACTACCGTCGATTTTAGTTCATGATATTTTTTATTTACGTCAGCTATCAGTATTTCCATTTAATATTCATAACTTAAAAGACAACAGTGCCCAGTCTTTTCTTTACATGACAGCGTAGTCTAAAAAAGTCCAAATGAAGGTTGTTCTTTTATTTTCAACTATTTAAAGCAAAACATACTTACCACAGTAAAAGAACTTCACCTCTATAGTGACCGCTGTGATGGCCAAAATAAAACAATGTTATGATCCGATTTTGCCTTGCGCTTGCTGACACAGGAATGTTTGAAAAATTGTCCACAAATTTCCAATTCGTGCCACTCTTTCTTGCCACGCGATCGGACTTTGGCTGGTAAACGCAAACCAATCGCATGGATGGATGTATACACCAATGAAGTTTGTGAAGCAATCTGTAGTTTTGCAAAGAGGCAGAAATTTACTGTACTAATGGTCAGAACTAATGACGTTTTGGATTTTAAAAATTGGCGGTCTAAATATTACAAAAAGACGTGCTTTTGTGTTGAAACTTTTGCTAAATATTCAACGTTATAAAGGAGTTATTCGCAGTTTCCAGTTTTATGAAGTTCCTCTACAATCATACAAAAAAGGGCTTGTTAAAGCATTGAAGTTTATCGATGGAACACTACCCAGTTCCATTGTTCTAAAAAGTCAGAACATCGAAAATGTTCAACTTCCAAAGGAAGACTTTTCCTATGGAAAAAATTCCAAAAACATAAAAAAGTCAATGATATTCAAAAGATAACTAGGTATCTTCCTGAAAATTATCAAGAATTTTATGAGGAAATATTGGTTGGCCAACCACTGATATGGAAAGTTCTGACGTATGAATATCTTGTAAAAAACTGCTTATATTTGTTTTTTTTTAGGTTTAAATATTTTATTTGTTAATGACTGGTAATAAAGTTGTCAATAACGTTTCTTTTTTTGTTAATTTGAACAAATACGGCAAAAAATAATAGTTTAGACATTTTTTTTGGTTAATTAATTCGTGAAAAGATATGTCAGACGAATAGAATAACAAATAAAATATCAATTAATTAACTAAAATCAATATACATACAATATTATTATCAAACATAATAAAAAAAATATAATCCTTTCATAAATGAGCGATTCATATACAAAGATTTATAGTTATATTAAAATCGATTTTTCTAAAATAGTACTCATTAAGATGTTTCTCAAACTTTAGCTTATGTTTAAAAATATTTTATTTCACTAATTTTAATTTCATATTTTAAAACAAACTTTAATTAAATTGCAACAATTGCAACATTACACCGTGAAATCTTTTCTATGTAGAATCTTTCTGGTGCCCTTTCTAAGCTTTTAGAGCGTACGAGGGTGAAATTAGGGTGTCGTTAAATGTATTAGGATATTAAATTATCATGACAATGGCACAATCAGGGGTCCCAGTGATAAATACACTGCAAACATACGGCCCTTTTTGGCCACAGGTTTTATAAGCGCAATATGCTGACAAATTCGAGAAACTATGAATAATTATATAAACATCGATGATAATTTGGATAAAGAAGTGCTCCAAATGGCAAGTGGATTATAGAAATTAAATTATTGTGAAATAATGGTCGTTGCATTTGATGTATTAAATAATTTTATAAATAAATGATACCAAAACAATAGCGAAAAAAACAATACAACATGAGATTTTAGGTACCAAAATTTGGTAGCAAAATATGCAAGTATTGGTCGAATTATTTGTCGGGTAGGTAATTTTGTCTTTAGGAAATTAAGATTAAAATTGCTATTAGAGCTTAATGTGTTTTTTCATAAAAAATTATGTCACCAAAAAACTATAATGTACTATGATTTGCCTAATTTGAATTTGGATTTACACATTTTAAAGTTTTTACCAAATAAATTCATATAATCCAACCCAAAGACCTCAACATGCTACTATGGGACCATAGTCAACTGAACTGACTTTATTCTTATCTTCAAGTAGTTGTATAGTGGTCTTGTATTATGTCTATTATCTTCTTCATGAGTTCTTCTATTTTCTTTTTGTTTTTTGTTATGCAGTATTTATTTGATTTTTACTTCTTTTCTTCAGTTCCGTGTGTCTTCTTTATTATTTGGCATTAATCATTTTAATATTTTGATATTTTGTATTGATATGGAAATTATGACAAAAACGGAGAATTTTTAAAATGAGGAGGAAATTTTTTACACTAAAAATTGTATGACATCATTCTGAGAGTATGGCAACAACAGAAAATGTCTAAAGAATGGAATGGAAGCGTTATAATTCCCATATACAGATTGAACGAAATCAATTCGGAACATACGAAATATTATGTATTTCGGCTCAATTTTGCTGTAGGTGGTTGGCCAACAAAAGGTTGTCAAATAATTATATTATAAAAATCCAATACTTCAGCGGGCTGCTGGATTCTGAAATCATAAAAATTGAAAGCTACACATAAATCTACGATTTTATTATGCTGTCAAACCAGTTATCGCTTCTTTAGACAAGCCCTTATTTGAGCGGTGTTGCCAACCTCATTCCTTTAGATGTTTCTCAAATAAGGTGTTATCCATAAAATATTTACAAGAAAAAAGAAAATAACTACAAACCATTAAGTATATTTTTGTTATTAGTCTGTTGTAGTAGATTGGTAAATACAATGAAAAATATAGGCAAATATCCGATTTATTTAAAGATACGAAGAAGATATAACTCTCAAAAAGATCCGCAAATGGGATTATTACACGGCGATTGGCAACATTGTTACGCATACAACATTGTTGCGAGACAGATAGTTGAACGATCTTTTATACAATGTCTAAACCCAGGTATGGATTTATTTTTGTCCAAGTTTTATATTGGTCCACTATTTCAAATGCCATATATTTAAATTGTATGATCCGTTTTAAATTTGTTCAATCTGTATAAGAAAGGAAACAAAGAACAATTTCGACTCTATATTGAAATGCAAGAAGCATATATTCGTAAATAATATTTCTTAGACCTGATTTTTATACGATAAAATCCTAACATGGAATCAAGGAGATCTACACCTCCCATGTAGTTGTTGTAGATTAGGACACTGTTAGGACAAGGTATCTTTTAAAAAAATCTCTTTTTCTCCCTTTGGTTCACTTTCAGCATATGTTGACATTGTAGTAACGATTTTATCAAACCAGGACACTACACTGACATCCACATTGTCCATATTGGCTATTTTTTCTACCATATGACCTCCAGAAACACGATTAAGTCTTACTGTCCTCAAGGGTAAAATGCCCTCTTTGGTCAGATACATCATAAGAGGTATGCTGGTGAACCAATTATAAAAAACAACTTATAATGTTGATGTTTTGGTATCGAATCTACTATTTGACAACCACGTTGCTGCTCATATTAAGATTTGGTGCTTTTAGAGGTATAATATTCCACTTGGCACAAAGTTTTTAAAGCCTCACCTATGTGTTTTTTTTTTAGGTTATACCGCTTTAGCTGGCTTTGCGCTTTTGTTGGTATATTCTGTTCGTCTACAGCTAGAAATTCTTCTTTCGAAACCATGAGTAGTAGTTCTTTGATTTGGCTCAGAACAGGTTTAATTTTGAATAATCTATCATGCCCAGGCTGATCGTTTTCAATCATGTCATCATTGGCACTGATATATAAATTTGATTGGTCTGTGATATGCTCTATAAGACTATCAGGAAAGAGAATTTAAAAAAATTAGACCGGAGTTTCTAATTTTAAAAATCAAAGAAGGTAAATTTCAGAACCAGTAAATTTTGTATCATTTTCTGATCTTGTCAGATTTCCTTTCACCCAATTATGAGATTTTTTCCTTTTATATCGTAGTATTTCAGACAAAAGGTGTATCATCATCTGAGGAATCTGAGGATGTGGCAGAAATGGCAGTTTCCTCGACATTGCTTGGTAAATTTTCACGTTCCTCATTGTCACTATCTTAACACAATCATCTCATTTGTGTCGTCTTCATAGGAGAGATCTCATTCTTCACTATTAGTACTATTTGTATCACATATTCACATATCTACAAAAACAATCAATGAGTCCAGTACTTCATAGTGTGCCATATATAGCACAAACCCTTTGGGTTTTTCGAGAGACTTTCAACATTCTTAATTTTTAGTACTTACCTAAGCAGATATCTAATATACAATACAATAAATTTCAATTTTTTCTCGCCGTAAAAAACGTTTTACTATGAAAAATAACCTCTAACTTCGAGCACTGTTTCACGTGGTTCAGAATTTCAACAAGAATCAACTTGAAACTGCGCACGGCTGCCTATCTCGCCGTCAGAACTATGCCGCATCTCGCGTATTATACACTATTAGTATTAAAAATACGTGTCAGATTCAGATATGGGCTGCCATCAACGAGCAAAAAGACAAAAGAGGGAATGTAAAGGTAGTGGGGGCAAAAATATTGTTAGCCAGGAAGTGCGATCTTTAGAGGCCACATTAAACAAGGAAAGATAGTCTCTCTCTCCTTGTTTGACATCAAATTTTAGTTAGGTTATGTAATTGTTTGTCCCAAATGTCACATGAAATCTAATTTAAATTGAAGTTTTTTAAACAATTGTGTCGCATTTTAGACTATTATCGTAAATAATTATTTAAAAACTTTCTTGTCTAAGACACATTTTGAAAAATATTATATAGTTACTGTTAATAAGTGTCGGAAAATTTAAATTTGGCGCATTCGCATTTCCGGATATGTCCGCCATCAGAGGCCACTTTTTGGTCTCCTTTTCATAAAAATGATTCCCTCTTTTGTCTTTTAGCTCGATGGCTGCCATGCAGCTACGAAAAAAAGTGAATTAAAACATTTTTCTGTCTTTTTACTGCCTTTCTGTGGTGGATTTTCTTGTCTTCCTTAAGTAGTTTTTTATATTCCTCCTCTGCTTGTCACATTCTGTGCTCCTGTTGCAGCAGTAAATATGCTCTTTCTATGTTTTTTATTTCTATTATTATCTGATATTTTTCATCCAAACAGTCATTTGTTCTGGTTCTTCTATGTTTACCTGCCATGCCTAGTAATGCTTCAGTTGCTTCCTTCATGATGTTTCTGCACCCTTTCCACTCTTCATTTATGTTTTCGTGTTTAAGTCTGTTTTCTAGTTTCATCTTTATAGTTTGTTAATATTTATTATTTTTGTTTGTATTTTTTAGTCTTTCGGCATTGTATCGTTCATGTTCAGAACCTATTTCCTTTTTTAAATAGAAGAATAGTTCTTAAGGACGCACTCGTCCAAAAGTTAATAATAGTTTTTATTATTTAGTCGAATTATTGGCTAAAATTAATTAATCCTACTTTATTATATGAATCAAGTTATTCTTTTAAAACAGATCTCTATTTTTTGTTATAATTAATGAATATAGACAAACAACAGTTGTTTACAAAATAGTTTTCTATCTTCTGTTTAAACGTTTTTTATAAATATCTGAGAAAACAAACCGAAACTAACGTCTCCTACTCTTTTACAAGGCATGAAGCTTCACTAGCCCTCGACAAAACTACGCACAATCACAAAAACTCCTTAAATCATTGTTGGCAAACAGAACATTAAGCATCGCCGAGTATAATACCTCAGATAATGGCTCAGAAACGTGGAACACCGGCTGTAAATCAGCTCTGAACGATCATCGAAATGTTTTAAAGCTCTCCTGCGACTTCGCCGATTGCTTTCTGATATATGGCGATATGGGGGCGCCTTTTTGACTATAAATTGCCCGCATTACGGACTTATATGGCTGCGAGCACACTTTTTAGTACTAGAATTTTAAAATTAGCATAAAAAATCTGAATATTTTCTATGTAATTTCAATATTATTCGAAAGGAGTAGACAGATTTTGTCATGTATAGCACAATATTTCGCTAACGAATAAAGTTTTAAATAACCCTCTTTCCGTAGCAGGTACATGTTTTGACATATGTAATATTGTTTCGAAACCTGAGGTTTTTTATATTAAAATTATTTTACGCTCTGCTTAGACTTTAACATTGGCAAATGGAAAATATCGGAAAATTTCATTTTGTTCCATACATTTATTTAAACATACTTTTTAACAAATGTCTGCAAGAATCAACAATATCAAAAATCCCATGTTCTAACAATGATCCCCCTGACAACTGACAACGAGTCCCTATCCATTGCGCCTAGAACCCCGTGACCATAATCATAACCTACTAATATGACATCTTTTCTCTTTTTTACATTTGATATAGTCATTAAAACGCACTGGAGCCCTTTTGAGTAGTTTTAGTTGGCTGGACTAACTCTGGTCCTTTTCCGCCAGTTCTAGTTTCAGCATTCATCTGGGAGATTGAAGGTTCCTCGACTCCACGACTCTGATTACCAAATGAGGAGTTCAATGATCTATCATTATATATGCAAAATCAGTATTCTTCTTAATTTCCGCTTTAACTATGGAAGGCCTCAAGTGATAACTGTTTCGACTGATCACTTGCCCATTTTCTTTCTGCACTAAATAAGATCTGGGTGTCTCATCTAATCTTTCCAGAATTTTACCTGGTCTCCATTCTCTACCCTCTCTCTCCTGGCCTTCTTACCTTGGTGTTTCTATCATAATAATTTTTATATTCGTTTCTTTTTGTCTCTAGTTTCTCCCACCCTTTCTTTAAATTTATGTCTTTGTGATTTTTATATGATGGTAGCTTCGATCTAAGAACCCTGTTAGTCACTAATTGGCCGGTGTTTTATCTGTTTCATTTATTGGAGTATTGCGATACTCCAGGAGTGCCACAAACATCTAAGTCGTCATACTTTCTAAGCATGTTTTTTTACAATTTGAACGGCTCGTTCTGCCTGCCCATTAGACCGTGGATAGCGGGGACTGGACGTTACAAACCGAAAATCCCAGTCTTTAGACAAATTGCTGAGAATGCCACGAATTATAAGACATTTTATCTGATACGACTTCGTAGGGTATTCCGTGTGTTGAAAAACTTTTCTTCAACTCCTTAATGACCACCTGAAAAGTTTTTGAATTAATTTTCACTATATCGAGCCATTTGAAAAAATAATCGATCAGAACTAAATATGACTGTCCACCATAACCTAATGTATCACTTGCTACCTTTTCAAAAGGTTTTTGAGACAACTCTCTAAGTAATAGTGATTCTTTAGCATTGTGACTATTAAATATTTCATACTTGCTACAATTTCTTATCCAGTATTCTAGACTTTTGTTCATTTGTGGCCAATGTAATATCTTTCTTGCTTTCTGTTGGGTTTTATGAAGGAAAAAATGACTAATGCAATAATATTAACATACTTTCTTTCAATATTTTTGGGACTATAACCCTGTCGTAAAATATTAGTCCGTCAAGTAAATATAGTTCATTTCTTAAATAACAATAATACCTAATTGAATCGCTTACTCTTGACAAGATTTTGGGCCACACCCTTTTACTAGTTTCAGATCCTCATCAGCATCCACTTCAGTCCTAAACTGCTCTCTCTTCTCATCAGTTATGTCAATAGTCTGAACTATTTCTGTAATAAATTTATCATCATCCACTTTATCTTTTATATACTTCCTCGATAATTAATATGCCACATGCATGAACTTGCCTGGCTTAAATTTTACCTCTATGTCATATTTAGATAATCTTACTATAATCCTTTGTAATCTCGGCGACATTATGTCCGCAATGTCTTTATGCATTAAAGCCGCCAAAGGCATATGGTCAGAATCAATTTGCTTTTTTCTTCCGTAGATAAAATTGTGAAATTTATTGCATGCATATAGGATTGCCAAGAACTCCTTTTCAATTTGACGCATATTTGACTCTGCTGTCGTTAGCGCCCTAGATGCAAATGCTACCGATCTGTTATTCTGTAAGAGACAGCACCCAAGCCATTAGTACTACTACTGTCAGTCTGTATCACGGTTGGTAACGTCTCATTGAAATTGGCAAGGACACTACTCGACATAATTACTTCTTTTATTTTATTTATTTAAACATGCTTTTTAACAAATGTCTGCAAGAATCAACAATATCGAAATTCCCATGTTCTAACAATGATCCCCCTGACTAGTAGAGACAACTGACAACAAGTCCCCATCCATTGTGCCTAGAGCCCCGTGACCGTAATCATAACCTACTAATATATACAGTTTCTATGTATATATTGCTCTATAATAATGCTAAATGGTTGATAAAGTTTTATTAAAAAGATAATATACTTGTAAATATTGACCTCAAACTCCATTCCTGTTGTTTAAAGATACAAATATTTTAGAAACCGCTCTAGCAGTAAGACATTCGGAAAATCCAATTTAGTCTTGACAGATCCTTAATATCAATAGCTGATTCAGCTGCTGTCTAAACATATGTAAAACCCCGCGAACACAAAGAACACTTAACAAGTCGTAACCCAATAGAAAAGAGTTATCAGAAGACTAAATAAAGCGCTACGACATCACAGGGGGTGCAGAAAATTTATTAAACAAACATTACCACTCCTAGTATACATATAAGCTATCATTGATGGTATGGAAAATACAGTGTTGTATTAAGGAGTTGGCATTTTGTTTCTTTCTCTTTCAGTGTTTGTCAAGGACACCAATAAATTTTGTGCGAGCGGAAAAAAGCGAATCAAAGCGTTAAGATAGTAATCAATAAAACAATCAGATAATATTTGGTCTTTCCCAGATCGCTACTTTATTCTTTCGATTTTGTTGCCCAATTTTTGTTCCAAAGTATGCTATTTAGATGTTTTCTTACATATTTACCTTGCCTAAATTCGTAGTAGTTGTAACTCCAAGGTATTTGTATCACATTTTTAATTTCACAGTAGTCTAATACTAGAATATTTCGATCTATAATAAACACATCCCAAGGCTTATACCCTTCATTTAATTTTCTGACCACATACCTCACTAATATCCCTTACGCTGTTATCCTTCATTGCAGGCCACAATCTACTGACAGGTATGCTCTCATAAGCTTTTTTATACTTAATCCTTGCCTTAATATTTGGAGCACTTTCTTTTTCATAAATATTTTCTGCGTAACCTGTGGCAAACTGTCAGCTTCTGACAAATCAATCATGGCCAACTCACAATAATTATTGGTAAACGTTAAAATATCTACCAAATTAATACTTTGATAAATTGATTGGAAAAATAAAAATATGTAGAAACTGATAACTTTAGGTATAGGGAGTACTTCATAAAATTTGAAATACGATATTAGTACTTTTCGATAGTGATATAAAATACAGGTTGTTCTATTTAAAATTACCAAGAAAATAATGTACTTGCATTTTGATTTACTCTGTATTTGATTTAACGAATCGGTATACCGAGATAACGAATCGGTATAACAGAATAAAACTTTACATTGTTGTGATGTGGAAATGAAGCAAATATTAAATTTAAAATAAAATACAGGGTGTTCCATTTAAAAAAAATAAGTTTGGTATGCCACCGTCTTATGAAACACCCTGTAAGATTGTAACTAATTTTAAAATGTGGAGTTTAAAGCTGCCTACAATTTTTGTCAATAACTTTTTTTTGTAATTTTTACTATAACAGATCTACTGAGCTTCCTCACACTAATCAATCACCCATATACGTTGATGGACAAATTTGAGTAAAATTTTCAGAAAATGGCTCATCAGGCTAATTTAATTTGAACTGTGAGCATCTATTTGCTTTATTTGTCTTGGGTATAGGTATACATGTCGATGTAAACCAGTCTTCTGGGAAGATTCCAGTGGTATCTATTTTGTTAAATAGTAGTGTTAAGGACTGAAGATTTTCTTCATTGATAAGTTTTATTATCTCTACATATATCTCATCTGGACCTGAGGCCTTTTGTGCTTTGCCGTATTGATTGTTTTTGTAACTTCCGATGTTAATATATCAAGTATTGTGTATTGTACTATATTCATTTGTAGTTCTGTTCTCTCGTCATCAAACAGATCTTCGATGTGTTTTTTACATATATTTCCTACATTTTCTGGGCTAGATACTATTTTGTTAGTGTAGTGATTTTTTTCTTCATATTTGTGACTTCCTTAATCTTGTTGTATTCATTGAAGTAGTCATGTTTTTTTAGTCATTCTCTCAGTTCCTCACATCTGCTGTTCATCAATCCTTCTTTAGCTTTCCTGATTTTGTTTCGGATGGTTCTCTGGGTTTCTTTATATTTTATTTCATTGCGGTTTTTGTAAGAACTTCTTACGTCCATCAGTTCTAGGATTTCTTCTGTCATCCATGTATTCTTATAAAGGAAATGAAGAAATGCAAAAATTAAAAACAAAAGCAGAAGTTGTAGTACGAGTTTGGTATTTTGAAAATTGTGTGAGGAATTCTTTAGGAATTCGAAAGCTTATCCATTTCGCATGGTCATTTATAGAAAGAGGTGTGGTAGAAATAAGTTCCGCGTTGACTAACTTTCTAAAAAAGACTGATATTGACCAGATATTAAACATTTAAGATTTTTTTTGGATGGATGTGGGGTCAGAATAAAAATTCCCACATGGTACATGCACTCACCTTATGGCTTTTAAATATTGCCCTAAAAAGTATTAAAACAATTACGATGACTTTTGAGTTTTTTGGTCAAGTTGAGCTAGACTTACGTGCCCAAGCTTTTATAAAATCACCAGACAAATATTATGAAATCTATTCTAAGAAAGCACAAGTACGCAAGCTGAGCTCTGATTGGACTTTGTATGACATAAAACATGTAACACTTTCACCCAAAAAAGTTATAGGTATATGTGGAGCCAAAGGAATAATCATAACTCGAAGCAAACAAACTGCTGGAGAAAGTAAAATCTTGTATAAAACAGAGGTATTGTATAGAAGCGATAACTTTTTTAAAAGTTTTCAAGTTTAATTCAACCACAGAATAATTTAAGTAACATAGTACTGCCGGAACTGCCAATGAAGCATGCTGTTAAAAAAAACTGGTTAGCTTATCAAAATTTTTAGTTAGATCAAAATTAATCAAAATTAAAAAAGACCAGACCTGCGATCAATGTAAACATGGAGAAGAATATTGTTGTGTTCTGGAGGACAACATACATACGTTTTTACTATATTGCGTTCTAAATACGCAGAAATGAATTTTCAATTCATATTTTTATTTTTATTATTTAGGGACAATAAAACTACATTTTGTCATTTAAAGACAACCAAATAGCGTTTTGTCTATCAAATTTTTTTTCTTTTGAAAAACTAATAAATCTTGATGAAATTTATAAATAGGATAATTCGATAATAAACTACAGAGGAGGAGGTGGTGACGGCAATATATGAAATAAAAAATAACAGAAGTCCAGGTAAAAGTGACATATGCATAGAAATGATCTAGTTTGGGGGAGAACAACTACAAAGAAAAATATATCAGCTACTAGTGCAAGTATGGAAAAGTTAAATAATGACATCGGAGTATTATGAAGCCCGCATATGCCCTCTGCATAAAAAAGGAGACAAACTAAAGTGTAACAACTATAGAGGTATAGCCGGCCTTATACTCATAAATCCTACATGAGTATAAGGCCGGCTTTAGAAAGTACATATCTACTGTAGACCAAATCTTCTCATTAAAGCAGATACAAACGACTTGTTATGAAGGTAAAGTTCCCCTGCATGTTTTGTTTGTGGATATTAGACAAGCATATGGTAGAGTCAATAGAGTTAAAATGTATCGAGCAATGGAATATTTGGGTATACCAAAAAAACTGATCCGGCTAGTTAAAATGACATTAAATAACTCTAACTGTGAAATTACATGGCAGGGTCACATATCAGATCAATTTACGGTTGCAAAAGGCTTGAGACAGGAAGATCCTTTATCCACTACATTATTCATTTTAGTGTTAGAAACGGTAATTAGAAAAAGCAACATGAACGGTGAAAGAAAACAATCATGAAAAAGGTATTTGCTGACGATCTAACGATCCCTTAACGATGATCATGGGAGGAACAGAAGGGAAAATAGAAGACTTTAATGTGAGGTCTGTAAGTGGTAAAAGCTATAGTTTTAAAAGGGTAGACAAATTTGAATACCTGGGTGTAGTTTTCGATGAAAATAGAAAAGAGGAATGGGAGCTGGAAGCCAGAATAGCAAAAGGGAATAAAAAATTAGGTAGTTTAAGAGCCCTACTGAACTCAAAATACGTTTCTAGACAAGGTAAATTCAGAGATATATAAAACAGTAATTCGACCCACAGTAACATACGCCGGTGAGACATGGATACTAAATAAGAAGGAAGAGGATACTCTGGAAAGATGGGAAAGGAAAATACTGAGACGCATATTCGGAGGACGGAAGACAGAAGATGGTTGAGAAAGAAGAACCAACAATGAATTAATAGCTTTATACAAACTATTATCAAGTTTGTCAAATCACAAAGAATCAGATGGTTGGGACATGTGGAAACAGAATGCCCAAACTAGTAATAACCAGAAAACTAATCGGCCCCAAAAGAAGAGGTAGCCTCAGAACGAGGTGGATTAATAAAGTGGAGGAAGACCTTAAACACGTGAAGGTAGGGACTGGAAAAGAAAAGCACAAAATAGAAGCGAATGGAGAAATATTGTCCACCAGGTCTTTCAGAGTAGTTAAGAATGTTGTATATACATAATTTTAAGTTAAAGTTTTGTTTAAAATAATTGTAATTAGTTAATATTAGGATTATGTTTACAAAAATTGCCTTAGGCCTTAACGGCCTGTTGTGCGTAAAAATAAAATAAAATAATTCGATAATAAAAAAGTACATTTATTTATATTTTGTGTTTTTATTTTAACTTTATTAATAATTGGGTAGCAGTTTTTCTCACTTCCTGAAAAATGTTAAAAATGGACAAAGTGCGATATCAATGTCTGCTCCTCATATATACAAAAACTATTAATTAATTGAGTATGTGGTAATCGTATTTCAATTTCGTTAATTTATTCATTCCCTCCTAGAAGTCTTACTCCACCGCTGATCCGCACAAGCCACGAACAGTAAAGTGTGACATATCTCGACACATATGGCATTTAGAGCATAAATTAAGCACAGAAAATCCGAGTTAACCGCATGAAGGTGGTGTACGACCCCTGCAATTTGCAGCCCTCTCTCTTTCGCGCTGTCGATGGATCATGATACCACCACTCTCTCTATGCTGCGATAAATTACTTTAAATGAAACCATTTAGTAGCTAATTCGTTCTCTCAATGATACCCCTTTATCATCCCAGTGTTTGTTGGTGGATAACGTGAATGCGAGTTTTAATACTAATAGCTCCATGGAACATTTGTTAGTTTAATTAGTTATCTATACTTACGGCCACTGTAATGCAAATAATAAAAGGTATTGTTATTTATGTATGTCAGGAATATGATACAATGTACATCATACAAATATTGAACATACAGGAGCAAACGATGTAAATGTAAAGATTAATAACCATTTCCGCCTATATAGCAATAAGCCATGTTACATTTCAGAACGAATGTGTTACTACTTATTCAGATTGTTTAATTTAGTTCTTTTTTCTCTATCTATTTTTGCAACAACTTTAAAAAATGTTATTAAGCTATATTTAATTTAGTCTTTCAAATTTTTAACCATGAATTTCTCGTTCTAATATTCTCTCCAGGCAATAATAGGAATTTTGGAGTGGGTTTTCTGGTACATCAAGACATGGAGCAGGTAAATCTATTCGTAGCAAAATCTGCAAAATGTGTGCAATTAGAATCAAAGGAAAAGAGAAACATGACATCGTTGATAATATACTATATCGTTGATAATTTTATGAAGAATTAGAGTCATTATCTGAAAAAATCCCCAGACAAGATAAAAATTATAGGCGACGCCTGTAACGTACTGTAACATACAACAAAAGTTCTTAAAAATGATAAAAAACTATAAAGGAAGCAAGCGAAGAAGCGAAGACCATACCAAGAAAAGAAAAGACTTATAAAAAATCACTGGTTCGATGACGTATGAAGAGATAACAGAGATAAAACAAAATCAAATTTGAGAATAAAAACTTTACGATCGCAAAAACAAGACGACCTAGAAAAGTAGGCCGAACAATAAAAAAAAAGTAAAGAAAATCCTAAGGGCGCGCAAAAGAGAGTAAGTGCATGGATGATAAAGTAAAGAGTATTGAAGAAAACTACAAGAAAAATGAAATAAAAAATTTTACAAAGAGGTAAAATACATTAAAACTGGGTATCAGGGAAGAACGATTGAAAGTAAAAAAAAAGAAAGGAAAACCTGACAGTGGCCAACGACCAAATATGTTAAAAATCAAAAAAAGCCCCGATGAGAGCGGCACTGTGGCAGCGAACTTAAAATATGGAGGAGAGGCTTTAATAAACCAACTTAGTGAGCTAAGCTTGGCTTGGGCTGCATTCGGTTAAACTGAACTATATACTCACAAAATCAACAAATTCAATTACATCTTAGATCTAAAGTTTTTTATGCATGCATTATTCCGATATTAACTTATGGGGCACAAACATGGACAATCACAAAAAATAATATGTATATACTTAGAGTCACTCAACACGCGATGGAAAGAGCAATGCTAGGTATATCACTTAAGGACAAAAAACAAACACATGGATGAGACAGAAAACCAAAGTCGCCGATGTGGTGCAAAAATCATTAAAGTTGAAATGGGAATACGCTGGACATGTAGTTAGGAGCGATCTAAACAAATAGCACAGATCAATTTTAACCTGGAGACCATACCAACACAAAAGACCCAGAGGCAGACCTCCTATGAGATGGACAGATGATCTGAAAAGGACTGCCGGGAAAAATTGGTTACAAGTAGCGTACAATAAAAAACATGGAAAGGAAGACTTGAAGAGGCTTATGTTCAGATGTGGACGTGAATGGCTAAGACGAAGAAGAAGTGAGCTAATACTAGAAGTGTGGAATGCCGAAGAAATTCCTCAAGAACGGAAGTCCATTATAATTCCTATACACAAAAAGGAAGATATAACTGAATGCGCAAACTATGGCAAGAATATCCTTGTTAGAGCAAATAATAGAGTGCTAATTACCATACTAATTAAAAAACGATTAGAAATATATGTAGAGAAGAATCTAGGAGAATACCAGGAAGGATTTTGCAAGGGAAGATCACCGATCAAATTTTTATGCTAAAACAAATCCTGACAAATTGCTATGAACACAACATTTTAGCACAAGTACGTTTTCATTGATTACAAAGCCGCCTACGATACAATAGACAGAAACAAATTAATAGAAACGCTAAAAGAATTCCAAGTGCCAGGAAAAATAATGAAATTGGTAAAAATGACAATTAGACAAACCATTTGTATCTGTGGAATGCAACGGTACAGTCTCAGAAGAATTCGAAGTGACCAAAGGTGTTTGCCAAGGAGACCCGCTGTCTACATTGCTATGCAATATAGTTCTAGAAAAAATTGTAAGGGTTAGTAAAATAAATAGGTCCAGCACTATTTATTACAAAGAGCACCAATTCTTAGCATACGCTGATAATGTGGTTATCATTGCAAGAAATGGAAAAGAATTGGCAAATATAGCAAAAAAACTTATTTGGGAAAGCTCTAAAATGGGAGTGAAAGTTAATATTCGTAAATCCAAGTAGGTACATGGAGATATCGATCCAAAAGGAATAAAAACCAGCGGAGCCTTTAAATTGGAGGTGGAGGATGGATCAGTTGTATGGATCAGACCACTCAAGAAGGTGGAGAATATATGTACTAAGGTACTCGTATTGATAGACATATAAGGAAGAAACTGAAATCAACCTAAAGAGCAACAGGCATACTGGATCCATGAGTAAAATAATTAAGGCCAAAGATATATCTCGTAATGCAAAAATAAGACTATACAAAATTATAAATAGACCCATAATGCTATACGCTGCCGAGACATGGACTATGAACAATACAGAACAGATTAGAAGCATGGAAAAGAAAGATACTTCGCAGAATGTTTGGTGGAAAAGTAGTAGAGGGAGAATGGAGACGACGAACTAATACAGAAGTGTACCAATTGTATGCTAACTCTCAATTAACAAAAGTAATGAAAAAACGTAGAAATAGAATGGCTTGGACATCTAGAAAGAATGCAAAGTAATAGACTACTCAAGAGTATTGCTTGGAGAGTAACTGAGGGCAAAAAAAGAGGAATATCAAGAAAGAAATGGAGAGATGTAGTGATGGAAGATGTCAGAGAGATGAGAATCAGAGATTGGAAGCTGATAGCTAAGAACAGAAAACGATAGACATTAACATCCAGCAATGGCCTAAAAGGTCGTTAACGCTGTACATACATAAGCATAACATACCTTTGTCTAGATAGGATATTTCTCAGTATTATAAATTTCACATTTTTCTGCTGTTTCTCATTTTACATATAAATTTGGCAAAAATTTGAAATGCAAAAGAAAATTCTTTTACTGATAAGTGCATAGAAATGGAAAACCTACAAGAAAAAATCAACACCTTTAATTTAATTACTGGAGTGAAAGAACTAAAAGGAAAAACAGAAACTAAAGAAACACCGCTTAAGATTTATAAAATCTTAAGCGATGTTGAATGAAATATTAAACCGTCGAAGAACTATATTAAGAATTTTTTGAAGACAACCGAGAAGAAAACGAAAAGAGACTCCAAGAAAACGAAACATGGCCAGTAATAACAAAAGCAGATATTCAATATGCTTTAAAAAACATAACGTTGACTGTAACGTTCAGCATCGTTTTTGAATAAGTAAGGGCCAATGATTCCATTAGAACATAAAGCACACCAAACAGTCAGTTTTTCTAGATATAATGATTTCTTATCATACACTTAAGGATTATCTTCACTCAAAATACGGTAGTTTTGTTTGTTGACGTAGTCAAAAGTGAGCTTCACCGCTGAACAAAATTCGCTTATGAAAATCGGGATCAACGGCATCCTCGTTTTGGGCTCATTCTTCGAATCTGCGCTTTGCTAGGTGATCGTGTAGCTTCAATTCTTGCACAAGTTGGTTTTTGTAAGCACGCGAACGAAGCCAAACTTAACATAAATCACTTGACAGCTGTCAAAATGGCCGACAGTTAAAAAAGTCTTGCTAACTTATATTTCTATACCTCTAAAAAACACCCATTATTAGCAAGGGTGTCAGTATCTTTGAGTATATCTATTACATCGTGCAATCGCATCCTGGCAAATGTCTCAGTTAAACCTACGAAGTACAAAATATAGTCATATGTGTTCGATTTTTCTTTAATTTTTCGAAAATGAAATATCAAAACAACTGTTTCAAAACGATATCAATCATATTATTCCTATAAAATTGTACATAAACAAAAACATAACATAAAATAAAACATAAAACAAAAACTTTAAGTTAACTTTTATTAATGTCCAATTCTTCTTCTTCTGATAAAGAAGAACACTGTGGCATAAGGCGCATTTGGCAAACTAGCATATATCTTGAAAAACACCTCCATTCCTGTAAACTTAAAGAAAAAGGTGTATAACACATACATACTACCAGTTTGTACCTACGGCTTGGAGACAGTAGCCCTTACCAAAAAATCTGCTAAAAAAATTAAAAACAACGCAAAGAGCAATGAAACGAATCATACGAATATCAATGATATTGTGGACGAAATTACAAAATGAAATGGCGCTGGCCAGGTCACGTAGTCCGATATAATGACAACAGGGGTACAGGGAGAATTCTAGAATGGGGACCAAGGACGACAACAAGAAGCATGGGAAGACTTCAAAAAAGATGGGTAGATGACATAAGAGCAGTGCATAAGAGCAATATAAAGAAAGATGGAAGCAATTGTGAGAGACCTACATTCAGGAGTGGATGGAAAATGGTTGACAAAGAGAAAGAGAATGTCCAATTCAATTAAATTATATATTTCAAAGAACTAAATTGAGATCTGTTCCGAGGCATGATCTCTAGAGATATTTCAATGAAATATTTCTATAAGCTGTATGGTTTTTAAGTATATCAGTAGGATGCTAATCTGGCTGTAGACCCCCTCCTCCTTTATCCGGGTTTGGGACAGGCAACAGTTCTGTTGAGCTACTCGATCGATCCAACAAAACTGCAGGCGAAAAAAAGCAAAAAGCAAAAAAGCAGCAGGTAAAGACGGGATACCAAACGAGTTACTAAAATATTGTAGAGCAGCTATGACAGAACAATTAACAACATTAATTAATAAAATTATAAAGCACAATAAACTACCGGAAAAATCGAGAACGAGCGAACTTATTCTACTATTCAAAAATTCAATAAATCTACAGAGGTAAAAACATGTTCTATAAACTTGTTAAATACTACGCTAAAACTTACAAAGAGTAAGTAGACTGACAGGGTGCCTTAGTAACACTATATGGCCAAACAGACACATAGATGAATCAAGAATTTATAAAGCCAGTGTAAGACAAATAATGACATATGAGAGTACTGAGAAGAACTAAAGGAAATACGCTTAGAGATCGAAAGAGAAGTGAAGACATTGGAAGAAAATGTATGGAGAATGCAGGAGACACATGTGGTCAAAATAGCAAGAGATAAGTCACCAATCGCAGAAGAAGTATCGGACGACCGCGCAAAAGATGGAGTGACAACCTTCCATTGAGGTATTAATCCGCCAATGAACAAGCAGAATTGCTTATAAAGAAGAAAAAGAAGAAGAAGAAATTGAGATCTCTGTTTTTGAGTGTGAATTAATAAATATATTTTCTAGAAATTTTATTAGTAGAATCTAGTTATACTATAAGGAAAAAATTAAGAAAAGTATTCGTATTAGTGATCACAAAGAAGTAAATAACATTTTAATTATAATTTCAAAGTTTATTACATTAGCGTTTTTAAAATATATGCTCAGACCTGTGTTTGCACATTGTCATCCTTATCACCACCATCAACGTATTCGCTCTCCGACCATGCCATTAATTGGCCTTATTCAATGCGAACATATAGCCAGCAAACAAACAACGTTGACAGAATAATAGCGCACTTTGGGCTCCCCTCATTACATTTAACGAGCCGTCCCATTCTAATTCGATGGTTTGTTGATGTTAAGCCTGTTTAGAATCACCCTGTATTTATATAAGTTATATTTTAGCAGGTGGCCATCTGTCGTTGTGACAAACGACAAACGACACAATTGTCGCTCTCTGTGGGTGACGATAAACGCGATTAATTTATGTATTATTATGATTGCGCATCCATTGGGGTTAAATGGCTTTTTTCTTTTGACATATTTCAGCTTAATGGAAGGGTAAAACAGTTTAAGGTGGCACAGTTGTAATTGCAAACTTTTAATGGATTTAAAAGTTTTAATAATGCGGCCGTATTATTTTTTTAGATACTCGCCTTATGATCTACTTCAGTATGGTCCAACCTTTAGACGTTGCGGGCCATATTAAATTTGAAATTATTATGAAGGGCCAGAGAACTCGACTTGTTCAAAAAAAGTTTATTTTAAAAAATAATATACAAACGAAATATTATTTACAAGTATTTTATTATGGTTTACAATTTACATGTTATATCTAAAATTTAACGTAAAATAAAGATTCAATTTGATATTTGAGGCAAGGGTTTATTCTCTACTAACCTTTGCACATCTTTATCTACGCTAGTCGTAGTGAGTCTAATATACGCTTCCAGAGAATCGTTTTCCATGCGATTACGTGTATTAGATTAAATATGCTTCAAAGCAGAAAATGTACTTTCACATATACAGATTGAACGAAATAAATTCGGGACATATATTATGTATTTCGGCTCAATTCTGCTGTAGGTGGTTGGCCAACAAAAGGTTGTCAAATAATTATATTATAAAAATCCAATACTTCAGCGGGCTACTGGATTCTGAAATCATAAAAATTGAAAGCTACACATAAATCTACGATTTTATTATGCTGTCAAACCACTTATAGTCCAGGAAATGAAGCATTTCACCTCGCAATTTTTTCGTCCTGCGTGGATTGACTTGAAATTTTAACAGAAGGTAGGTAATAGCCTAAGGATCAAAATCTATATAGAACCAAAATACGCCAAAGCCTTGGGGGTGGTTGCCACCCCATCTCGGGGGTGAAATTTTTTTTTACGTTTTAACTACAGGTTTCCGTTCAAAAAAGTGATTCTAAACAAAAAATGTTTTTTTGTATACATTTTTTTTGTAAAACTGATATTTTTCAAGTTATTCGCGATTGAAAGCTAACAACTTTTAGACGAAAAAATCGACGTTTTTAATCGATTTTTCGCGAATAACTCGTAAAATGGTGCATTTTATCAAAAAAATTTGTAGACAACAAATTTGTAGCTTTTAAAAAGATAAATACAATTCATTTTATAAAATGTTTTTGCGATATAATAATAACCGCAATACGGCCTATCAATGTTCAGGCTGGTTTTCCTCAAATGCCAAATTTTAAAGATTCAAAGTCAAATATCGGGAAAATGATGCATTTTTAGGAAGAAAACTCACACAACCTTTTTTAAAGAGCATAAATTAGACCTATCATAAAAAAAGACTCTAGCTCAAAAATTGAGTGAGTTATGATGAAAATAAGGTCAATACCTCATTTTTTTACGAAAAAATCGATGAAAACAACCCACTAACCACCCCCATAATTAAAATCGATCTTCACCCTTCTGCAATTCTCTTTGTACATGTATTGTTAATACGTTGAATAAGTTTGACCCATTTAGAATACTTAGTTTTAGAAAAGAGTACAGCTAAAAGCGCGAAACGATTTACAATTTCATATTTTTTTTACCCTTCTTTTCTTTATTTAATTACTATTTAACTGGGAATAAGCCACAATTAAAGTTAAAAAAAATACGTTTATTGACGTTTCAATTTCCACTTCGGAATCGTTCTCAAAATGTATTAAGTGTAATGTGTAAGAAAGCAGAGGATGAGTTGAGCTTAATTCCAAATTTTTAGTAAAATCGTTCCAAGGCGAAATCATTTTCTTCGCTTTACTAATTTTTTTTACATTAATCTCTAACAAGGTTCGCTTTTTAAGGGTTGAAATATGATGGAACTTTACTCAAAAGCACGAAACTATCATTATTTAATTAATTCAAACCAAATTTTACCCATATTCAGGATTAATATGCTATTTTATAATTTTTGCAAATTAGGGGTAGTTTTCACCCCTAAGAATAATCAGGGTTTGTCGACATGACATAAACTATAAAGCAGCGGGTGAATTGAGCCTTAAATCTAAATTTTTATCCAAATCGATCCAAGGCGAAATAATTTTTTTAGAATTAGTAATTTTTTTTTTACATTAATCTTTAATAAGGGTTGCTTTTTAAGGATTGAAATATGATGGAACTCTATTCAAAAGTATAAAATAATCATTATTTAACTAATTCAAAACCAAATCTTATCCATATTCAGGTTTAATAATGTTATTTTATAATTTTTGACAATTTAGGGTAGTTTTCAATCCTAAAACCCTTCAGCGCACTTCGGTTAGATATAGATTTTGATCCTTGAGCTATCATCTACATTCTGTTAAAATTTCAACTCAATCCATGCAGGACGAAAAAATTGCGAGGTTTTAACTTTTTTCGAGCTTCATTTCCTGAAACTATTGGTTTATTGATTGTTACGCAAACAACATTGTGCGAGAAAGATAGTTGAATGATATTTTATACAATGTCTGTACCCAGGTATGGATATATTTTTGTCCAACTTATATATTGGGCCACTATTTCAAATGCAGTTCAACAGACATATATTAAATTGTATGATCCGTTTTAAATTCGTTCAATCTGTATACGTACTACCAAACATTGAATATAGTTTCACACACAAAGTTACGAAGTTTAGGAAAACGATCCTTGGAGACTAACTTTCAAAAGATGGTAAAGTCTTCATTTTTTTTTTGCTTGAAAACGAACGGGACTGTAGTTTGCACAGCTCTAAATTGGTATTCTGCTTATTGGCTCTGGATGTTGACTCCCATTGGATTGTTAAAATGCTCAAGATCAGGTTTTAGTGCATCAAATTCCGAAACCTTTCATCGAATTCTCTTTTTATTTCTGTAAGAACTTTTGCAACCCTCGAGAAATCGATCAAGGTTTCTTCTTGATTTATTTCGAAACACGCAGGAAAATACGTGAGATCGTTTATTTTCATGCAGTTCGCGAAAAGATAAACTTTTTTGCAAAATGTCTCAATTTGACCTATGAACTTTGATACTGTCTTATTTTTCCCCTGGAGTTGTAGGTTTAATGTGTTCAAGTGAGAGGTAATGTTTGTTAAAAATTCCAGTTCATAAAGAAATGTTTTGTTCTTAAGCTTTGCTATAAATACGTCTGTGTTAATAACAATTTCCATTTCAAAAAACAGTAAGATCTTTTTTCTTAAAGAAAAAAATTTCTATGGCATTTACCTGCACTCAACACCGTGTATCTTTGAATTTAAGGGAACGTCCTTATATTCAGTATTTAATTCCTCCAAGAAAGAGATGAATTTTCGTTGTCGCTGAGCTCTGTTTCCTCCTCTTAAGCTGTTTACTATCTGCACTACAGTTTTCATAGTATCATTAATTTTAATTTTCTTTCCGCAGAGAGCCTCAATGTAATGAAACAAATACCAATTTCCCGCAAAAGTTCAGCCAATCCCGTTATGCGTCCCGTCATTGCTTTTGCTCCGTCGGTGCAAACGCAAAAGCACTTTTGACAGCGTCACTAACTGCTTCAAATACAGTGCTTTTCAGATAAAACTATCCACCTTAAATAACTTTTGAACCTCTAATTTTTTGGAAATTAATGCAAAAATTTAGAGCAATCGGTGTTTTATCTCCTACAGCCTTCCGAGTCCTTCATTAATTTAAGTTTCATCCATATAAAATATGGATATATATATATATATAATATATATATAATATATATATATATATATATATATATAATCAATAACCCTTCTACCCTAAGGTGTTGGGTGTAAAGTCTCTTTTAGTTTTCATGTACAAAACTTCCTCCAATTCTTCTTGTTGCTTGCCAACTTCTTCGCTTGTTCCTTGGTGACTCCTCTCCTGTCTAGGATGGCGGCAATTTCATCGTCCCAGGTCTTCATGGGTCTGCTCCTCGGTCTTTTCAAGGTTCTTCTCGCTTCCCACACTTGTTTCACTTGGCTTTTTTTATCCATCCTTACCATGTGGCCGTACCATCTCAGTTGGGCTTCTTCGATTTTCTTCTCTATTGACTGGACTTTAAGGCGTTCTCTTATTTCATTGTTCCGTATCCTGTCCATTCTGGTCACCCCTAGTACTCTTCTTAGATACTTCATTGATATACTTTGCAGTTTACTTTTTAGTCTGGTGGTGAGCGTCCAGCTTTCACATCCAAATGTTAAGATAGGTACAAAAACTGTGTTGTAGATAGCTATCTTTGCTTTTTGGGATACTTCTTTTTTCGATAGGAATGTGCTCTTAATTGCGTGGTATATCCGGGAAGCGTTTGCTATTCGATTATTTATCTCTGCTTCTTGTGTACCCTTACTCTCTAGTTGCACTCCCAGGTATTTGAAGGTTTCTACTTGTTCTAAAGTATAATTATTGATTTTAATGTTTGTATGTTGGTCTGTTTTCATTAATTCTCAGATTGCGTTTCTCAAGTTTATCTCTCCATATTTGGAGGTTTCTCTTAAGTGCGTCCTCGTTTCTTCCAAATACGACGAGGTCATCTGCAAATGCGCACTCCGCAATCTGTATCATTTCCAGGTTTCTATGTCCAACAAATAATCTGGATGTTTCTTCTCTAGTTTCCTTCATTACATCATCTAGTACAATATTGAACAGGATGGGGCCTAGTACACCTCCTTGTCGTAAGCCATCATTGACTCTAAACTCTTCTGATTCCATATTATCTGTTCTTTGTAAATCTGTGTAAAAACTAAATTAGTACAAGAATTAAATGAAGAATTGTTAAACAATATTTGCTTCTCGGATGAATGCTCATTCTCATTAAATGGTTTGGTAAACAGATATTATTGCCGATACTGAGCTGAGAGTGATCCACATATTGTACGCGAATTTCACACACAGCATCCTCAAAGTTTAAACGTATGGTGTGGTATCCTATGTGATCAGATTATCGGACCCTTCTTTATCACTGGAAACTTAAATGGTGCATCGTATCTTGAATTCTTTAGGCAAGTGGTTGATCGTATTAGAACAATAGTAGAAAATAATGATAACCTTTCCGACAATTTGGTTGTATTTCAACATGATGGAGCTTCTCCAGACTTTGCTTTACCTGCGCGATAATTTTTAAACGAAACGTATCCCGGTCCTTGGATAGGTAAAAGACGACAGATGTTGGATTGGCCACCTAGGTCACCGGATTGAACACCGCTAGACTTCTCCTTAGGGGGGTATTTAAAAACAAAAATTTATGCTACTCAACCAGAGTCTCTAGATGATTTATGACAAGGAATAGAGGATGAATGTCGACAATTAAATGAAGACGTGTTAAGCAATGTCAGAGAAGAATTTCAAAATAGATTGTACTATTGTATGGAAGTGGAGGGCAGTCATTTTGAACAATTATTGTTAACATTTTTTAGTAGTAAAATGTTCATTCTAAAATTGTGTAATAAAATTGTTAAAAAATAATTTTTTTTCAATCCCATTTTTTTGCGTTTGTATTTATTTTTCTCACAAAATAATTACTTCAAGCATCATGTATTATACATTTCTGAAATTAGTACATAGAGGAGAATCCAAATATCAAATAAAAATTGGGGAAGTAATTTCAAAAAAATAAAGGGATCATAATGGGGGTGAAAGGGTGCACTTTCCCAGCAACCTTAAAAATGATATAATGTCTCCCCCTTAAAATATTAATTGACGTGTTTTTTTCGTTTTTCTTAAAAATTAGAAGTTCAAAAGTTATTTAAGGTGAATAGTTTTATCTGAAAAACCCTGTATATTTATACCTTTGGTCCCGTCTTCCATATGGTGCAGTTTTAGAAGTTCCTCAGTTACACAAAAATCTTCACTTATGCATCTAACAAAAATTGATAGCTGATTTTTGTCAGTAATATCAACAGATTCGTCCAGGGCTAAGTAGTAGTACAAACAATCACGGACTGTATCGACCATTTTTTTAAATACAGGAGTATTTAGCTCATCAACTCTTTTAGATACAGTTTGATGGGAAACTGAAACACGTTCAAAATTTTTGGCAATTTTTTCATCTCCAAACGATCGCGCCATTTTAACGGCACACCGCTTGATCATTTCTCCATCTCTAAATGTTTTCTTTATTTTTGACCAGCTCTAAACAGACTTTATATAATGCTGCTAAGCTTGATGATTGAACATCTGACGGTTTTGTAAATAGAGATTTTTGTTTATTTAATTTAGCTTTAAGTTCTTTTATAAGACTATTGCGAGCTTCACCTTGATATTTGCCGTATTTTGTTCTGTGCTGGGTTTCATAATATCTACTCATATTGTCTTCTTTTGATACCGCGAGTACTTGACAACAAATAATGCATTGAGATCTGCGTTTTAATTCGATGAAGTAATATTGACTTTCCTATTTTCCTTGGGATTCTCTTCGAAAATCTTACGTTTTTTGGCACTACTCATTCTGATTTTAACATTTAATTTATTCGCCACTGTTAATTCAACACGACACGTGCAGCTGACTGAAGCTAACTGCCCGCTCATCGGGAGTGGGTGTTAAAGACTAACTACTTTCTTAAGATTACGGAAAGTTAAAGAGTTTCATCTCATATTTTTTAATTTTTAATTTTGATGTCCAACCTAATGAAACATTGCATCAAAAAATATTAAAATTGGCTTTTTTCTGCCCCTTTAATCTTTTTATTTTCATTTTAATTAACGTAAGTATTTAATGAAACAAACACAAGAATAAGTTTCGTCTTAGAATAATTTTCCATTAAGAACATTCAAATTTTTATTTGATTTTTTTATTTAGATTATTTATTTTCAAAGCAATAGATAGATAGATAGATAGGTCTATTGACAATTTTTACATAGTAAACACTACATGTCATGTCACAATAAAAATAATTTACTTTTGTATACTAAGAACTAAGAAATAATACAAGAACATATAATAAAACATATACAGTGAAAATTATATATATATAAAATTATAACAAATAAGAAAGAAACATTTCAGTAAGGCGTAATATAGTTTTCATTAAAAACGACCACACTAGGAGCCCAAACAAACAAATTCCTGTATACTATAGAAACAGTGTTCCAGCAGGAAGTGTTTTGCTAGTTTATAAAATTATACAGATTATAATCTATTGTATTAAGTTGTGTAACACACAATCTGGAATATGGTATAATGATATGACTTTTATTTCTTGTATTGTAATGATGTTGATCAGCATGTGATTTTACATTTTTTATATTATTATGAATAGTTAACAAAGTTTCAAATATATATATTGAAGGTAAAGGAAGAATGCCATACTTCTTAAATAAGGGTTTACAGCTGGCGCGATATTCTGCCGAGTCAATAATTCGGATTGCTGCTTTTTGAAAAGTGAAAACTTTATATGCATAGGACGAGTTTCCCCAAAGAAGTATGCAATATGTCAGGATACTATGAATCATTCCAAAATAAACTGACCTAAGAATATCTCGACTCACAGAAGTAGCCAATCTGCGCATAGCAAAAATCTGTGAGGCGAGCCCCCTACACAATCGTTCAATATGGTGCGACCAATTCAACCTTGTATCCATAGTAACACCTAGTAACTTTACTGGTTCAGATGGTGTAACCCATCTATCAGAACTAAATACGATTTTCTGGGTTTTCTGCTCGTTTAACTTAAGTTTGTTACAGTTAAACCAGGATTTAGATTTTTCTAATATATCCTGACTGTAATCAGTTTTACCTCTACATAATAAGGTTGTGTCATCTGCAAAAAGAACACAGTTGGTGTTATCCAATGCACTTGGTAAATCATTTATATATATCAAGAATAATAGAGGACCCAAAACTGATCCTTGTGGTACTCCGGTTGAAACTGGTAAAGGATCAGATTCTTGATTATTAAATGCAACAATCTGTGTTCTTCCTGTAAGATAGGATTTTAAAAGGTCATGTATGGTGCCCCTTATTCCATAGTACTCCAATTTTATCAATAGTGTTTGAATATCTACATAATCAAAAGCTTTTGTAGGGTAACACATTAAGCCATTAGTAGGTTCACCTGCATCAAAACCGTGAACAATGTGTTCTATTACTTCTAATAAAGCTTTAGTTGTTGAGTATTTTTTTCTAAAACCAAATTGAGAGCTAGATATAATTGATTTGTTATCCAAATAATTTGATATACGATCTTTAATTAGGATTTCAAAAATTTTACTTATTGTTGGTACTACGGTAATAGGTCTGTAATTGTCAGAAGCATTTTTATTTCCTTTTTTATGAAGTGGAATTACTTTTGATATTTTGAATACATCAGGCCAGTAACCCTCATTAATGCATTTGTTAAATATTATTGTGAGTGGTTCAACAATTGTATCAAGCGATTCCTTAATAATTTTACTGTTAAAACCATAGTAGTCAACACATGAGGAATTTTTTAATTTGTATATGCATTCTTTCACATCAGATGCTACTATTGAAGACATAAAGAACGAACTTGACCTTCTAGGTAGCCTGCTAAGATAGTAGTTTATGTCATGCTCAGAGTCTCCCATTGATTTCGATATAATATCTGCTATATTCGTAAAGTATTGGTTAATTTCTTCTGGTGTTAAGTTCAGATTAGACGTAGTATGTTCCTTATAGGTTTCTTTTTTAACAATACTCCATATTGTCTTACTTTTGTTGGTGGATTTGTTAATTATGTTAGCATAAGCAGTACGTTTTTCAGCTTTTATTGCTTGCTTATATTTTTTTCGTATTTGACAATATTTAATCCAATTGTCAATAGTATGTGTTTTTCTATAAGTTGCTTTACAATCATAGAGTTGTTTTCTTAAATCTCGAAGTTTCTGATTAAACCAATGAATAGCACTTTTTCTGCTATTCATGTTTTTTAAAGGAAAACAAATGTTGTATTCTTCACACATATATTTCATAAACAACTCTGTCATGTTGTTTGAATTACATTGGATATCGTCAAACACAGTCCAATCTTTGGATTTAATTTTTTCCACAAAATTCTTAATATTTTTTTCATTAATTAATCTTTTTTTAGTCTTTTCTATAATTGTAGACACATTTTTTAAACCACTCACAATAGCAAATATACCCAAATGATCAGATATTACAGGATCGTAGACACCTGTATTTAAATTTTGTTCATTAATATTAGTAAATATATTATCAAGGCAAGAGCTTGAAGTAAATGACACTCTTGTGGGCGCTTTTATGAAATGTTTTAAACCGTACATGGTTAAGAAATTTCTTATTTCACAAACATGCCCTGTGTTTACTTCCATATTTATGTTAATGTCACCAAGTATCATTATATTTTCATATTTTTTAAAGGCGAAATCAATTAAAGCGTATAACTTAGCTTTGAAAACAGTAATATCCCCATTACAGGATCGATAAAGTGCAATTATCAGAAAACGATTATTTTTAATTTAACACCACAGAATTCAGCATTCAATGGATCACAAAATTTGTTTAAATCAACAGGCTCAAGTTGAATATGTTTAGAACCATAGATAGCTACACCTTCATGTAGTCTGCTTTCTCTACAATATGAAGTGACAAGTTGAAAATTGTCCAAGTTTATTCTTTGTAAATTATTAGAATTTAACCAGTGTTCCGAAACACAAAAAATGTCATACTTATTATCTTTAAAAAATGCATTTAATTCATCTACCTTATTAGTGATACTTTGTACATTTAAGTGAAACACAGAGCACGTTTCTACAGTAATACTGTAGTTATTATAGTTATTGTTTATGCATGAAGGAACGAAAAAATTCATTAATATATATACCCTCAGGCCATAGCTCACAATTTAAAAGTCTTTGAGATGATGCCTCAGGAACTGCAATTTTAAATTAAGCATAACTTCTTGGATATCTCGAGTTTAATTGGTTAACCTCAATATTTTCATCAATAGTCTTCAGATGATTTGTTAGTTCTTCCAAAGATGTATCAGGAGACCAGTTGGTTGTATGATAGTACTTCATCGTTTTCTTTACAGCCGCCTTCAGCCCATTTGTTTTGGAGTTATTAGTGCCTATTAAAACATTTTTTGGTTTTCTAAATGTTTTTGGTTTATTTGTACTGTTGTCATTTTCAGGACCAAGAATATGTTTGTCACTCAGTTTAATTATATTTGAGCATAAATTTGCAGCTTGTGCTTCGTGAACTGCTGCTGCTACATTGGAAAGTGATATTTCAGGTTGTTTATTTGTTACTTCTTTATAACTTTTTTTGTCTGTTTTGTAGGTGCTTTGGGGGTCTAGAGTGTTTTTCTCAGTTTGTTTTCGACAATTTATTTCTTGGTTTAATAGTGATATTTGACATTGTAAGGCTTTAGTTGAAATTTCTTGGTTGAAGATAATCTTGTCTTCATACATAAACCATAAACCAATAATTACATAACAATACATAAACAATACATAATAATACATAAAGCAATATTTATTTTAAAAATAATTGAACAGGATAATTTGTTTTTTTTTTCATAAATTATGAGCTGGTCGAATTGCTCCTGTAGTGATCCTTTCTCAAGTTAACATACTCCTTTTCTACCTTGGATGTAATGGCACCGTATTGATGACGACCAAATAGTCAGAAATAAAAATGGTTGCCTTTCATCCATTGTGTTTTTTTCCTTATCGAGTGACATGCCATTACATTACAGGAAAGGATTAATTTAAAAATCAGACCGACTAACTTCTATCGTACCATTACAGCAAACATAAAAACAAACCAAATAAGCTATAAATATTTTTCTTAATATCCTTTCGACAGCGCCATGCACTTTTTGAATCTTTGCCGAAGCCATAACTCTACTTTGCTTCTTTCCCCGAATTTAGGATCCCGGCACGGCCGCTTGCGTTTAATGCGCATTATATGTGATAATTAAATGCAAATTGCAGCTCATCTAAGCGGCATTGCTGAAAACAGCGCACTCTTGATGAACTGTAATCGAATTACGCTAACAATGAACGCTAGCGATTCACTTGAATTAGAGAGACTTCTCTCGTTTTCGTCTCGTCTCTTGTTCGCGTTACTGTTCCGTGATAAGGCTCGTTCACAAGACGATTTGCTCATAATTGTGTTTATTTCTCTGCCTGAGAGAGAACTTTATTCTCTGTTTGCAGTTTCTTGTTTCGAAGCTAGTTTTAATTTTAATTGTTTAGGTACAGTTCAACTTATATAGGAGTTAATGATGAAAAAATATCGCTGATACAATTATTACATAAACATGCGTCTTCATTTAACTATTTATAATAAACCCTTCGAAATAAAATTATGTTGTTTCAGTAATACACATCATGCTTATCACATACTTTTACTTAGCCTTAAAAAAAGTCGTTCGAGACGATAATTTAGACAGCAGGGGAACTATATTTATTAGATCAGGCTCAATTTTAGCATATTCTTATGACGCAAACATTAAAACAAGGACTAGCGCGTGTCATGAGACTGAATAGCTTGTAAATGTAAAGTCCTGACAGGACTATGACATGGGACAGGCGGCAGGTGGTCTCGGGGCAGAGGTTAGGTTAAGCACTTGAGATTAGGAGGTTAGGATGACACTGTAATCTGTAATACTGAAAGTAATATTAATAAATATGTACAACAGTCCGTGTTAAACATTATTACAGCGCGACAACCACAGAAATCCTAACGGACTTAGTAGCAGCAATAGGACGAATATGATTACATAGGTATAAATCAAAATAAAACCAAATTTATCTACTAACTGACATATTGTAAAATTGTTAATGACGTAGTAGTCAAAGAATTTACATATCCAAGGAGATCGGTTGACTCCAATAATAACATTCTTCTTCTTCTTGCTTTATATAAGAAATTGTGTTTGTTCATTGATGGGTTGTTGCCTCTATGGAAGATTGTCACTTACACAATATTAACACATTAGGCGAGATAAAAAGGCTGATCATAACTACAAATAGGTGTTATCATAAAAAGTACTTAGCTAACAAAGGTCTGTCCAAAAAATCTGGGATAAAACTGTATAGAACACTGCTAGTGCTCTTTCTCACATATGGAACCAAAACCGACGAACGTTTTTTGAAAGAAAGGTATCACGGAAAATATTCGGCGTGGTCTGTGATAACGGAATATGTAGGCGTATATATAACTTTGAAGTACAGAATATCTAGAAGTATTCGTTTGGTAGAAAATATATTACTACCATAATCAAACGAAACCTTCTGCAGTGGGCAAGACATGTAGCCAATCCCAGAAATCGAACATGATAAAAACATAGATAAGGTGGATAGACTGCGTAACATAGAATGCTGAGAAGATCGGTGATTCGAACTGCAAAACTGAGGGGATAGAGTAAAATGGCAAAGCAAGTTTGAGAAGGTCGAGGCCCTTTAAGAGCTGTAGCACCTTGATGATGATTAATGCACATCATATCCAATTTGGAACAACCCGAATATACACCAATATGTACAAATATTGTACACAAACAAAACAAACAACCCACAGTATCGTGGAGATAGGTAGATGATGTGTTCTCTATTTCTCACTGACCAAAAGCATTGAATAAATTTCTAATGGACGTCAACAATAAAGAAGAATCAAATAAATTCACCATGGAACAAAAAAACAATACCTCAGTCCCTTTTCTTGATGAGCTAATCGTAACAGAAGACACAGGGTATACAACCAAAGTCTACAGAAAACCAACAAACACGTCAATGTAAAGTTTGTTGTTGCGGAGTATTCGTTAGAAATTACTCTAATTTGCAATTTTCTGTTGATTTTCAAGTGATGGAAACTAGCATAAACACAATTTTTCCATTTCCATCCAGAATAGATCAAAATATTTAAACATTTTAATTCGAGGTCAAAAAAGTTGAAATTATTTGTTTAAACAACATGAATGATTTACTTACGATCTAAGCACATTTAAAAAATTTTTAAGACACACAATTGAAAGTGTATTTTGTTAAAAAGCAATTATTTCCAAAATTAAGAATACTAGATAAAAACAAATCTGGAGTCTTTAAAAAATTCAAGTTGGAAATATATTTCGTTAAAAAACAATTATTTCTAAAGTGTCTTGGTTTCGGTAGGAAAACTAGAGAATAGCAAAGCCCCTAAATCTAATCCATGTCTTTTCAGAACGGTAATTACCATAATAGTTATCTTAATTTTATTCACTGCCACCCTAAATAGCTTGCTTGTATCAACACCATACCAATCTCGCAAGTTCTTCAAGCATAAGGTTCTTCTTCGTCCTGGACTGCATTTGCTTGCTACTTTTCCTTGCATGATATTTTGTAGCAACCTATACCTGTACGAACATTAGAAACAAACATAAAGTTATTTTTAGCAATCAATATTCATTATTATAATAATATTATAGTATTTAGTACAGGTTACTCAGATTAAATGAGATAAAAATATGGCTATAATCCCTTGATGAACCATCTATTTTTCGCAAAACGGTCCAAAAAAACCATTTTTTTTTATTAATTCCCTTGCTTCTTCACTACTTCTTCTTCTTCTACGGCACTACAGCCCAAAATGAGCCTTGGCCTCCTTTATTTTTTGCCACCACCCTTGTCTGTCTGTGGCTGCTCTTCTCCATACACGGACTCCTAAAAGTGCTTGTGCGTCGCTGCTTACTGTGTCTTCCCAGCGCTTTCTTGGCTTTCCAACTGGTCTCTTTCCCTGCATTCTGGCGTTCAGTGCTCGTTTTGGTAGCCTATCCTCTCCCATTCGTATCACATGTCCGGCCCATTGCAATCTTTATATTCTAATGAAGTCTGACAGGGGTGTTTCCTTATATAGTTGATAGAGCTCGTTGTTATATCGAATTCTGAAGATTCCGTTTTCCCTCGCAGGTCCTAGTATTCTCCTCAGTACTTTTCTTTCGAATGTGTCGAGTTTGTTTTTGGATGTTTCTTTCAGGACCCATGCTTCGCTGCCATAACATGCTATTGGCCGAATTAAAGTTTTATATATTCTCATCTTTGTATTTCGGTGGACACTTTTAGACCGAAATATATGGGAGAGGGCAAAATAAGCTTTGTTTGCCTGCGTTCTGTTTTCTGCGTTCATTTGTTCTTCACTACTTGCAGAATTCAAAATTGTTATACAATGTTGATTTTTTGCTTTGTTTTTTATTTTATTTTTTTATGGTTGAAGATATGTATAGTAACTATCCCGAGATATTTCGTTGACCGGTTTTTGGTTGGATAAAAAACCTGAGAGCAAACGGTTTTATTGTCTATGATACGTATGATACGTATTGAAGCAGGCGTCACACAAAGTCCCACATCGTTATGAGGACAGTAGTACCTTGATTCGCGCCCTAACTTATTTCCGGACACATTCTTCGCCTTATTGCACACTAGTTGGATGAGCTTTTTTCCCTATGATAGGAATAACTTTTGGGAATGTCGACCGCTAAGTTTAAGTGGGTTTGGAAGCGTTGATGGTCTTCCTCTTGACACCTTAATGGGTTACTTAAAGGGTTATCAAACCCATTAACAATTCTAGATGAGTTCTCCGCTTTTCTTGTACAGCACAAAAGCATTCCACGTTCAAGAAGGTGGAAGAGTACTTTTGTGTAATACCTCTTTCCACGCTTCCTGGTTACAGAGTAATCAACAAGATGTTTGTGTATTACCCTAACTAAGTTTAACCCTAATTAGAGAACTGAAATATAGAGAGGATAGGTAATACGATATAATAGTAAAAACCAACCTGTAACTGACGGTTTAAGATGTTTTCGACTAACCCACCTTGTATCTGAAGGAACACAATACAGCAGCCAACCTTATAATCCGATTACGAAGGTATTTTGGTTAAAATGACTGACCAGTGTCGTAGAGTATATGATTGAAACATTTATTTGAACTAAATAAATATATATATATATATATATATATATAATATATTATATATATATATTTAATTTTACTTATGTAAATTGTATTTTTGTTATAATAAAACTTTTTTATTTTATTCAAAATAAAAAGTTTCTTGCCATTTGTAATAGATACATTTATTTAATTAAGGGGAATGGCGCCAAATATCGCCTGTCAAAATTTTCAGTGTGTTTAAATGTATCCATTATTTTCGAATCCGGAGAAAACTAATAAATATTTTTGAAAAATTTAAACGCAGAATGAAAGATTACATTATTACTGAGGGCAGAAAGTCCCTGAAAACTTCTACAATGTTTATTTTAATATGTTATGTAACACGGGTGAAAATAAAAGAGAAAATATAGTATGATTTTTAATTGAAAATATTGCATGCAAAAGAAACTTTTTATTCATTCTAATAAATATTTAATTCTGCCTTTAAATTTTTTAAAATTGCTTTTTAGTTTTCTCAGGATTTCAAAAAAATGGATACATTTAAAACACATTGAACATTTTGACAGGCGACATTTTGCGCCTTTCCCCTTTAATACCTTATGATTACAACTACCATTACTTACCTTATATAATTACGATTAGAAAACTATTCAAAAAAATAAATAGAATCAACTTCGGAATTCGATTCGTCTTGAGGGTTAATAATTAGCGGTTATCTATCTACGGTCGCAATAATTATGTTATCAAGATCCCACATTTTTTGTTCTTCTTCTATTACATGTCTTACTGCATCTTTCCAGTTTTGTTCTGTAATATGTTGTAAAAACTCGTATAAAAATTCACGTACAGCTTGTATTTTATATGACGTATTTTTTCTAGCCACATAACTTTTCATTTGTGCCCAAATGAGTTCAATTGGATTTATTTCGCAGTGGTAGGGTGGAAGTCTATGGAATGTGATGTTTCGCCTTTCCACCATTTTGTCGACTACGTATTTCTTGAACTTAGACTTGTGTTGCAGGGCAAATTTTAAAAGTTCTGCTTTTACCATTCCATCTTCGTAAGGAAGATACTTATTCCGCAGCCAGTCAAGAATATCCTATTTCTTACACGCAGTCGTTGGAAGTCTTTCTACTAGTCGTGAATGATAAGGTGCATTATCTAATACTATAATTGAATTTGGTGGTATGTGTTCAATCATCTGCTCAAAATACTCTTCGAAAACATCAGCTGTCATCTCCTCGTGATAGTCTTTTGTGCTTTTGGACTGAAATTCCAACAAACCATACTTAACAAATCCTTTTTCACTGCCAATGTGAGAAATTATTAATCTACTGCCTTTACCAGAAGGTGGGGAGATACCAGTAGACCAACCTTCCATAAAGGCTTGCCTGGAGCTTAATATATTTTTATCTGACCAAATTTTTTTTAGAGTATGACCTGAGTTTACCCACGTTTCATCCTGGTAGAAGATTGGCCTTTCTTTCAGCCCGGAATTTTCGTATGTATCTTAGATAATTTCTTCTCCAACATATTATCTCCTCCCGGTCAATCAAAAGTGATTTTCGGTGTGATTTCTCCCACCGGAAATTTAATTCTTTTAAAACTTGCCATAATTTAGTTCGTCTGATATGAGGCAAATAAGAATCGTCTCTAACTTCTTGTAAAATTTTGTTTAGGTTTAGTATTTCTTTTTTGAAAAAAAAAATTTATGAATTTTCCTTCGAATAACATTTTGGCAAATTCATCAATTTGATTAGGCTTTTTCCCTCTCTTTAAATGTTCGTTTGTGTTTGGGTTAGCTATACCGTGTTTTTTTCTTTATGATAGGAACCTATATATAGTTGACTCCCCTAAGCCAGTCATGTTGGCACAACTTTCGACTATGTTGCGAACAGTGTTTGTGGGATTATGAGAAACCAGAGCATCGTGAACATTCAGGACAATAGTCTTCTCTCTTGGTGAATAGACAGACTTACTGACTGTACGCAACAGTACCGGTGTAAAACTTGATGATGTTGATGATGAAGCCATCACAAACAATCCAACAAAACGAGCACGAGCGAAAGGTACGTATATGTTCGTAGGTATATGGAATAAAAAATCACTCACGCACTGCATATAATTCGCAAAAGAAATATTCGAGACGCTAATTACTGCCGTAAACGCGGAAACACCGACGAGCCTAAATTACATGAGATCAAAAACGTACTAAACAAAAAAATTGTTTTAGTTCGTAGTAACTTCACCCTTTCAAGTTAAGTTTCGAATATAAACTGAACAGACGAGGCACGTGGCCAAAGCCGGCATCTTTATACCCATTATATTATTAAAAATCTGGAGAATGCCATCCTAATTATCTTGCAACGAATAGTACCTTACGAATAGATATGAATTCCAGGTTTTCTAGTAAAGTGATTAAACGCGAAGATTAGTATTGAAATATCCAAAAAGATAAGGTATTCTTATTTACAAAATTGTTAATGGTTAAATTCTTATTTTTATTAATATAATATAATAACCAACATTAGCCGTGAAAGTTTTAATTGTTTTTTGCTAAATATATTAGTATTAAAACATTATTAATAATGTTAAACATTTTGGAAAGGAAAATAAATGTAAAACGCAATAATTTTAATAATAAACACCTCAGGAACGCCTATGATGATACAAATTTTCGACCTTTATGACTTTGAGGCACATTTCGTGCTCTCAACAATTTGTGAACGGATTATAGGCAAGATAATTTTAAACGTAAGATATTTAATACCTTTCAGATTATGGCCTGAATTATGGATTTAAGTAGTAATATAAAACAACTGAAATCAAGGCCCTACAAAAAATTGTTAAAACATGCTCAAGTGATATGATTAAGCCTAAAAACTGAACCATTTGTTTCTTGTAGATGTCTTATATTATTAAATAAATACTCTAAACCAATATACAGAGTATTACACGGAATTTAGCATGTGCAGTTTATTTAGCAGTCGAGTGTAGTTTTATGTCTTCAAACATGTGGTAATTTAATGTTTTTTTAATTCTAATAAAATTATAGCAGATAATAGGTGATCACAAGGAACTGTGTAGTTAAATTGTAAAATAAATTATTGTCTCCATTATTTTTGTATAAGCATACTAGAACTGACCATCCATGAATATTAAATATTTTCCAAATACGAGTAAGTCCCTCCCTCGCCCCACCTCTTCTTTTGGGCAAGTTTCCACCCTACCTCCGGGTCTCCCTCGCCCCCTCACGAAATTTTCCGGTTAGTTTAGTAGCGTAACAGAGCCGCCCGGACCTAATGTAGTGCTGATCATGTTAGAATGTGTTTACAAGCCCAATTTACAATCGTAGTCCTCGCCTCTCATGCGACGCCAACGTCGGCAATCGTCAAGACGATGCTGGATATACGTCGACGTCACCCTGTGTGCGTCTGTCTGTTTGCTTTCGCCAGCCGATAAGATGACGCATACTCTCTTTGTGAACCTTTTTGAAAAATTGGCGTGTCAGGGCAAAGAATCTAGATGTTTGGGCTATTGGCAAACATTTTGTTTTCAAATTGGAATGTAACTGCTATCAGTCAAATGTTGAGGCTTCAAGTATACTACTGTTTACAAATTATCTGAGTTATAAAATTTCGTTAAAATCAAATATAGTGCAGACAGAACCGGCTTGTTATATTTGCTTCACATATATATATATAATATATATATATATATATATAATATATATATATATATATATATAAATTATATATATAAATATATATATATATATATATATATATATATATCTCAAAGCAATAGGCTTGTTCTAATGAATCGAGAGATCAGAGCAAAACTGTATTAACCCAAAATATCAGTTTTTTTTTCTTTTTGGCTCAACAAGATTAAAATATTGTATTCAAACGACTGGTACCTTTTACTTAAACCAAAATAGTACAAATTAAGTACAAATCTTTGTATGATTTGGAAAGGGATGTAACAAGCGACGAGATTCAATACATTCCAAACAAAATGGCACGATTTGGTATAAAGACCTACATGCTGTGTGAATCCTCCTTCACCACATTTTTTTCTCCTTTTGGGAGGTTTGCGGTTAGTTTATTTTCAAACCAGTCTTCGAAAGACTCGCCGTTCGTTTCGTCATGGTAGTCGCCTGAAAATTTTTTTGCTAAAAATACACATTCTGAATTTGGACCTCTATCAGATCCAACATGTAACAAGACAAATCTCGGACCTCTTTATTTTGGATCATTTAGACCAGTAGTCAAGCCTTTTAAAAATGCATCCTTATAACTGGTTATGGTTGAATCCATCCATACCTTATTTACTATATGTTCGATATTTACCCAACTTTCTTCCAAATAGAAAATATTGTATCGTTGATTTCGATAATTCTGTATTTTTCTAAGAAATTTATACCTATAATTTATTATGTCAGGACGTTCCATCATTACTGCTTTCTTTCCTCTTTTTTCATAAACAAACCCCATCTCTCGCAATAGCCGATATAGAGTACGTTTGTAAAATTTAGGCAAATTTTCGTGTAAATTAACGGCATCCAAGATAGCGTTGATTGTGGGAGGTATGTTCTTTAAGAAAAATACCATGTGAACAAGTCTTCTCAATTGGCTCCTGATATTCTCATCGTAGGTAAACTCCCGATTGGTTTCCTTCTTGGTCCATTTACGTGGGTTTTTCAGAATTTTGGGTAAGTCTCCATTATAATCCAATCCTTCCTGACGAATTTTCCAGACTGCCCTATTGCTAACACCCAGCGCAGTACTTCTTGTAGAAATAATTTTGTTGGAGTCAGATCGGAATATGTTTTTGTTGTATATATTAACATATTCAAAATAATTTGTCGCGCATATAAATCTAAGATTTGTCCTTGTTTGAAACTTTTTACCTCTAAATGCTCCATGTTTTTGACACAGTACATAAAAAAAGTTTAAAAAATAAATTGCACTTATTTTTTGACAAGTTAACGTACCTTCTCGAATGCACACACAAAACAGTTAAACCATTTCTAGACACCTGCAAAACTGCTATAGATATACGCACTCGTATAACAATTAGTAGATACTATTATCAGGAAAATTCTAAATGGATATTTAATTACAACAATACCGTATAGACTTTCACTACGACGGTTAACCATTATACGAAATACAAAATATTAATCAATTACAAAAATTTTGTTGTTAGTAAAAAAATTCTTCTAATAATTAAATTTATTCTGACTCATTCATATCGGCAAATCATACATATTAAACATTTTAAAGTAGAAGACATCACAATGATATTGCCAATATTTATGAGTTACAAGGATTGTATTGAAAGATAGTTCATTCAATTATATGAAATCAACTTTAACTTAAAAATATCAGTCACAAAAATCATAGCATGTGATTAGTGTTTTAGGTTAAATCTTCGTATTTTGTGCTAAGGTATCTCCAGTTACTATATAGATAACTGTTAATGAAACACCTTGTATAAATAATACTAAAATATAAATGATGTATCCTCGATATATTTTTCACTTATCTACTAATCGTGGCATTTTCTTTCTATTCATTTCAATTATATTCAAAAGGTCTCCAAACATCCATTTCCGTAAATATGACAACAAGAGATGTAAGAAATTTTCTATTTGTCAAATACAACAGCGCTCAACAATTGATAAAGGATCGAAGTAATATTTTACTCCAGAAATAGCCGAAGTTTGTAAAAATTTAATATAATTAAAGTAATATTAATACCCCGACTTTATTATCAATTTTAAACGAAATAAAATAAATTTTGCCATTATGGCCATTTTTTACTAGGGTCAGCAAAAAGTTGAATATTAAAGTCGTCTATTTTCATTTATTCTATTCAAGTCATCATACTAGGATCTCAACAAACTTTTAAAATATTTGAAATCATAATTATGATCCTTATCAATTGTTGAGCACTGTATTACGACGACGTCCGAATATTTTCTGGAACAGTCATTAGGGCAAATCAGTGAATGTTTGTGCAAAATTGCAAGTGCTCCGTGTGTAAGGGAGTGTTAAGTTCGAAGCCGGCTCTGCCACGTTGAGGCCGACGATGAACTAGCAACGCTGCAGCGTTTTCTTCCATTTGATTAACATTGTCCGTAAAAGCCAACGCTGAAATCTACTGATGAATCCGAGTATAGGTCTACTGATTTTTCAGTAGATCTACTGATTTCAACTTTAATTTACTGATTTATTGAAACAATATATCGATCTACTAAAAACATGTAATGAAAAAATCATGTTTAAATAGTGATCATTATGTCAGTGTACAATTAAAAATTAAAAAAAATCTATTTAGTGATATATATCCATTATTCTCAATCTACTGAAGAAATAAAATATGGCCTGGCAACTTTTCTGGAGCCGGTCAATTCTGGTGCCGCTTCAGTCAATTCCGTAATTCAATACATTATACTTCGAAATATAATGTAGTTTTAAGTAGTTTAAAATAAGTTCCGGAAATCTTTCCGAAAATACAAAATATTTATAAATTTAACAAATTTTGTGTGAGTACAAGAAGCACAATTCGCTAAGGATTTCTGCTTAGTTTGTAAAAGACATGTCGTGGAATGCAAATTTTAGATTCCCCATGTCTCTTTTAACATCTTTTATCAACGTCTGTTTGCCTTGCAATTTTTAGAAGGCTCAGATTATAAAGCAGAAATCTGAATTGTGTTTCGAAACTATTTTACGATTGTTGTAATTAGATGTCGCTACTGCGTCCGTATTGAAGCTATGTTATTGTTGCTTCTTAAAAGGCAGAAAATATTGATTTTTTCACGTTGAGAAGCCCTATGAATAGCTCTTCTGATGAGACCTATTAGGTCGAAATACGTATCAAGAGATACATAGGATTTGTTTGCGTGAAATCAAATATTTGCTGCCTTTTCTCATTTTAACAAATTTTGTTTATTTGTTACTTGGTGAAAAACCAAGCTATAACTTGGTGTTACTCCTGTAATAATGTAATTTTATCTGACACATTCATATTGACAATCAAACATATCACATACATATAATAGATTAAAAAGGTAGACGACTTTAAAATGGTATTGCCAATATTGTTGAGTTGCGTTCCTGGGACGACTTTATAGTTAGATAGTTCATTCGATTACATGAAATCAACTTTAACTCGAAATATCCGTCAGAACAAATCATTTTAAAGACAACCACAACTTTAAAAAGACAACCACATGCCATGATGACAGTAAAACTCTCCTGTTAATAATTCCATAGTAAATCATGAGGAAAAAACCACGAATAAAACCTCACAATACTATCCCGATATGGTAAGTATTTGTTCTTAAGTTTAGTTTACTCTCAATAAAAACCAAACTCTTATTTTATATGTATGTTACTTAAAAACATAAATAATGAATCCACGATATGTTGTTACTAGAGTTTACTTATAGTTGTTAATATGGATAACCAGATCCTCCTGCATTTTCACTTTTTACCATCTGTTTCTTTTAGGACAATACTTGAATCGTTCCATTGAACCCTATGTTCATTTTTCCATGCGTGTTAACGTACTTGAGATCTATGAAACTCTCTATTTTTAATATAAGATTCATCTTTATCATCAATCAGCCAATCGCGTTCACTGCTGGACATAGGCCCCCTCAGTTCTTTCCATGTTCTCTACATGGCCGCTTAGCCAGTTTCCCGCTACACGTTTATCATCGTCCATCTGTCGGTGTCGTCCTCGGCTTTTTTATAGTTTCTGGGCTCCATTCCATAATACGTCTTGTCCACCGTTCATCTTGTGTTCTGGCTAAGTTCCCTGCCCAGTTCCACTTAAGCGTCGTGGTTCTTTCGATGAGGTTTTGAACTCCTGATCTTTGCCTGATTTGTTGGTTTGTTATGTGGTCTCGAAGGCTCACTTCACATGCACGTTCCATGGCTCGTTGTGTAACTCTGAGTTTATTCGCAGATTTTTTGCGTGAGTGTTAAAGTCTCTGCTTCATAAGTTTGTACAGACAAAACACATTGGTTATAAACCTTTCGCTTGAGACACATGGGAATTGAACATTTTAGAATATGGCTTAATTTACCAAATGCTGCCCATGTTAGGCCTATTCGCCTCAGTATTTTATGTGTTTGATTGTCTCTGTTTATTTTGATTTCGTGCCCCAGATATTTGTAAGTGTCTGTTTGTTGTATGGTATTATTGTCAATAGTTATATTTCCACTCATTACGAGATTTGTTATAAGCTTAGTTTTCTCAAAGTTTATCTTTAATCCTGCTCTTTCAGACAGACTTTTAAGCGAATGCATCATAGAAACTGTATCATGTAAGTTATCTGCGATTAATACAACATCATCTGCAAACCTTAGGTGATTTAATCTTTCTCCATGTATATTGATGCCCATATCTTGCCATTGGGTGCTCTTAATATTGACTCTAGAGCTGCCGTGAACAATTTTGGTGAAATATTGTCTCCTTGTCTAACTTCCTCGCCCTAAGCTGAATTTTTCTGTGTCTTCGTGTAGTCGTATACTTGATGTAGCGTTCTCGTAGATGTTTTTGATTAGTGTCGTGTACCTGTAATTTATTCGGCTTTGATTTAGGGCTTCCAGTATTGTTTCAAACTCTACAGAATCAAAAGCCTTATCGTAATCGACAAATGCAAGACCCAGTCGTATGTTGTACTCGATGCACTTTTCTATTAAGATCTTTATGGTATGCAAATGGTCATTTGTGCCATATCCTGCCCTGAAGCCTGCCTGGTCTTTCGGCTGATAGAAATCAAGTTTAGGTGTTAGCCTCTTTGTTAAGATTTTCATAAAGAATTTGTACATATGTGTCAAGGGGCTGATGGATCTATAATTTTCTAATTTAGTAATATCGCCTTTTTTGTGTAACAAGACTATTACTGCATTGTTCCAGTCTTTTGGAATCGTACCTGCATGTAAGCATTTATTAAACAGTTCGCTTACTGATTTTAATAAAATTTCTCCTCCTGCTTTTATTGCCTCGATAACGAGTCCATCATCACTAGGCGATCGATGGTTCTTCATTTCCTTTAAAGCTGCTCTTACTTCTGACACAGTAATGGGTAAAAGTATTTCCGATCCCTGATTTATGAGAGTCTTTACTCGTGTCGGAAATTGTCTTGTGGTCTTTGACTGGTATAGAGGTCTTTATAAAACTCTCTGGTTATTTTCAGAATGTTTTGTTTATCTGTTGTTGTCCTTTCCGTCTTTATCTCTCAGCTTGTATATATTTTTTTTTACTTTGTGTGAGTTTTCTTTTCATTATCTTTAAACCTTTGTTCTCTTCTACTGTTTGAGTAATTACATTAGTATTATATCTTCTTACATCTTTTCTAATTTCCGCTGAAATTCTTTTATTTGTTTTTTATATTCTTCTTTGTTTCCCTCTTCGTTCTCGCTTAGGTTTCGTCGTATTTCCATGAGAACTTTTGTATTTTTGCTAATCTTTTCACTTTTGGTGCCATTTTTCTTGCAAAATTTGAGTTGTGCGTTTTTAACCGAGTCTGTTATTAATTTATTGTGATCGCCGATATTTAGAGGTATGGGATTATTACTCTGTAAAGTTTCGTTATATAAGATTGAAGTTCACTTATTCAAACATTTAATGGCCTTGATGTTTCACCTAAATAAAACTGATCACATTCACAAGGTATTTTATAAATACAATTATTTGTTCTTTCTTGTCCATTGTATGTCGAGATTACCTCGATAAAAATAATATGTATAGGATCTAAAATATTTTTATTGCTTCTGAAAATTAAATCAAATAGCGAAAGAGAGGATTTGCAAATACCTCATAATCTTAATAATATATTAATAGTTCTATTAAGGTTTCTGTTAGTTTATTATAAAATATATACTAATATTACTATGCAAATAATTTATCTAATTATTTTGATAGCATTAAACAAAATTAAATATCTATTTGAGCATACAATTGTCGATAAAATATCATATGTAATTTCATATTAAAATTTTGGATTAGTCGCTGGCATCTGTCGCGGATTCAGATAATAATTTAGGAATAGTATGCCATTATCTTTACCAAGGGCTTAAATATACCCAAATTGAATAATTGGACTCGATTAATAAATATAGATTAGTTGAAATTAGAGATAAACGACAAATTGCTGTAGATAATTAATTTTGATTTTCCAGATAAACAACCTTTCTCTATAATTTACTTATCGATATCACTATTTTATAGATAATTGAAAAAATAATATAATTCTGGAATGCCTATCTATATGAGGAATTTCCAATCCAATTCTAGTGAAAAGTACTCGTTCAAAAAATTATTGAAACTAAAAGAAATTATGAAGAGCACTAGATAAATATTTTTGTCAAATCATAAAAACTAATTTGTCCAAGACTGTTTTAAAATAAAAGCATTTTTTATTTGTTTTGTCAATTAAAATGATAGAGGTGCTACTTTGATAAACTACCTAGAAGAAAAGCATCTATACGCAATGAACTCCTTTTAAAAAAAAAGAAGCCCAAACGCAAATGGACATGGATCAGCCCTAATGGATCCACAAAAAATGAGATCGACTTCATACTGTCCACGGAACGATATATCATTAAAGATGTAACAGTTCTTAACAGATTCACAACAGGTAGCGATCACAGGACGGTCAGAGCAAAAATTAGTATTGACGGTAACTATGAAATGAAAAGAAACATAAGTAGAAACTGGGATCTAGTAGATAGAAACAAACTAGGGCAATATAAACAGATATACAAAGACCTATTAAAAGAACAACTTACTCAAAAATTAGACAATTATGATAAAGATATAGACGAAAAAGACAACATAATTACAGCAATGATGATTACATCAGGAAAAGAAATAGCAAAAAAGGATCTAAAAAAGAACAACTATATATCGACAGAAACAAAGAAGCTTATGGATAAAAGAAGGAAGCTGAACGAAGAAGGCAAAAGGAAATCTATAGAATATGTAGAAATCAATAAAACAATAAGCAGAATGATAAAAGAAAATAGGAAAAGAACAAGAAATAAAAATAGAGAAAGTAATAACAACAAAAATATGAAATGCTTAAGGCCGAAATTAGGTAAGTTGAAATAAACAAAATAAAAGATGTAAATGGAGTAGAAACAAACGTTAAAGATGACATCATAAATATAATCCATTATTTCTTCTCAGAATTATATAAAACAAAAAAGGAACTCAGCAGAAGAAATTAAAAACCAACTTAAAGTTAATCAGAAATAAAGTAGGCATTGAAAGAAATAAAAAACAACAAATCGCCTGGAAAAGATGGAATAACTGCAGAGATGCTGAAATATGGTGGAAAAGTGGTAATTTGGTAATTAATACTCTACATTCACTTTTTAACCAGATATTAAAAGAAAAAAGAATCCCAAACAACTGGAAGGAATCAGAAACCATTATCCTACACAAGAAAGGGGATAAAGCAGATATAAAAAACTACCGTCCTATAACACTCCTCAATGTAATGTATAAACTCCTAACAAAAATTTTAACCAATAGATTGACGAAAAAATTCGACGGATACCAGTCGAAAGAACAAGCTGGTTTAGAAAGGGATTCAGCACAAGTGACCATTTACAAAGTATGAAAATACTTATAGAACGAGCAAATGAATACCACATTCCTCTATATATGGCGTTCATAGATTTCGAAAAGGCTTTCGACAGTGTCGAACATTGTTCTAAGTGAAGTAAAAGTTCTTTGATTAACAGCAAATGACAAATTACGAATACTAGCCAAAATAAGAAGCCAACAACAAAATATGGCAAATATAATAATGAGGCGTAAGACAGTGTGACACAATATCACCGAAACTTTTCAATCAGGCTCTTGAAGATACTTTTAAAAGATTAGAATGGGAAGAAAAAGGTATAAAAAGTTGTGGACAACGCTTGAACCATCTAACGCTGATGACATCGTATTGATAACCGATAAAAACGAAGAATTATTTGAAATGATGACAGAACTGGACGTAGAAGCTGGAAAGATAGGCCTTAATATGGAGTAGAGCAAGACCAAAACCATAACAAATACAGATGAATACATCACAACGAGAATCGGGCAAGATGAAATAGAACAAGTTCAGTATTACATATATATATATATATATATATATATATATATATAATAGTAAACTCTTAAATATTGGGGAAATCTGCAAAAAAAACTCTAATGTGTATCAATTATTTCACCTAACGTTTTCGCCAAAGAGAATTTGGCTTCTTCAGGGCTGAAAGAGAATAAATTATAATTAGCTACCATATATTATCTAATAAAAAACATTTACCTTACCGTGAAATTTTAGAAATGTCGAGTTATGATGTTAAAAAACTTTAGCTAGTAACAACATAGTGGTGTTTTTTTGTTACTTTGTGCAAAAAAGTTTATTTGTTAACGTTGGAAATGTATGGTAGCTTTGAACTTAAAACGCAAAGGTTTACCCAAGGACAATCGAAAAACCCAATGTAACTACATTTAAAGGAAGTAATTCTTTGAATTGTCGGCAATAACTAAATTTTTAATTGTTGTAAAGTTTGAATGTGAGCTTCTGTTTTCATAGAACGCAAGCGCCGAAACAATTACAAGTAGTTCTTTTGATATAAATGTCGTTAAGGTTCATTGGTAAAACCGATGAAGTTAGATCCCAGTCTGGGGAGATATTAGTTTAGAATTTCTAATTGAAATTCTTTTTTTTAATTAGTATATTGTTCATGTATTATTGTAATAATATCTTTATTGAGATGTATCTAAGAAAAGCAAGGGAATGTTATCTTTTTTTGTTAATGAAAATTATTATTAAAGTAGGTTAGTTGTTAATAGATATATCAGTCAAGTTGGTTATCTGTGATGTTGTATTGTTCTTGGTATCTGATTTAAGTAAGAAGTGGTATATATCGCTTAGATTCTTAATGTCACTCTTAACATTGATGGAAAAATCGTTAAGGAAAATATAAGACATTTCAATGAACTCTCTTTTAGAACTCTACAATTCTCCACGTCGAGAGCAGTAAATCTAAAAGAGAGTTCATTGAAATGTCTTATATTTTCCTTAACGATTTTTCCATCAATGTTAAGAGTGACATTAAGAATCTAAGCGATATATACCACTTCTTACTTAAATCAGATACCAAGAACAATACAACATCACAGATAACCAACTTGACTGATATATCTATTAACAACTAACCTACTTTAATAATAATTTTCATTAACAAAAAAAGATAACATTCCCTTGCTTTTCTTAGATACATCTCAATAAGATATTATTACAATAATACATGAACAATATACTAATTATAAAAAAAGAATTTCAATTAGAAATTCTAAACTAATATCTCCCCAGACTGGGATCTAACTTCATCGGTTTTACCAATGAACCTTAACGACATTCATATCAAAAGAACTACTTGTAATTGTTTCGGCGCTTGCGTTCTATGAAAACAGAAGCTCACATTCAAACTTTACAACAATTAAAAATTTAGTTATTGCCGACAATTCAAAGAATTACTTCCTTTAAATGTAGTTACATTGGGTTTTTCGATTGTCCTTGGGTAAACCTTTGCGTTTTAAGTTCAAAGCTACCATACATTTCCAACGTTAACAAATAAACTTTTTTGCACATAGTAACAAAAAAACACCACTATGTTGTTACTAGCTAAAGTTTTTTAACATCATAACTCGACATTTCTAAAATTTCACGGTAAGGTAAATGTTTTTTATTAGATAATATATGGTAGCTAATTATAATTTATTCTCTTTCAGCCCTGAAGAAGCCAAATTCTCTTTGGCGAAAACAGTTAGGTGAAATAATTGATACACATTAGAGTTTTTTTTGCAGATTTCCCCAATATTTAGGAGTTTACTATTTAACTTATCTGCAAAGATTAAATTTCTTTCTTTTCTTATATATATATTATATATTACTATATATATATATATATATATATATACTATATATATATATATACATATATATATATAATACATATATATATATATATTATATATAATTTATATATATATATATATGATACTGGGTCAAAGTATAAAACTTAACATAGAGAACCAAATAGCAGAGATAAAAAGACGAGTTAGACTGGCATGGGCGGCATTTGGCAAACTAAGCTACATTCTTAAAAACAAAAGATATCCACAGCATCTTAAGACCAAAGTATACAATCAATGCGTACTCCCTGTTCTTACTTATGGTTCCCAAACGTGGACATTTACAAAAGCAAACATGGACAAAATCATAAAAACCAAAAGAGCAATGGAAAGACAAATGTTGCGCATAAGACTAATGGATAAAAAGAGAAACGAGTGGATAAGAGAGAAAACAAAAGTGAGGGATGTTAGACAAGAAGTTGCAATATTGAAATGGAGATTTGCCGGACACAATATAAGACAGAAAGAAGACCGATGGAACAAAATTCTTATAAGTTGGAGACAGTGGGAATATAAACGAAGCAGAGAAAGGCTCCAAATGAGATGGGCAGATGACATCAAGAAGCACGTGGGCTCTAGGTGGATGACTGTAGCGACAGACAGAGAAGAATGGACAAAATAGGGGAGGCCTATGTCAAAGATGGACCGAAGAAGACTAATTAGATAGATAGATAGATCAAGACAAAAAATTACCTATCTCCTAAGTTGGACTAAGCTAATATTCAACAACCACTGAACCGATTGCAATAAAATTTTGTGAAAATGTATTTGTTGGTTCAACTTTGAATTATGATATTTTTTATCTCGATGAATGACCCTTATTTTTTTTAATTGCATATTTAAAAAAAACCGTTGTAGAGTTTTTCATTAAGTTTCGTCTGCATTGAAAAAATTCCTTTCGTATGTATGCATTCGTTGTTATCCTGTACTATGTCCGATCGTAAAATTGCCCTTTCGATAATAAAAAAACCTCCATCACAATTCGGAAAACATTATTCTCCCTTGTACCCGAATTAAAGGCATATCCATAGGGCCATTCTCCCCCTTCCTGCACGATGCCCCTTCCTCATCCTGCTTTCCTCTCCCTGCAATTAGCTAACTTGATTTGGGAGATCCCTATCCAAGAGCGGATCACATCTCGCAACGTGTTGTCGAATGTTTTGTTCAGTTGCCTCCGGCTCCCGGCTAACTCGATTTTGCGCCACGGAATTTTGTACTTTTGTTTTAAACGCAGTTTTCGCCATTCGGATTACTACTACTGTACAGTCATTAGCGAAATCGATATATTTTTTTGAACAAAATAAGTCAAAACAACATCCTTCATTTACGGCATATAGGTATAAAAAATTAATCCAAAAGTACATTTCCTTCAAATAAACATTTGTTAAAAAGCATTCTTACATATCTTATGGCTTCTTCTTCGTCTTTCAGCATTTCAGTGAGAATTGTATTCTTTTCATATGCTTTGTTCTTTCATTTTCTTTGATGACGTTTTCAATTTCGTTTGCACTTATTTTGGACATTAATATTGAGATATAATCGGTAATTTCAGATTCCGTTTCGAAAAGTAATGTGAATTGATATTTTAGCAATAGAGATACAAATTTTTTCCGTAGAACCTAAATATTGCTTTAATTATTTGTGTTAAACTATATATAGCGATAAAAAAAATATATTAGAAGCAATAAAAACGGAATTCGAAGAAAAATCTAAGAATGCTAAAATGCGAATAAAAATACAATGAAAATAAAAACAATATGGATTCTCAGAACAGCAAAGATATGTTAAACAGACAGAAAAAACACGAGGCATTTCGTGAGAGCTTTGTCAGAGTGAATGAGATAGTACACCATACTATAAATAGGTATGTGGTTAGGTTAGGTAAAGATAAGATCATTACACCATAATCTTAAAAGAGACTTAAAATCGCATGACCTAGAAAACCATATAATTATTCGTAAATTCTCAATAATTCTAAGAATTCACCGTTGACTAATAACCAAGGTTAGCGGATGAAATTGTTTTGACAACTACATATGTAATATATCTAGCAAAAGTTGCCACAGCAAAAATGACCAAAATATGGAAGGAATGTCAAATTTCAAGAGCGATAAAGATGAGGTTGATCAACTGCTTAATATTCCCAATACTGACCTACGGATGTGAATCTTGGACTCTGAGACAATCGGAGAGAAAAAAGATAGACGCCACTGAAATGTTCTGTTGGAGACGAATGTTACGAATTCCTTGGACCGACGCGTAGAACAAATAATTCAATTTTAAGAGAGCTAAAAGTTAGCCAACGACTCTCTAGTAAAGTCCATCTCCAACAATTAAAATATTTTGGGCATGTTATGAGAGCAAACACAGAAAACATGGAAAGACTCATAATACAAGGAAAGGTAGAAGGCCGAAGATCACGAGGAAGATCCCCAACAAGATGGATAGATCAAATTACAGGAATATGCCAAAGACCTATGCATGAATTAAAAGAAATGACCAGAGACAGAGATCTCTGGAGACGGACAATACACGACATCACGTCGACCACTACACTCCCCCTGGGGGGTCAGGATTGAAGAGAGAGATGTAATATATATGTTAATTACTATTTAAATGAGAATAAGCCACAATTAAAAGTTAAAATAAGTTTATTGACGTTTTAATCTCCACTTCGGAAATCTTTCTCAAAATACAATCATTAATCAATATTGAACAATTTGGTTTTTTGTTACTTGGTGAAAAATTCTTTTAATAATTTAATTTTATCTGTCTTATTTATATTGACAATATAACTTATATTTATATTGACAATATAAAGCAAATTTTGAGTTTAGCAATATTTAGAAGCTTATGGATAATGTTGGGATCATTTAGAACTTTAATTTAGAACTTAACACTCTCAAGCAAATTGCTTTCAATAATGGTTATGATCCCAACATTATCCATAAGCTTCTATCAAAATTGCAGAAAAGCTTGCATATTCATCACAATGTCTTCTTCAACCTAATGCTTCTAACAACATCAGATATTTTTTTTTACTTATATTACCAACATTTCCAATAAAATAGCTAAACTTTTTACTTCTGCAGTTGAAAACATCAAAATTTCCTTCAAGTCACACAACACTGTAGGTTCACTTTTTAATCGACATCAAAGATAGGTTGAACACACTTGACAAAAGTGGTATTTACAAATTAAAGTGTGATGATTGTGATGGCTCCTATGTATGCAGAACGATTAGAAAGCTATCTACCAGAATTTCAGAACATTTGAAAAGACCAAACTCTTCAAGTTTTGGTCAACATTTACTATCTAGTAAACACAATTTCAACATCAATACTGGTTCGTCTATTTTGCATGACATCAGTAGAAAGAAAAACTATTTGGAGTTGGATTTATTGGAAGATTTGGAGATCACAAAGGAAACGAATGGAAACTCTCATTGTCTTAACACTCAAATTAATTTAAATTGTACTAAATTTAAACCTATTTTTAAAAACTTTATTGCAGCTTCACCTCGTAGTGGACCCAGCTCGGCTGTTTAGACTTCCTGCACTGAGTATATCCATTAAGAATTTATTAATTTCATGCTTTGATCAACATTACTATTGTATTCTTTAACAATTTACACAACTAGCTTGCTCAGGTTCAATTGATCTACAGTTGGAGTTAATTTCACTCTTCATACCTCTGCGTAATCTAGATATACCAATTCCACAGTTGTATATTTCAACATCTGCCACTGTTGGTCAGTTGGTCTTTAGTAACGCTATTACATATTAGTTTTACAGTTCTCCCATTGGCTGGGGTTTAACTGAACTACTTGAATTATACCCCATTTATACACTGCTTTCAATTTTGTTTTAATTTTTATTTTTTAAATTTAATAGTCAGTTTTCTTCTCTTTTTTACAGTATTGACAGTGCCTGGTAGACCATTTTATTGTAGTCAACCACCCACTGTCCAATAGATCGTTTAGTTTATTTCTTTCATTCACACTTTATGTACACTTCATTTACTCTCAAACTTACAACCTTATTATTACAGACGGGTGTGAGTGTGAGATCTGGATTATGCAATCTAGTTAAATCAAAATATTCTATATGTCATATTCCATAAGCTGATTTTCTATAGTAGTTTTAGTTGGACCTTTGGTCAATGTCAGTTTACTTACACAGAATTTTAATATGTGCAGATCACATATCCATGACTGTGACTGCCCATCAAAGCTGTCATATGTCACATGTCACCTTAGCATTTCCGTTAAACACCATTTTCTCTCCTATTACCGACAAAGAATGTAGAGCGTAGAACTATTTTAATTAATTTTAAACTGTTTGTCCTTGTTTTAGTGTAGTGTTTTGTACAATTTTATGTTAACATTCATGTTTATCACATTCTACGCTTGCTGGATAGCCCATATTTGACGAAGTAAGTCTAAAACGTTAATCACAAAAATCTTTTATCATCCATTAACTTCGAGTTTTTATCGAAGTTAATTAATTTCCTTCCTAAAAACTTTTTTGGCTTATTTCAGATGCCCTGAAGATGCTATATTAAGCGAAAGTACTTGGGCAAGATTTGATTAAACTTGTGCTCGATATTTGCCTAATTTTCAAAGTTCAATATAAAATAATTTCAATTTAGTGGTATATGGGGATATTCGATTGTCTAGAGGAAGTTGAGAATATTCCCCTTGAATTAGCTGGGCTAATTACCCAATAAAGGAAGAAGAAGAAGAAGAACAGTTTCAGAACCAATTAAAATTGTGTTTAGGTTATGTAAGGTTAAGTTAATTTTTATTAAATATATTAAGTAACAAAAAATACCACAAGAAAATAGCTTCAAAACAAAAGTTTTTATTAAACCAAACCCTGTACATTTAATTACAGTATATTAATTGATAGGACAATTAAAACAGTTTAACTGCAACGACTAAATTACGGGAACCAAATTTTGACGTTTCATGCACTAAACAATAAATAACGTAGCAAAAAACAATAAGCGGTATGTTACATATTCATAAATCGATAGAGAATTTTCAATTTTTGACGAATTGTTCATTCATTGTCGAAAATTCCATTGTCAATATTTCCGCTTCAGATAAACTCGACGTAAATATTTGCTATTCATTCGGTCGAAACATATCTATCAAAATCTTTTATAATCTACAATTGACATATGATGTCTTTTTTGTTATTTAATTAATAATTTGACAACAATTTTTTTGTCCTTAGGTTTAAGACATATTTAGCCAGCCAATTGGTTGAATAAGTAAAAGCAAATAACTTTATCCTTCCTTTAAATTTATATCTAACAATTTCCTATCTCGTTTATTCACTTAATTTCCTAACCTTTCCACTAAAAACACTATTGGTGACCGTACAAAAAGGATAGCATATGGACACACGCTTCATGCTAAGGTGCCGTTTATAGCCACTTTTTTTTAAACAAAAATTCAGGAAACGGTTAGAGGCAAGTAACATAAAAAGAAATACTACAACTAAAATCCTACCATTTCTCATTCACATGGTTTGGAAAAGGCAGTTAGATTTTCTGTTTAGTACTTTTGAAGAATTCCGAAAAACTATTTAATAATATTAAGGGTTTGTCGCAAAAACCCGTCAAAAGACCATTTTTGTCGAAATTGACGTTATGGCATTTCTTGTCTTCAAAAATACCTTCGCATAGTTTGGAGCAAAACCCGTGCACGTATTGTGTAAGAAAGTTAATGTAGAATAACGTGGACGGTTATTTCGCCAAATATGTTAATAGCATACTCCTTAGGATCGATGGTATTGAGAGCAATAACCGGCCATGTGATTCACATGATTGGTTTTTGCGCCCAAGACTGAGAAAGTTCTAACCTCACATTTTCCTCGTTTGTAAAGTGCAGTGTGTACATCGCTCGATGAACAAAGCTAGTGGTTCAGGTTTAAATCGGGGATGTATTCCATAGCATGTAACTGCAAACGAATCAAATGATAACTCAAGCAGCACAACTGATGAAGAATGAAGGTAAGTTATTTCCTCAACTCTTAAACCAAAACAGCATGATTTTAACAATAACCAGTCATTAACAAAATAGCTTTTAAGTCAATACACATTGCGTCGTGGAATGCTGATGGTATTTCAAACAATATACTAGAGATATTACTGTATTTCTGAAGCATCACTAAAGAGACTCGAAGCATTTGAGATGTGGTGCTATAGACGCATGTTAAGGATGGCCTGGATAAACAGAGTTACCAACGAAAAAGTACTACATAGAATGGGTAAAGAGCGCGAACTAATCGTAACCATAAAACGTCGCAAACTAGAATACCTGGGTTATATAATGCGCAATGAACAACGATATGACTTACTTCGTATACTATTACTATATGATGCATTGTTACTAAATCAGAAAGTTAAATCAGTCTTTTTTGATGTGAATAAAGCTTTCGACACAACATGGAGATACCTCTATATTAAATAAACTTGATAAATGGGGAGTTCAAGGACATATGCTTGCGTTTATAAAAAACTTTCTGAATAAAAGGGAAATACAAGTAAGAGTAAATGGATACACTTCTACCACTAGAATACTAGACAACGGTGTTCCACAAGGTTCTATTTTAAGACCAACTTTATTTTTAATTGCATTTAACGATGTAATAAATACAATTAAGCCTCTATAAAAGCAAACTTGTACGCTGATGATTAGGTTGTCTATATTAAATGCAAAAATATTACATCTGGGGCTAAAATACTACAGAACAATTCTCTTCTATACAAAATCGAAGAATGGTCTTCTAAAACAGGCTTTCTCTTTTCAACTAATAAGACACATTACACAGTATTCAGCAAGCGCAAGAATACCATTCCTGTTTCGTTAATATTTAACGGTCAGAATATATCTCATTCAGAGGAATCGATTTTTTTGGGCGTAACGTTTGATTACAAATTAAACTTGAAAACACACATTACGACTTTACAACTAACTTGTCAAAATAGAATAAACTTGCTGAAAATTCTATCCAGTAATATATGGGGAGCTGATTCTAGTATTCTGCTTAACCTCTACAAATCAAGTATTCATAGTAAATTGGACTACGGTGCAATATGCTACGATACAGCAAATAAAACGTTTCTAAAAAACCTTAACACAAATCAAACAACAGCTCTAAGATTAGCCGTCGGTGCCTTCAGAACCAGTCCTGTAAGCAGCTTACAAGTAATAACAAGACAACAACAACAAAAGCACCCATTATATTCTAAGATTATTAACGCATCTACATCCAATTTGTATAGAAACACACAATATAAAGACTTTAGGAAAAGAATTAATCAAAAAGGGTTCAATTGCAATGAATTATCCATAACCACAAAATTAGACTTCCCTCCATGGCTTACCCCCTTACCTATCCCCGATTTAACTTTAACACAGTACCCAAAAAATACCACAAATCCTAACCTTATCATTAATGCATTCAAGGAAATTATGAAGAAGTATCCAAATCACCACATAATATACACAGATGCATCAAAAACTGAAAATAGCCATGCCTCAGCTTTCACAAATAAAAATTACAAATATTATTATTATTATTATTATTATATAACAAATAAGGGCAGAGGAGCGAGCTCCTATTATGCCCAAAAAGCAAAAATGAACAAAAATAAAATATATCCTTATAAAACTAATACTAATTATAAAGTTAAGTACAGTTAAACAAATTAACAAAAATTGAATTGTGACACAATAAATAAATAAATAATGCTGTCCGAGAAAAAATATCCTATCCTATAAAAAAAATAAAGTTCTGTCAAGTTTATTTTTAAAGATGTTAACACTAGCTGCCGATATGGTGTCATGATCCAAATTGTTCCAGATATTAAAGATTCTGTTTGGCAAGAAGTTCGCCCTGGACCTTGCAGTAGTTTGTTCCCTCTTTAATTTGTATCGATGGCCTCTTAATCTATCGTCTTCATTCAAAGTGAATATGTTGTTTAGGTTCCCAAAATTATGTTTTAAAATACGGAAGGACATAATTAGGTCACCTCGAAGACGTCGCTGCTCGAATGTCGTAAGATGAGCCATGAATAGTCTATCTTCATAGTTAGGTCTTACACGGCCGTATGCCAGTCTTGTGGCTTTACGCTGAACGTTTTCAAGTAGGATTTTATCGCGACTAAGATCTGGATTCCACACTGGTCCGGCAAACTCAAGAATAGGTCTAACGTATATTGAGTAAAGTTTACTAACAGAGGTTAGAGATATGCGTGCAAAACATTTACGGATCAAAAACAGTTTCGAGTTAGCACGTTTACACACCGACACTATGTGATCAGACCAATTTAAGTCACTATTAATTATCACTCCGAGATCGTTGTGTGAGGTTACAGAGTTTAAAGGATGTCCATTAATAAAGTACGGCAGTGATGGGTTATTTTTGCCGATATGTAAAACAACGCATTTTTCAATGTTAAGCGGAAGTAACCATTCTGAGGACCATTTGAATATTGCGTCAAGATCTTGTTGAAGAATATGTTGGTTAATAGTTGGATTCACATATAACTTCGTGTCATCAGCGTAAATGGAAACCTTACTGGATACAATGAGCGGAAGATCACTAGTGTAGACACAAAAAAGTAGCGGTCCAAGTACTGATCCTTGTGGAACTCCACTCTTGACTGGCTTATCTAGTGAATGGTCTTCCCCAACACGAACCCTGAAGTATCTGTCGGATAGAAAATCTTGTATCCAAATGTTTAACTTTCCGCGGATACCATAGTGATCCAATTTAGCTAGTAATCGACGTTTTGGAACACGATCGAAAGCTTTGGAGAAGTCTAAGTAAACTACATCGACAGGATTCCGATTGTTTAAAGATAATGACCAATCATTTACACAATGAAGTAAGTTTGTGATCGTTGAACGACCTTTGATAAATCCATGCTGTTGGTGAGGGATGACATTTTCTTGAAGAAGGAACTCGGACATAGCTTCCGAAATAATCGATTCCATGACCTTGCCGACAATAGGAACCAGGCTGATTGGACGATAATTATTGCAATCAAGTTTATTACCTTTCTTGAATACAGGAGTAACAGAAGCCAATTTCCAGGACGAGGGGAGGGAACCTTGATTAAAAGAAGCAGTCATTATGAGAGATATAGGGATGGCGACAGAATCTGCACATTGTTTGAGGAAAAAAGAGGTGAGTCCGTCTAATCCAGGTGATGAATTATTTCGCAGTTTCCTTAAATGATGTTTAATTTCATCCGGTGTGAAAGATATATTTTCAAGAGTTTTAGACAAACGAGGGCACATTATTTGAGGAATGGTATCGTTAGATTCATCTGTAAAAACTTGAGAAAAGAATAACGATAAACATTCCGAAGATTCGTTATTCGAAGAACATAAAGACCCATCAGCTTTTTGAAGCAATGGTATGGAAACTTTAGAAGATAAAGATGTACGAATGTACCGATAAACTTTTTTACTATTACCACTTGCAATGATAGATTCTTCAAATTCTGTTCTTAACTTTAGCAAAGATTGTTTGACTCGGTTAGAAAAATTACGGTGGGCGAAAAAATCATCAGGGGAACTAGTGAGTTTATATCTTCGCCAAAGCTTTCGCTTATGTCGAATTAAATGAGTAGCTGAGAGGTTAATCCAAGGTTTTAGTCGATTTCTATATACCTGCCGTTCGGTTGTATGATCAGAAATTGTTGTAATAGCAGTATGAAGAAAAGAGTCCCACATTGACGATGGATCAGAGTGATTAGAAAAAATAGATTGCCAGTTTAGCTGGGATAAAACTGAATTTACATCAATGAAATTAGTAGTGGCATACGTTACGAAATTATTTTTGCAAGGCGGTGTTAAACTAAATTGAATGTGAGCAGTAATAAGCGAGTGGTCAGAAAGACCCACAGGAGAGGACACTTCAAGTGAAGAAATTAATTCATCGTCATTTGTGAAAAATAAGTCTAAAATTGAAGGATTATTGTTGGCTCTAAACCTTGTAGGTTCAGTTATCAGTTGTAATAAATTTGAGTTCATGATAAAGTTTTTAAACAAATTTTGGGAATTGATAGTATCAGTTTTGGAAATAATGGGCCAGCTTATTTCTGGAAAATTGAAATCTCCAACAACAATGAGATTTTCAAGGGATGATAATTCCTCAAGTTTGTTAATAAGCATATTGTCCTGAGTAAGTACTGTCTCAGGAGGTCGGTATATGCAAACTATATTAAATATGAAAGAGTTATTAGTAATAAGTAAGTGGATAATTTCTATACCGGGTACGTCTATTGTTTTATTACTGATAGAAAAAGTGTTGGTAATTTCATTTGCTAAATAGATGCATACTCCTCCCCCTCGACGAGTACCTCTGTCTCTACGAAATATAGTAAAATCATCAATGTCATTAGAATTCCACAGTGCTGCAGCATTTGCACCGGGGAAACCACAGCGATATTAAAAGCTATCAAAAACTCCTCTTCAACGACTGAAAATAATATTTTAATCATCACAGATTCACTCAGCGCAATTCATGGAATTAATCAACTTTTCCCTAGCCATCCTATTGCACAAAATATAAGAAATGAACTTAATGCACTACACCATATAAATAAAAAGGTTACATTTATCTGGATACCTTCACACATTGGTATTAAAGGCAACGAGGAAGTTGATCAACTGGCATTAAAATCCATCAGAAATGAAAATGTTCTAGAAATTACTAAATATCCCCACACCGACCATAAACGACAGTCCATGAATCATATAATAAATTTATGGCATGAAACCTGGGACGCAGCAGACTCTAAGTTGAAAACAATAAAGCCTCGAGTAGACGCCAGCCTACCACAACAAGGAAAAAGAAGAGATCAAGTAATCGTAAATCGTCTTCGAATCGGCCACACAATACTAACACACCAACACCTTCTAAATAAAGAACCAGCTCCGTTTATTGTAGTTTCTAAGACATAAACATTTATAATAAACTTTAGTTTATCAAACTGTACTACTGTGTATGTCCCCCCACTAAAACCCTTGGTGGTTGATGTGGGTTCTGTATGTTTAAATAAAAGGCTGATTTCATTAACACAGGTCGTAAGATAAAGGATTTTGAATTTTTTTAAAAGATTTTAAAAAGTACATTTTATTAAAAACACAGTAATTAATATTTTAAAAATAGAACTTGAGAGCATTTCTACTGTCAAATAATTTTCCGAGATGGTGCTGAAATATATTTTAATTAATCAAAAATAAACAAAAATATCCGACAAATTTATGATACGCCCTGGTGTACATATAAAAAACGACACTGGTTTAACCAGAACAAGGAGTTCATTAATAAAAAGTATTAGTCACACTAACACCAGGCTAAACGATAAGTTACACAGTGGCGGATCCAAACAATAAATATTTTGGAATAAATATTAAATTAATATAAAAAATTATAATATCAAGAATTTATGAATTAATAAATTATGAAGTATTCAGACAATTATTCAGTAACAGATACTTTAATTTTGTACAGTTATAATAACAATTAGAAAGGACCAAGTTAAAATATGTCTTAATTTTGTAATATGTGAATAAAAGAACTTTTCTTTTTAGTATAAGGCTACATTTGTCTTTTTGCTACATTAGTAACATTCGTGTTTTTTTTAGAATATCAGAATTTTTATTCAAACGAATTAAAAATATTACTTTTTCCGAAACTATAGTGAAATTTCACCACATATTTCATGTTAGGATTAGGAACATGACAAACCAAATCATGCTTGTTATGCTTGTTAAAAATATGTTATATTTCAATGAATATACACCCCTACAGACAACTTTTTACAAAAAGAGATTTGAAATTTGTTATTAGGATTTCTTCTTACCTGCTTCTCTTCAATATGTACAAATTAAATATGTGTTTTAAAATATACTAGCAACAAAAGGCTACAAAATAAGTATGTACAAGAACAACTTATAGCAATGCATTGCTGAAATTAAATGATCTAAAAACAATACATACTAAAAGTGAATCATGTTTTGTACATACTTATTTTTGTAAAATTTATTTATATTGTTCTGAAGCTATTTTCTTGTGGCATCTTAATACAATTACTATTGTTCTTAGGAATAAGCTACAATTTAAATGAGGTTCATTGACGTTTCAATTTTCACTTTTCCGAGTTGATTCTCGTTTGTTGTATATAATTCAGCATTTATTTATACATTTTGCTACTAACCCTCACTTTAAGAGAAAATACAACTGAGTTATAATTAATTTCAGTTAGTTTTGTGCTAAATGTAAAGTAATACCTTAAAATAATTGATATTGATCAGTTGATCAATGGTTTTTTCCTTACATAAATGGTAGGTACTGTGTGTTTGTGTGTAAGGAGAAATTTGTCTTCGAACTTTGTCCACTAACCACAGATCAAGTAAATGATACTAAATATCAGAAAAAAAAGAACTATTCCCATATACTTTACAAAGCGTTTGATAAAAAATTACGATTTGTTTCTCGCTGCCAGAATATTTAATGAAACTTCGTTTAAATTTTATAGGTTGTAGGTGGATTGGCTGGTTTATTTTAAACCTTAAGTGAAGGTATTACAGTTTTATGTAACTACTCGATTTTTTTATAAGATAAGATGTCATAAAGCTTTAAAAAAAGTAATTCTAGTAGCAACTTGATCTACTGGGCAAATTTCAAATGCAATGAATTATGTGTAAGTTGTGTATTTTTACATATTTAAATCAATGAGTGTAAAAGTTTACAAGGTTAGTGGTATTCATTCATTATAAAATTATATCAGTTGTTGACTCCAAACACACAAGTCACGTATGTCGTTGTATTGGTCAGTCCCACGCTACAAATTTACATTCACAGGATACACTGAATTAAATAACTGATAAAAACTTTGTCTTAGACATGTTTTCAAAAGTATTTTGAGATAACACAAACATTCTAGAACAAAATCGCACACTTTCTCATGAAACAGCCTACGGTTATCTCACTCCAAGTGTGTTTCCTTGAAAATATTTGAAAGTTTATCGACAAAAACGCTGTAAATTAATTAAATTTAACCAAAAGGGATGCCACAAAAACCACTAAACTTGAATTGATATAAGTTTATAAATAGGTCGATTTGTAACGGTCTTTTAAAGGCGTTGGAAGCAAAAACAAGGCTTTCAAGATAAATATTTACATGCAAAATATACGAGTGTATCTTATTTATATAATATAGTTATAGAATATTTATTATAGTAATTTAATGCACACTTTTGTTTCGAATTTAATCGACGCCATTTTTACGAGCACCAATGACATCATTCTATCACAAGTAACACTGAATGGTACGTTTGTTATAATATCATCTGGTATACTTGAATTAAAATAAATTTTTAAACTAAAATATTCGTCTTTAACATTAATAATGTATGTATGTATTTGATAGAACATACGTTATTGATCAGCGCCTCCATTTATGGTTCCTTCATTGATGTGCCAAAAAATAATATCAGCTTGCGTTTTAAAATAAATTTAGACTATTTCTAAGTATTTTTGTTACAATCTAAATTATAAAATGAAATAAAACCAAACTCAAAGTTGGCCGACCAAAAAATTTTAAAAGACATAAGACACCCTTTTCTCCAAAAATTGTCCCGCCTATGCTTTAAAGTAAAGTATGTAGATTTGTAATCTAGTGTACGTTGTTAAAAATATTTTACACAAGCTTTTATATCTCTATCTCACTCGATACGAGTACTGGAACTACTTGTTTGTCTGTTTTTTGGAAAGATTGTTGCAGTTGGATAAATAAAGAAGAAGAATTACTTAAATAATAAATATAATTGTTGAAATTACCGAAATAAAAGGTAAAATATGATATTATAAGACAGCTAATGGATGTACCTTGTACGCTCTTGCCGCCATATTTTGAATTTTAAATGAGGTATACTCACCACAAATTATCGCTAGGTATCACTATAATATTCCAACATATCGTTACATTGTATTGTATGATATTTATATATATATATATATATATATATATATAATATATATATATATATATTATATATATATATATATATATATATATATATATAGTGAATTTATTATAATTTCTAGGAATATAGTTGTTTAAGTTAAGATAAAAAACGATCAGTGTTTTTGTGATATCGTCTGTTCTTATACAAAAAGTAAATAAGCCATACCTATTTGTATTTTGTAAACACAATTTACTAAAAATAAAATAAGACTACAAGGTAAGATGGAGGACAAGAGAGGCCCTGGACTAACGTCAACTGATCTATTTCGAGCTGCTCTGAATAGAATAAGATGGATCAATGTGGTCGCCAATGTGGAACTCGGAGAAAAATGGAAAAGTTTTGAATGACTTGCTTTTTAATGAGTGCTGTCGATTTTTTGTTATGAAACGACTTAATTAACGCTGTCATGCTTCTTCTTGTAGTTCCTTCTCCTATCGGAGGTTGGCTATCATCACAACTATCCGTACCTTATTGGCGGCTGCTCTAAAATGATCTACTGAGCTGCAACTATACTACTCTCTTAGGTTTCTCAGACAGGAAATTCTTCGTCTTTCTATGAATATTTTACCCTTGATTTTATCTTGAATTAATAGCTTTAATATCTCATATTTATATATAGTCCCAAGATTCCTAAGAGGAACATAGGGCTTCCACAAAGTGTCTCCAGCGAACTCTATTTCTGGCTAGTGCTTTGATTTCAAGCCAGGATTTTCCCATTTTTTTCCCTTCGTCCAGTACTGTCCTTCTCCAAGTTCCCTTAGGTCTGCCTACTTTCCGTCGGCCTTGGGGATTCCAATCCAGCGCTGTCCTGGCAATGTCATTTGGCGGTCTACGGAGTGTGTGGCCCAGCCATCTCCATTTTCTTCGCCTTATTTGCTTTATGGCATTTTCTTGGTTGCTTTGGTTCCATAAATTTTCATTGGAGATTCGGTTAGGCCAAAATATACGAAGAATTTTTTGTAACGCTCTATTGATGAACACTTGTAATTGGTGTTCTATGGGTGCTGATATCTTCCACGTTTCGCAGCCATACAGTAATACAGCTTTTACATTTGTGTTGAAGATTTTTAATTTCGTTTTAGTTGGGAAAATCTTGGATTTCCATATGTTGTTAAGCATGTTGTAGGCGTTGCGAGCCTTATTTATTCTTTCATGTACATCACGCTCTGTACCCCCATTACAGTCAATTATGCTGCCCAGATATACAAATTCCGCTACTCTCTCAATTTTCTGGTCATTGATGATAATAGGTTGGTTGTTTCTGGTATCAAATCGCATTTCTTTAGTTTTGTTGATGTTTATTTCTAGACCAACCTTCTTTGATTCTTCTTGTACTTTGTTTACTTGGAGTTGCATGTCCTGTTTTGTATGTGCTAGGAGGCATATATCATCAGCGTAATCTAGGTCTTCCAGTCTGTTTGTTAATCCCCAGTAAATTCCTCTATTAGAGTTTACCTTTGTTAGTACGGAGCCCAGTACAATGTTAAATAGTATGGGGGATAAAACACAGCCCTGCTTTACTCCGTTTAGCATAGCTATGGGATCAGATGTTATGCCGTTGTGTGGGATTTTGCTTTCTGTGTCACTGTAGAGTTCTTTGATGAGATTTACTATTTTTTCTGGTATTCCTATTTCCTGCAGTGCTTTCCATATAGTCGTATGTGTGAGCGTGTCAAAAGCTCTCTTGAAGTCCACAAAGAGAGGAGAGTTGAATTCCTGTGACTGTTCTACAATTATTCTTAGTGTGTTAATTTGGTCCACGCATGATCTGTTTGGTCTGAAACCGGCTTGTTCCTTCCTCAACATTGGTTCTACACTGTTTGTTAGTCGGTTGTTTATAATTATTGCTGTTAATTTATTTATAGTATTCAGAAGTGTGATTCCTCTCCAGTTTTCGCAATATCTTCTGTTACCCTTTTTTGGTATCTTTATTATTAATCCCGTTTTCCATTCTTTGGGGAACTTTTCCTCTCTCCAAGCCCTTTTCAAGAGTGGTTGGATTAGCTCTGCCACTGTACCTGGGCAAGCTTTTAACAACTCTGGTGGAATATTGCCAGGGCCGGCTGCCTTGTGTGCTTTCAGTTTTTCTATGGCCATTTCTATTTCTTGCGTTGTTGGTTCGTTATTAATTCTCAGTTGGATATTGGGTATTAGGTTTTCTGCGTCTTCTGGTGGTGTTGGGACTGCACTTAGAGATTCGCTAAAATATTCATGCCATCTTTTGATTTGTTCCTGTGGCGTTGTAATATCTTTAGCACTTTTTACCTGTAGCACTTTTTACAATTGGTTGGTGGGTAGTATATCTTTTATTGGCTAGTTGTTTAGTGATATTATATAATTGTCTCATGTTTTGATGTTCATCGGCGACTCGCGCTTCTTCGGCAAGATTTTCTGCCCACTTTCTTTTGTCTTTCTTTGCTGCCTTCTTGACAGCTTTATTCGCTTCTCTATAACTTTCTCTAAGTCGGTTCTTCTCTGCTGCTGTCTTGGAATTTAGTAATTCTAGATTAATGTGTTTGCGACGTTCTATTTTGTTCCACGTTTCTCTCGTAATCCACTCTTCCTTTACGTATTTCTTTAGGCCCAGCACGTTTTCACTTGTTTCCACAAGGGCTTTGCTAATCGTTTCCCAATTTTTGTCCTGTCTTTCGTCGATTTTGGTTCTCAGCTGTCGTGCGAATTCTACTTTCGTCTCGTTATTTTGTAGTTTCTCAATGTTGAACTTTTTTCGAATAGGTTTGTTCAGTTCTTTTCTATTCCTAGCTATTTTGAATCTAATTTCGGCCATCATCAGGTAGTGATCACTGGCCGCATCTGCGCCTCTCCATGATCTGACATCTAAGAGAGATGTTCTCCATTGCTTACTGATTGCAACGTGGTCGATTTAATTGTAGGTGCGGTTATCTGGCGATTTCCATGATACCTTGTGGATTGTTTTGTGTGGGAACAAAGTCCCTCCAATGATTATGTCATGGTTACCACATAATTCAATGAAGCGTTCGCCGTTGTTGTTTCTCTGGCCAGTGCCATGCTTTCCGATAACGTGTCCTAGGTTGGTGTTGTCAGTGCCAAACTTGGCATTGAAGTCTCCCATCATTATTTTTATAACGGATCTTTTAATTTGTTTTAATGTTGCTTCAAGGCATTCGTAGAAATCCTCTTTTTCTTGTTATGTTGCTTGTTCTGTTGGTGCATAGCACTCCATTCCACAAGAGAATTTTTTGTGACTTTACTAAATAGAATTCCTACTCCATTTTCATGTCTTCCGCCATCTGTTTTACCAGAGTATATCAGCAGGTCGCCTTCCATGTTGACGTGCTCTCCCGTCCCATTCCACCGTGTCTCACTGAGACCTAGTATATCGACTTTATATGCTTTCATCTCTCTACAAATTTGGGCAAGGCGTGATGCTTGCATCATAGTTTTTATGTTCCAATATCCGATTCTTGTCCGTTTGCGTAAGCCAAACGTCGTTATTAAAGGATCCGTCCGGTTGTTCTCTGTAGATAAATATCTCATATTTAGCACCTCTGATAATGTGGCCTAAATATTTCAGCTTTATTGTTTTGATGTGCTTTATGACCTCGCAACCCTTTTGTAGCCTTCCCAACACTTCTGCATTTGTAACTCGTTGGGTCCATGGTATTTTCAAAATCCCTCTATAGCACCACATCTCCAATGATTTCAACTTCTTTATATTATCCACTTTAGTGGATAATATAATACTTGGAAGCATGGATATTATCAAATGTAGACCAAACCAAAGAAATTAAGATACGTATTAAAATAGCAAGTGCATCATTTGTTAAACTTAAAAAAGTTTCTTTGTTGTCGGGATATAAGATTAAGACTATGCCTAAGGATGCTTCGTTGTTATGTGTTTCTCTACTCTTCTTTATGGTTTGAAAGCATGGACATTAAAACAAGTGCATCTGAATAAGTTGGCCGCCTTTAAATTTTGGTGTTACAGAAATCCTGCGAATATCATGAACTCAAATAATGTCAAACTTAGAAGGATAGGAAATGAAGCGGAAATAACATTGACGGTCAAAATAAAAAACTTAAGTACTTAGGACATCTGATAAGAGAGCAAAACTACTCACTACTGGATTATATTATAGAAGGCAAAATTCGAGGAAAGCGAAATGTGGGAAGGCGAAGAACATCATGGCTTAAAAATTTGAGGGAATGGTTTCAATGCAGTAAAGCAAATTATTTAGAGCGGTGGCCAACAAAATCTGCTAGCCATGATGATTTCCAACCTTGATCGAAGATTAAACTTAAAGAAGATGAAGATGATATGCAAGCGTGCACTTGGGGGAAAACTTGTGCACCACACTGTTGAAATTATAGTATGTAGGGCAGGTCAATTATATTGTTCATCAGAAGCAGCATTGCCGGCGTGTGTTTTATCCAGGAGGTGAAACATTCACATTTCTGTCATATAAGGACGTTTCTAACCCACTTTTTTAGCATAAATCCAGAATTACGTTGGCTCATTTTGAAGACAAACTCGATTTTTATTACGATTGGCTTTCTCGATTAACGAGAATGACAATGTCTAACTTAAAAGTCAGCGTTAGGATTCAGGTAGCAAATTCGTGATCCTTTGATATAAAGGATGAACTTAGACAACACATACGCTGATGACATTGACATAATGGTGCATAGCAAGCGAGATTTGAAGCAATATTTCCTAGAACTGTAAACGGATGCCTGACAACATGATTTCTAAAAAGCTAACGACAGGAACACCTATAGGAAGAAGAAGCAGAAGCCGATCGCGAATTAGATGGTTAGATGGTCGCAGATAATTGTCGAGTCAAAGATGATGATGATGATTGTTAGTTTTATGAATTAGTGGTAAAATCACAGCATTCTATATTTATCGAATTACTTCAAAATTGTTTGGTACAGAGAAGTTTTATTTATTTAAGACCTTCGTAACTAGATCAAATATCGAGTGTTACATATGGTTGAACTGTTATTGAAGTGAGGGCTCAAATAATAGTACAATATATATAGTGTTATATTTCAAAAAACCAAATTGACTAATAATATCAGAAAAACAGTAAATCTGATAACATATAAAAATATTTGTCAACCGTTTGGAACTAAACAAATTTAAATAGAACACTTACCGGTTAAATCTGGTAACCTTGGATAAAACATGCCAGTCCTTGCAAACCATTCCAATTGCATTTGATGAATGTGATTTTGGTTGTGGTGTCCTACGGGATATGAACTTTTTGAACCATACTTCCATCTAGCGAGTGGAATGCGGAGCTTTGGTTTTGCGACTGATACCCATAAAATCCTCCTCCGTTGGGATAGATGTGACTCAGTAATCCTGGCCTTGGAACAAATGTGCTTTGCGGTATTTCTTCGCTGCCAGGGGATATAGGAGGACTTCTACTTCTCGTGGAAGTTGGGGATATACTTCGTGAGGTTTCTGGAGAATTGACCTGGTCTCGATCTGTCGTTCTGGTTATTATGGAATCTGTCCTGGCAAGTAAAGCATCCGATCTAGATAATAAAGCATCTATACAGAAGGATGGTTTGTTTTCTTGAAGTTTGGTACTCATATCTAGAGATCTGGTTTGGTATTGTGGGGATAATATTTGACGGTGATCCGAATCCAAGTATTGCGCCATATTAAGTTACTCACACGCTTAGGTGAAATAACTGAAACAAATAAATAATATTATATAGTATAAATTAGTCGCTGAAGAAGATTTGCTGTTATATGCATTTATTTTTTTAAACAAAAAAGATTTCTTGCAATTTTTTTCTAAATTTGATCATTTTCGAGTTATAAATAATTTAAAACAGAAAATAAAACGAAATATTGACGATTTTCAGGCTCAAAAACACTAGTATAACATATTAATTTTAAAATCATACATGTATATACAATCGGTTTAGAACGTCTTTCGATGTTTTCTGATGCCCAATTTCCATTCACGTCGGTTGTTCCATTCTCGTCCACAAGTGCTTTGAAGGTCATTGATTTTCTTATTACTTCCATCCAAGTTTTCTTCAGTCTCCTTCTACCCTAACTTCCCGTAGGTGTTCATGCGAGCACTTTTTCGGGAGGATATTGTTTTTAATTCGCTGTACAAGCCCACATCATACAAGCTTCGTTTTTTATATGTTATTCATTTCTTTATCCTGATTTCTTCGTTTCTTATTCTCTCCAATTCCGTGGCTTCTATCTTTCTTCAGTTTCTCTCTGTGAATCGCCACGGTTCATATTTGTTTAATAGAATATTATTTATTAGAGTTTTATTTATATTAAACTTTTTCTTTTTTGTTATATTCTTATCCCAGAGAATTCCGTTAAGGTATCCTAGAACTTTTTTGGCTTATACTATTCTGGTGTTAAATTCTTAGTATTCTATTCTTTTTCGTATTTCTAAATATTGTTTGTAGATATTCGTTATTATATTGTCCGTTGTATTCATCAACAATCTCTCCTTGTTGTTATTTAAGATTTGCTGGGTCTGTTCCAATGCTGAAATGTTTGGTTTTTTGGTAATAAATACTAGTCTCAATTTTTGATATTCTACAGCTTACTTCGTTTGCTATCGATCATCTGAAAATTATTGCGTATATATGTAGGTAAGCATTATTCAATTCTATTTCCATACAATTCTTCTTCTTCTTCTTTTTGTAGTAGTAGTAGCTATCCACTTCGGACGTTAGCGACCATCATGGCAATCTGTATTTTGCAATCTACTGCTCTTAAAAGATTTATGGTTGCTGTGCTGAACCACGTACGAAGATTTTTCTCCCAGGAAATCCTTCGCCTTCCTGGTCCTCGTTTTTCTTTTAGTTTTCCTTGTAGAATTAATTGCAGCAACCCATATCTTTCGCTGTTCCTGTACATCAGGACATTTGAATAGCTTGGCCATTTTTTAAAATGTAGATCTTGCTAAATGGTTCTATTTTTTATTGACGTTCGTACCAAGGTAGGTTTATGTTTTTACTCTTTCTATTGGTTGACCATTCAGACTGATTTTTTCAATTTGCTGTTCCTTCTTAGAGATCATCATACATTTTGTTTTCTTAATGTTCATTGAAAGTCCATATCTCTGACTCCCTTAGGTGAGTCTATTCCTTAACTCCTGAATGGCTTCATAACTGTCAGCGACGTGTTATCTACGTATCTGATGTTATTGATACTTCTTCTTCTTTGGAAGCTGTGTCCGTATTCAGACGTTGGCCGTCATCATGTTTACAATTTCCTGAAACCTTTCTCTGTCGGCTGCTGCGCGAAATAATTCTTCTACTGTGTAACCACACCATTGTCTAATATTACGTAGCCGTGAAAGTTTCTTTCGACCAACCCATCTCTTTCCTTCCACTTTTCCTTGTATTATAAGGTGAAGTAGTATTTAGGTCCTCTAATTATATGGCCCGAAGTATTCAGTTTTTCTCCTCTTTATGGTGTTTATGAGCAGATCTCCGTTATTGATACATTCTCCGTTAATTTGAATTCCGGTTTCAATATTCTCTACTGCTTCTTGAAAGATTTGCTCAGAGTATATGATAAACCACAAGGATGATAGTATACATTCCTGTCAAATCCCACGTTTCATTTTGATATCATTGGATTCTCCTGCCTCTCTACGGATAGACGATGTTTAATTCCTCTAAAGATTGATAATAATTCTTAGATCACAGGTGTTTATTCAAATATTTTTTAAAATCTTCATCAGCTTGTCGTATTATACTGTATCGAACGCTTTATGGTAATCGATGAAGCATGCATAAATATCGCATTTCACATCTCTACATCTTTAAAATAGCACTTTTATGCTAAAAAGAGTCCCTTTCGTACCACTGCGTTCCGAAAACCAAACTGTGTACGGCTGATTTTTTCTTCGCCTAGTCTATATATCCTATGATGTAAGATTTTTAGAAATAACTTTAAAATGTGGCTCAATATGCTAGTATTTCGAAAATCATTGCAGGATATGAATTTTGTTTTCTTTGGTAGAGCGATAAACGTTGAATTCAGCCATGATCTTGGTATTTCTCCGTTTAAATACGTCATTGAATATTTTTGTTAGTCCTTGAGTACCGTCGGTGTTAAATAGCTTTATGAGTTTAGAGTATGCATTGTCAGGTCCAGAAGCTTTGCATCTTTTAGTTGTGATATTGCTTTTTCCACTTCATCTAATGTGATTGGTAAGTGGTAATTACATATTATGTAGGATGAAGATTATTCGGATCTATTATCATCAAAGAGTTTTTGTCTTTGTATTTGGTCCATATGCATATTTCTTGATTTTATCTAGGAGTGACGTTCCCTTGTTGATCTTACAGTTTGCTAGATGTGTTGGATTTTTGAAGACCAGCTGCTTGTTTTAGATTTTTTGCATATTAAATGTATCGTGTTTTTGTTTCAATCTCGTTAAATTGTGTTTTTAACCAATTTTCTTTTGTTTTTCGTATTTCGGTTCTTATTTGCCTCTGAACATTTTTGTACATTCTTCTATTATTCTTTGGTTATCTTTTTTCTTCCATGGGTTGCAGTATATTGTCATTGATCCAACTTTTCCTCTTATCTTTATTTTCTATAAGATGTTTTTCTCTGTTCTTGTTAAAGGTTTCATCACATAAATTCTGGAGTGTTTCTTCTGGATCATATGTTTGCTCCATGTTACTGAGCTTTTCTAAAAGAATCTCTGCGACTGTTTCGTTGTTTCCTTTGTTTCTTTATATTTTAGTCTTCTCTTATCACATTTTTTTATTACTATTCTTTTTTGTAACCTTTTTAAATCTAAACCTAAATTTACCAATAACAGGAATATGTTATTATTATTATTATTATTTTCTTTTAAATTTTTTTAAAAGCTGTTGTTATTATTCTAATCTTTTCATTTTTTGCTATCAATTCTTGATAGCCACAATTCCTTCGCTTCTTTGATTTTTTGTTTGATTGTTTTGTTAACATTTTTGCATTGATGTTCGTTTTTATTCTTGTATTTCCTCCTTTTTGATATCAATGACTTTATTTCTTGTGTTATCTATTGTTTTCTTTTAGGGGATGTATCACTCTCCAGCTGTTGTTGTCTTTCTACTTTCTGGACCTCCTTGCGTAATTGTTCTTTGATCTGAGAAGAGTACTTATTGTATATGTAGGAAAATTATGTATATTTTACTGCAAGCGTCACGAGTGAGATTGATTCGGACCCTTGCAAAAATATACAGGCATATTGTATTGTAAATAAAAGTATTCACATTAAAAGTTAAAACAAAATTTCTCCTTCGCAGGAAATCGAACTCCAGTCATTTACGTGACAAGTAAAAAAAGTAAACAGACGTACAGATAGCCACAGTTTTAGTGACGTCAATCCAAATTGAATTGAAATTTTTTTATACTGATTTCCTTACAATTTAATTTTTATTTTTTACCTTTTAAACCTTCCTTGGACTCATAAAATTATTTTTAAATTAAAATTGCTTTAATAACAAATATTTACGAGTTTCAAAGGGTAACAACTCTCTAATAACGTTCTGTGAAGATGCCATACATATTTTTGGTCATAAAATAATATTTATTTTAATTCCAAAGTGTAACAATTCTAGTTGTTTCATTTTATAACTGATTTATTTTCTTAAGCGATATATTTTTTCAGTTCCAAAGCGTAATATTTCTAAATTTTATACTTTAAAATTGGTTGTTGACTTGGTTGACTTTTCGAGCTTGACATAGCCAATTCCAGTTCCGTAGGTCGCTTATAGATTTAGATCTCCGACAAAGAGTTTTTCCAAAGATACTTGTATAATTTTGAGTATTTTGAACATTTTGAATAAAGTGGATCAAAAACGTGATTTTTTTTTTATATGAGCTGCGTGTATTTTACAGATAGACTGCCAAAATGAAGGATTCTACAAGTTAAACAATGTTACGATAACAGCTCCTGGCGTAAATAATGAACCAGTATCTGATAGTAGTAGTAGCAATACTTTAAGAAGGTCTACAAACCGTCTCTACTAGCCTTTTAAGTGGACTAAGAATATAAAAAATATATGGGCAATTCTTTTATATATGGGCAAGCTTTTACAAATTCCACTGGGAAAGAGATTCCAGCTCGTATAGTGTAAGGATATTGCACTGAGAAATGCAAACTAAATGTCCGACGAAAATAACTGACGACCAGGGGCAACAGATTTACATAAGTTATTGGTCTTTATCAGACATCAACAAACAACGGGACTTCTTAGTTAAAATATTAAACCTATCAGGCCTAAATATTCTACAAAGCAGCCTGGAAATAAAAGGACATGCAATTATGGATACTGTTTCAGTTCACATAAAAATAAGAGTCTGTACCGTCCAAGGATAGATAATGAAAAAAATAATTTTGCAAGAAGGCACATAGATTCTTTCCTTGTAATAGAATCTCATTACTGCCGAGTACGCACGCAAAAAATATATTTACCAGGGGATATGAACTTATCTGAAATGGATCGATTGTATTTGAAGCAGTGTACAGCAAATAATTGTTTTTTTCAGTCAAAAAAAGATGCATGTTGTTTCTGTAAACATTTTAAAAATCTAACTAATCCAGGGAAGCTGAAAAACTAGGAAAACTTTGATACTCACATTAATGAAAAGAACCAAAGTCGATCAGAAAAAGAAAATGATTTAAAAATATCTTCGTCGTCAACTGTAGTATGTTGTATTTACTTGAAAGCAGTTCAAGTTGTTCCAAATTGAGACAGAAGTAATTTTTTTTTTTTTCGTAAAAGAAGGCTTGCTTCTTATAACTTTACAATTTACGATATAAATAATAAACAAGGATATTGCTTGCAAGGATTTATGGCACGAAGGAGTAGCTCGTAGAGATGTTAACGAAATAGGTTTGCTAAAATATTTGAGGGATTATGTTACGATAAAACATGACATATTTTACTCAGAGAATTGCTCTGGGCAAAATAAAAATAAGTTTATATGGGCTCTTTTCTCCTACATTGTACTAAGTATACATAATGAAATTCTTACTCAAAGTTTTTTGTGGTAGGACACACCCAGAACGAGGGCGATGTAGCATGCTATTCTACAACGTAAAAAAAACGTGATTTGAAAGGAGGACCACCGTATCTGCCTCCACAAATAACACCTATAATAAATTTGGCAAAGAAAAATAAAAAACCCTGTATTATTAACGAATTTCGAGATTTTATGGATATTATAGCTTTGGTTAAAAACTCAGATAACTATACCAAAAATAACAGCGGAGAAACAATTTAATGGAGTGATATTGTGAGTACATTTTTGAGCCTTATAGATCGTCATTTTTCGTTTTATAGTTTTAAATCATCAATCATCATAATTTTAAATTGTTTGAGTAAAATTGGGACCACATTTTGCTTTGGCGACTTCTTGAAGATTACTTACGAATGTGACTGCAAAAATATTTCATGGGTGTATTTTTTCGACGAACCCGCACTTTTCGCCTTATCTAAATAGAACTATTCAATAACAATTATTCAAATCATGCCACAATATACTAGGAGATAATATTATCTGGGAAACAAACAACAGATATTGAGACGAGATATAGACATATCAACAAATTGATGAGGTTAGTAGTTTATTTATCAAAGGTTGTGGCTTGATACAAAATTTCTACCTGACTAGAAAAACATGTTTATCGTCAAATCCTCAATTTCTTAAACCAAAATTGAACCAATTTTGTGTGGTGATGTTATAAAAATATTGATTGAACTATAATATTTGTAGTTAATATTATAAGATAAAGAATTTGTTTTTAAGAACAGAAATGTATTGTTAATGTTAATAAGAGTAAGACATAATAAACGACAATATTAATAGACAAATGCGCGTATGAAGGAATTTAATAAAAAACAGAAGATAGCAACTTGTCTAGTATGGACACCTCAGATGACTGAAAGAAAGCAGAATCTCCAAAAATATTAGATTGCACCCCTACAGAGAAACGGAAACGAGGAAGACCGACAGCAACATGGATGAAGGGCATAAAATCCCATTTAGCCATGGTTATTTTTTCAACTGCATCTGTGACTCCTGTTCTTTTTCTTATTTCTAGGTTTGGTACTTTATCTCTGATGGTAATACCTAATATTGATCTTTCCATAGCGCGTTGTGTAACTCTTATTTTATATATTGTTCTTTGTGTCAGAGTCAGTGTTTCTGCACCATATGTAAGAACTGGTAAAACGCACTGGTTAAAAACCTTTCTTTTTAAACAAACTGGAATACTAGACTTGAAAATGTTATTCAATCTACCAAAAGGAGCCCATGTGAGACCTATCCTTCTTTGTATTTCAGTTGTCTGATTATCTCGGCCTAAGCGAATCTCATGCCCTAGATATTTGTAAGCTATTACTTGGTCGATGCTATGGCTCTCAATCAGAATTTACCGCTGACAACAAGGTTGGTCATAAATTTTGTCTTTGAGGTGTTAATGTTAAGACCAATTATTTTTGACACTTTATAGAGCATGTGCAGCATTTTTGTAGTTTTATCAACTCTATCAGATATTAAAACGATGTCATTGGCAAATCTTAGGTGGTTCAGATCTTCCCCATTTATATTAACTCAAATATTATCCTCTCGTTCCATTTGCTTGAACATATATTCAAGAACAGCTGTAAACAATTTAGGGGAGATAGTATTACCCTGTCTAATTTCACGTTCTATTCGAAACTTCTTGGTATCTTCATGAAAGCGGACACAAGCTTTACCAGTTTCGTAAATACTTTTAATCAAGGCGATATATCGGTAGTCAATGCGGCAGTCAGATATTGCTCGAAGCATTTTATGATGATCTATAGTATCGAAGCTCTTTTCATAATCTACGAATATAAGAAAGATAGGCTTGTTATACTCTGTACAGTTTTCTATTAGCGGTTTTATAACTTGTAGATGATCATTTGTTTCGTATCTGGAGCGGAACCCAGTCTGTTCACAAGGTTGGTAACTATCCAGTTTGTTCACAAGCCGTTTTGTTAATTTCTTCATGAATAGTTTGTATATATGGGAGAGCAAACAAATTGTTCTGTAGTTTTTTAGGTCTGAAATATCACCTTTTTTGTGCATTATGGTTATTATTGCATTATGCCACTGGGAGGGGGTTACGCCTCTTGTGAAACAAGCATTGAACGTCTTTTTCAACACATTTAGTAACGTTCCTTCTTTGATTTGTTTAATGATTATTCCATCTTCTCCTGGTGATTTATTGTTTTTCATCTCCGAGAGAGCTGATTTTATTTCCTCTGTTGTGATATCCGGGATGTCTTCTGAGCCTACATCTTGAACTTTTGGTATTTGATTTTAATCAGAATCTGGAAGTTCTTCTCACTTATACAATTCTGAGTAAAAATCTTGAGCAATTTTTAAAATATCTTCCTTATTTATTGTAGTCTCTCATTTTTTATTTACAAGTTTACAAATATTTTTCTATCGTTCAGTCATTTGTCGGCGCAGAACCTTTAAACTTTTAAATTTATCAATGGCTTGAGTTATGCATTCAGTGTTGTAATTTCTGACATCTTTTCGAATGGATTTTGTGATATTTTTGTTTAACTGTCTAAGTGTTACAAAATTATCTGTGTATTTGTCTTTTAATTCTCTTCTTTTGTTTATAAGATCTTTAGTAGCTTGAGTGAGTTTATCCAGTTTGTTTGTTCCTTTTTCCTTACATTTTTCATGAGCGTTTCGAATCGCATTATCTATTTGCATTTAGATGTTCTACTTCTTTCAGTTATGAAATTATGAGATTCTGATAAGCTACTCTATCTTCTATCGATTTCCATTCCGATTTCCATATCGATAAGTTCTTCCTGTAATTCAATGAGCTTATCTTTGGTTGCAAGCGTTCTTACGTTATAAGTGGCAATATGCAATGTTCGTTGTCTATGGTAGCCGTCTCTATCCCGGTGATTCTTTGCACTCTCTGCCCTTGGTCCAATCTGGTGGCTACCGTCACCAGGGACCGTTGGGCCGCCGGGGACTAAGCTGGCCAGTGCGGGTTGGTAGCGGGATATATCGGGATGTGGTAAGGATTGGAAAATGGGTAGGAAGATAGGTTGGGACCTGGCCTCTCCTAAAGGCTTGGACAGAGGAGAAAGTCAGTAGCTAGCGTACGGCAGGGACACCACTCCCTGTAGCAGCCTGTCCTCTACCGGGACCGTAGGGGAGTGCTACCCGCTACCCAAAAATCAAAGTGCCCATCGAAATCCCTTTCTTTTAATGTGTGCATGATTCTTGGTCTAAATAGCTTGTATTTATTTAGTTTCAAAATTCTTGCTATTGTATTTTTAGTTATAGTTTGTTGCATCAACGATTTTATTAGTAGGCAGGGATTTTATAAATACTTACCAACAAATTTGTCTAAACGCACAATTGACGTATTGAAAGTAAATGTCAAACATATCTTGCTATAAGCAAATCATATATTTATCAGTGCATCCTAAATTTCACGTAACTACAGTTAAACTTACATTAATATTGTAAACAAAAATCTGGAATATCGAGATATTAGTAGAATAAGGGAAAAATAGTTATCTATTTATTTCCAGTAATAATGTTATGTTAGTTACACTAGTTATGTTTGTTCCTATATGCAAAATAAATGTGTATGCTCCAAATGGTACAAAAACCTAGAAAACTTAATTAATCTTAATCGAAGTAGGGCTAGAGCCAAACTGATTATCACAATATCTAAAAGGCAATCCTGGATAAAATATGTAGAAACGATCAATAATTCACATCTTTAACAAACCTATGAAGGAAAATAAAGAATATAACAGGCACTAGCTCATATCAAGGAATCGATTTATTAGAAGTAGAAAATAAATCGTCAATAACAAACCATGCAGAAATCGTAGAAAAAATAGCGGAAACATTGAAGTTAACATCCACAAATTCTAACTATGATAAAGATTTCTTAACATACATACAAAAAACAAAAAGAAACTATCCCTATTAACGCAGTAAACAATAATGAACCTACAAATGCTCTTATCATAATCAGAGAACTAACAGAGATGGTAGGTTATTTCGGTATTGGTATTATAACAAAAAGAAACTATCCCTATTAACGCAGTAAACAATAATGAACCTATAAATGCACTTATCATAATCAGAGAACTAAGAGATATGGTAGGTTATTTCAAGGACACATCCCCTGGCCCCCATGACATCCCAGCTTCTTTTTTGAAACACCTACCTGACGAAGCAGTAGAAATATTATTAAAAATATATAATTGTATATGGACGAAACATGAATTTTCTAAATTATGGAAAACAGCTATAACTATTCCTATCTTAAAATCTAATAAGCCACAGAACAAAGCAGATTCTTATCGTCCAGTGTCTCTAACTTGTGTAATGTGTAAGCTTTTAGAAAAAATTATAAATACACGTTTATTGTGGTGTCTGGAAGAAAATAACCAACTGATTAATGAACAATCTGACTTTCGTCCTTTAAGATCGACTACCGACAATTTAGAAGATATAGAATCATATATTAATAACGCATTCTGTAACAACCAAAAATGTATTGCAATTTATTTTGATTTGCACAAAGCATTTGATATGACTTGGCATCACAAAATAATTTCAACACTGGAATCATGGGGCTATCAAGGAACTATACTTGCTTTTATTAAACATTTTCCCTTAGATAGAAATTTCAAGGTAAAAGTAAACGGTCTTCTATTTAATGTGAGATATCAAAAAACATAGTACACCCCAAGGCTCGGTAATCAGCCCGACGCTTTTCCTTATAGCTGTTAATGATATAATCAAATTAATGAACAAACCCATTCAAGGGAGATTTATAGCATGGTCTAAAAGGAGTGGTTTTCAATTTGGTTCATCTAAAACTCGCTGCATCATATTCTCAATGAGACCAAAAGAGATAAAAGAAATACCTACATTAAAACTTGGTCAGACATTTAATATGTCTTCTTCTTAGAGTGTCGTCTCCCTACGGAGGTTGGCAATCATAATGGCTATTTTTATTTTAGAACTTGCTGCTCTAAACAAATCAATCGATCTGCATTGGTACCAATCACGTAGATTCTTTAACCATGAGTTCTGCCTTCGGCCAACAGATCTTCTTCCTTGAATCTTTCCCTGTATTATCAGTCTCAAAATTTCATATTTTGGTCCCCTCATCACGTGGCCTAGGTATTCCAGTTTTCTGGTTTGTATAGTGGTGATTAGTTCTGTTTCTTTACCAACCCTCTCCAGTACTTCTTTATTTGTAATTCTATCAGTCCATGATATTTTCAATACTCTGCGGTATAACCAGAGTTCGAAGGCCTCGATTCTTTTTAAATTTAATTTTTTTTTTATGTCCAAGTCTCAGCTCCATATAATAATATTGAAAATATATAACAGCGAATGGTACCTAGTCTGATCTCCAAATTTAGATTTTTGCACGTTAGGAGTGGCTTCATGCGTATAAATGCTGATCTGGCAATCTCTATTCGTCTGTTTATTTCTACAGTATGATCATTGGTTTCATTGACCAAAGTTCCCAAATACTGATATTTTTCTACTTGTTCTATCACGTTACCATTTATTGTCAATAGGTGATGTATATTTTGTGGCCTTTTTGTAATCAGCATGTACTTCGTTTTTTTGGCGTTTATAGTAATTCCCATCTCAGCACTATTTATACTCAAGCTTTCGATAAGATGTTGTAGATCCTCTATACTCGTTGCTATGATCACAGTGTCGTCTGCATATCTTAAATTATTAATTAATTTTCCGTTAACGGTGACTCCCGCGTCGATATTATTGAGCGTGTTTTGGAAAATTTCTTCAGAATATAAGTTAAACAAAAGTGGTGATAACACACATCCCTGTCTAACTCCTCTACAGATCCTCATTTCTTCTGAGTGTTGCCCATCAATTTGAACTATGGCACTTTGGTTCCAATATAATGTTTGCACTATATTTATGATTTTACTGTCAATACGCTGGTTCATAAGTATTGATATTAGTTTTTCATGTCTTACTTTATCGAAAGCTTTTTCGATGTAACGAAGCACAAGTGTAGATTAACATTCACATCCCGACATCGCTGAATTAATATGTTGATGGCAAATATTCCTTCTCGAGTACCCATTCCATTTCGGAACCCGAACTGCGTCTCGCTAATATCCTCCTCTAGCCTTTCGTATATTCTCTTATGTATTATTTTTAGCAGAACTTTTAAAGTATGACTCATGAGGCTCAGTGTTCGATAATCAGAGCACTCTTTTGCTGCTTGTTTTTTAGGGATGGTTATAAATGCTGACTTTAGCCACTCCTGTGGTATTATTCCCGTATCGTACACCGTGTTGAATAAATCTGCCAATACTTCCAAGTTGTCCTCTTCCACTAGTTTTAAGAGTTCTACTGGTATTTTATCTAATCCAGCTGCCTTATTGTAAGGTATATGTATAAATATGTAAACACAATTAAATATCTAGGTTTAATATTTGATCAAGTTTTAACCTGGAAGGACCATATCAAATATTATATCAGCTATATTTTAAAAAATACTAAACCTCTTGAAATGTCTTTTTGATACAACTGGGGAGTGGATCTGGTACAACTCTAGTCATATTATACAAAAATCTGAACCGCTCCAAGATCGATTATGGATGCCACGCTTACTCGTCTGCTTCAACAACAACTTTAAAAGTTTTAGACACCATTCAAAATAATGCTCTTAGAATAATAAGCGGTTCATTTAGAACAACCCCTATCTTAAGTGTTCAGACCAAACTCGGTGAATTACCATTATCTTACTTTACAATATCATCAAACCCCTCGCTGCTCGAATATCAAGCACGCAAAAACCCACATTCCATTTTACGAAAGATGCAGACGAATCATAAATGAATTAATCCTTAAAGTCCCCGAAATATATCCTAGCAAGATGCCAACTTCCCCTCCTTGGCCACTCCTCACATAAATGTGAGCGTTATAAAACAGAGCGTTATGTAGCATCTGCCTTTATAACAAAGGATGAAATAAAGAAATATAAACTAGCGGCGACTAATACTATTTTAATAGGAGAACTATTTTCAATACATAAAGCCATATGTCACGTTACAAAATGTCCTGAAGCTAACTTCTTAATAGTTACTGACTCACTAAGTTCTCTAGAAATCATCTCAAAAATATATTCTTCTCATCCTGTGGCCAAACTCATTAGACAAGAATTGTACAACCTAAATAACATAAACATTGCTTTCCTGTGGGTGCCATCTCATATTGCACGAGATGATGATATATAAATATGCACGAGAAGCCTTAGAGGACACAACTATTGAGTTCTATCCAAAAAACTCCAGCGACAGATCTCAAGTCATATTTTTACAGCAAAATAGTTAACATATGAAATAGCAGAAGACACAAAAAACAGGCAAAATTACTTCAGATAAAACCAATATATCAACCATGGTCTAATAGTTCCACCAATCGTTTTTTTTTCAGGTTATCATCACACGATTGCGGCTTGGTTATAGCCGCCTTACGCATGGGCATCTGATGACAAGGTATCCCCAATCGGAGTATTATGCTTGCGAGACCCCGCTTACAGTAAAACACCTTCTAGTGGAGTGCCCGTTACACAGTGCGGAAAGATGTAAATTCGGAATCCCGGAGAATTTGAGAGAACTATTCTTAAAGTGGGGTGCCAAAGAGATTATCCAATATCTAAAAACAATAAACTATTTATACAAAATTTAGTTGTTACGCTATTCAATTATTATTAATACTTTTTCTTTTTTCGCTAATAGCCTTACAGGTTGATGCGAGATGGTAAATAAATGTATATGCATAAATTACGTGTTTAAATTGAAAAATTGTTAGAAAACATTTAGGTTAGATCAGGGTATCATGGGCTTCTTGATCATAAGAGATAAAATTGTTTATTTAAGATAAAAAGAATGGTAAAAAATAACAAAACTTATTTTTTCGATGCAAATGTATGTAATTGTATATTTAAACGTAGTTTTTAATTTTGATCAACTTTTCTTAATAACAATTTTTGATATTGTGGTGTTTGATAGGTCCCAGAAATAAAAATCAAAGATGAAACAAATGGAAAATTAAAGAAGCCAGCCTTATCTTGCGAAATGAAGACAAATTTATAGCAAACACATTAATCAAATATAGCAGGCTTTGGTAACCAATAAGAAAAGAAGAACACAGTAATAAAAACAACAACAAACAACATTAACGAGTTAATATGGTTAATAATTTATGGTTAATATGGTTAAGAATTTCATTTAAGAGACGACAAATGTCTACAAAATTGAGGCCAAGTTAGTTAACTGTCATATTGGTATTTCCACTCATATCGCCAAGTTATAAAACATTTATATGTTGAGCATTAACCATTTTTATTTTAAAATTAAATTTTTTTAAATATGATTTCTGGATTGAAAAGGGACAAGTCAAAACAAATATAAAATGTAATTCTAATTACAGTCATTGTGGTTTAATCGCATATAAAATAATATTTGCTAATAAACTGAGAAGGCAAATGGACCTTATAAAATGTAAGCAGTATAAGAGTCAAGTTAATTTTTCTTGAATTCAGTCCAGTTTAAGTCACCACCCTGTATATTAAGAGAGGGTCGTATATTATATAACACTCATTTCTAGAATTGAGCTCAGATCGCTCAGGAGAATTAAACCTGCATAGTTTAGAAACTGTTTAAAAAATGGCGTATGCGCTAGAACCAATAAGAATATTTATGTAGCTAAAACCAGATTTATGTTGGATAAACATTACCTATGAATTTTAAATTTACATACACGTAATATTATAATAAATGTTTATATGTGAAAGAACACTTAAAGAATACAATGCTATTACATACAGCACATCATATTTAACTTTCTGTTCATTTTTAACTCTACATCAATTCGTATTCAGTATAAGATATACAATAAAACTGTTCAAATGTTTTGAAATATAGTATAAATATAATACATAAAGGTAAATATTAAATTCGTGTTTAATGTTTACATCGCAACACAGCAATACTTTCAGCTAATCATGGGAAATACGGATCTTTTTGAAGACCTGGATCAACGGGTCTTGATCACTGGATCACCAAGAGACCCGGGTCAGATCAGTCTCCGATCATTTGGATATTTAGTGATGGAACTAGTCATAAAAATAGACTTCATTGTGAAGTTATAAATAAATACCAGGAAGTTGTTCTTCTTTTTCCTCTTTATAAGTAATTCTGCTTGTTGATTAGCGGATTAGTACCTCTACGGAAGGTTGTCACTCCATCTTTTGCGCCGTCGTCCGATACTTCTTCTGCCGATTGGTGACTTATCTCTTTTATATATACGTTACATATATATACGTTACATTTTCTTCTACTGTCTTCACTTCTCTTTCGATCTCTTAGCGTATTTCCTGTAATTCTTCTCAGTACTCTAATCTCTGCCGTTTCCAGTAGCCTTTGAATTGTGGCTTTGTCGGGTCTTGTTTCTGAGGCATTTGTCATTATTGGTCTTACACTGACTTTATAAATTCTTGACTTCATCTTAGTGTTAATTTGTCTGTTTCGCCATATAGTGTTATTAAGGCACCCTGCCAGTCTATTTGCTTTTTGTACTTGATCTCTCACTTCTTTGTCCAGGTCTCCATAGCTAGACAGTGTAATTCCCAGGTACTTTATCTCCATCTAGTTTACTAGGAAATTACTGACCACAATGATTACGTTAAAGAGAGAAATATAGAAAATGTAGCCCCTTGAAATTGACTCCCTTACATGATCATGTCAAGATTCAAAAATACAGTTAATATAAATGAAGAAAAATGAAGTAAAAATACAAACGAATCTTCCGAAACAAAGAAACAAAAGAGGATGACTTCCATCCTTATTTAAAAACCAAATCCTGGTTCACAATTAAAAAAAGTTCTTAAAGTAGGTAATTAAAAAGATCTGAAGAGATTGACACTTTAATACAAGAAGCAGCAGATTATAAGAAACTTTGTAAACAGGGTTAAGATAAAGTGGGAAATCAACTAATTATCTTTAAAACAAAAAATAACCCATTAATGAAACTTTGCATGTAAGTACTTGACACATAACACCATTTGGTCATATTTTTTCTTACTATTCTACTTCCGGTTTCACCGGAAATGCCATCAATTTATTTAATTTCGATGGGACACTCTCTATATTTTGCATATTTGAAAAAAAAAATTGTTCCTAGACACAAGAAACGAATTTATCTTTTTACTTATATTAGACTCATTAATAAATAAATAGATTCACGCATTTTGAGGATGTGAACTTTTCCGAACATTTTAAACAGTTGGAAGTAATTTTTTTAATTAAAATTCTATTCTCATTGGTCTTAGTAAGTAAATTTACCTCTTCTTTAACTAGAAAGTGATTATTTTCTCGTTTTAACAATTTTTTTCTATCCATCTTGGTGTGTATAAATTACGAATACAAATTATTTTAAAATTAAAAATATACAAGATGTCCCATTTAAGTTAAATAAGTTGAGGGTATTTTTGGTAAAATCGGAAGTAGAGTAGTACCAAAAAATATGGCTTAGATGCGTTATTTGTCGTACTTATATGTAAAGTTTCATGAATGCCGTCTTTTTTGTTTTAAAAATATTTTTTTGGTTCCATACTTTATCCCAATCCTGTATATAAAATATCTTTCAAATTTAAAAATTACTCTTTACAGAAAAACATGCATGTTGGAAGTACTTAAGGTTAATTATCTTCATTATTCGACTTTCCTAGCTACATATTAATAAAATATGTATCAGGCGAATTACAAATATCTCGTAAGCATCAAAATAAAAGCCGAAACGACGAGACGAAACATACAGCGAACAAGGCAAGTTAAGAATAAACAATGAAATTAAATAGAGATTGAAGACAGTTAAAAATATTTATATTTGAAATTGTATACTTGGGATATACTTATATTAACAATTGTAGAATAATAAGACAGATGAACAAAAAATAAATGTATGAATATTATTAAAAATAGGAGTCAATAATCGGTAAAACGAACATGCAAAACATTTTAGAATAAAAGCTACGTAAAAGAGCTCTAAAATTATTTCCAAAAAACACCGAGTACCTTCTGCTCGATTATATATACAGGCAAGATATCATAAAAAGGAAAGGAATAACGCCAGCTTTTAGAACAAACAACAACTTAGGCAAATATATTAAGAACAACAAGAGCCAAAAGAAAAAGAACATAGTGGTGTATTCAAACTTAAATGTGGCAACTGTTTAAAAACTTCGGTCAAACTGGTAGAACTTTTAACAAACGTATAGCAGAACATAAAAGTGCTTTCGACAATCGAAAAACAGTTTACAACACGTACACACTTCACTTTTTAGACCATAATCATTTTTTAATGATGAATTTCAAAATTTTCGCATTCAAAATAAAGGCTTTAAGTTATCTTTATTGGAATCTATGGAAATTAACAAATTTTAAAAAATATACAAATATGAACATAATTCTGAATGACCAACTTGAGACAAATAGTCCTTCCCTCCTCAACTTATTCAGTTAAAGGCTATAAAGTGTACAAGCATACCAAAAATAGATTACTTAAGAAAGACACTCTGCCGGAATAACTATAGTGATAAATTTTTTTAATAAATCTTTGTGGAACTTTTTAAAACAAAAGTTTTCAATACTTTGTTGTTACGTAGAGAAATATACAGTAAACTCTCTTTTAATGGACATGTCCTCCAAAGCAACAATAATTGCGATCCATGAGCCTGTACAATTAAATCTCCTTTCAGCAGACCGTCAATAAAGGAAGCGGAGAGTAAATTATGAGCAAAAAATTAATTTGAACTCGAGTTAAGACGGGATTATTTTTTAGAGAATTATCCAACGAAACTTATACCCTAAGATAAGATAGGTGCACTGTAAATAAGTCGTCCAAAGATAGATTGACAATTATATTTTGCACCAATATGTTAGAAGATAAAAAAAATGGAGTTGAAACTGATATTTCTACCTATAAAAAAAAACTACCGTGAAAGTGCCAGCCAGTGATCAAGGAATTATAAAATGATGTAAAACACACTATAGACAGTTTTTATTCGAATTCTACTATTGTCGATGAACGAATATGATTCTTTAAATTAGATTGAGAAGTTTATCAACATAACTAAATATTACCAATGCCTCCATTTGTATCGCACCTGCACTAAAGAAAGTGCAACCGAAAACAATTAACAATTGCTTTTTTAGAGCTGGATTCGGTTCTCAGATCAATATTGTACCTTAAGAAAAAGATTTGAACCTTTTGCCATTTTCTGAGTTATTTAAAAGAAACGAAGACTTTTCATAGATTAAGTTACACGAAAATTGAAGGAATTTTATGAACTAAAAATCCTGTACAAGAGATCATTATACTTATATCAACTATCATAGTGAACGAAAATATAACTATATATAAAATATAGTAATAAAAATAATATCTTACACCCTCTTGTGTTAACACAACAAAATTAAATTAGTTTAACCATCGAATAAATAAAAAATTAGTATTGTTCTAAAGCTCACAGACGTTTTTAGTTTGATGTAAAGTACCTAAGAGTAAAAAGCCTCAAAATCAATACAAAATATATAAAAACAAAACTTTCAAGCCCACTCTATCAATTTTCATCATATTTTCAAGATACACTAAGTTTTAAGAAGATACAAAATATATTTTTTAATTAAAACCGGTAATTTACTACTATTATGGGTTAATTAGCATTCCTGTATTACCAATATTTATCATATCTTCTTCTTCGCGTACCATATCAGAATTATGTATAATATGCTACTAAGGTATGCTTTTTAAAAGTTATCAGGCCAATTCTCTCTTGATTTGATCTGCTAATATTTCTTTCGTCGTTTTATGATTTGTCTCCTGCAATTCATTCAATTTCATATGGTGTTATTTATTAGAGAAGATTTTTATTTGTCATTTATCATTTAAGCAACTAGTATTCTAAGCTAAGTACATGATGTTCAGTATTTCATATTCGCTATTTCAATAAATAGAACCCTTCGAAAAAGGGTAGAATTAAAAATAGCTTCAAGCTGTGATAAATGAAATAAGTGACAAAATCGTTGAAAACCTACGACATATTGAAATTACAGGATCAATTTTCATAAAAGAGTTATTAAAAAAAATTGTTTAATAACTCTGCGAATCAGAGTGTTAAGATCATATGTGTCTAATATCTTACGCGGCGTAGAAACGTGGACTCTCAAGCAAAACAATTTGCGAAAACGAAAAAACATTGAGGCTTCCGATGTGTGCTGCTAAATATCTATATTATGATATTTAATATCTAATGAAAGAGGGACATAAAGATCACTTCTTCTTCTTAGTGCGCCGTTTTCTTTCCCTGAAGATTGCCTTCGATTCATTTATGACTTGCTGAATTTTTTTAAACGCAGTATTGGATTATGTTACAAAATTGGGACTTATAGCAATATTTCTGATAGAAGCTCATAGTGTCTTTTAGATGAGCTTTTTAATTGTTGGTGCATCTTTTAAGTTTACAGTTGAGCCGCTTATAATTATATTAATGTGGTTCTACTGACCCTCGATGGATTCTTGTTGTTCGTTATTCGCAAAATTGCTCTTTAAATTGTTTATAATCACCTGACGGTTGTTTCACATGAAATGCATATTTAGTTTGTTAGAAGATCGCTGTTGTTTTATCTGAAGATCCGAATCTGAAGGATAAACAATATATAAATATATGTCTAGAAAAAGAAATATTCTTACATTGCAGAAGATAAAACAGATGAATCATTGAGATAAGCAGAGCATTTCAAAGAGTTATTAAATGGCGAGAATAAAACAACAACTATAGAAACAAAAAAAACGAACACAGGAAAATGATAAACACACATAGAAGAGCGAAAAAGTGAAGTAAATGAAGTGTCAGAATAACTAATTGATTATAAAAGGGAAGTGCCAGCAGAATTGAAATACGAAGCAGTAAGATTAAAATAAGCAGTACTTATTTGTAACTAGTAATTTGTATGAGTAACTAGTGACCATGTATTTATGCTGAAACAAGTTCTTTCTGGTGGATATTAATACAACATACCGACCCACCTTTTCTTTGTGGATTTTAAGGGTGCTTATGACACATCTACTTAGGTAGATCAAAACTGATGAAGGCACTACAGAAGTTTAAAATTACATCTAAGATAATTAGACTGGTACATATGACGCTTCAGAACACTACAAGTGCAGTTAAGATTAATGGAAACAAGAGCCAATACTTTAGAGTTCAGAAAGGTGTAAGACAAGCGGATCCTCTATCCACCACGCTGTTTAATCGGCTATTGAAAAGATAATAAGAGACAGCAATATGAATAGAGTGGGAACAATATTTAATAAGAGCCACCAGTGTCTAGCCTATGCTGGTGATGTTGTACTTTTGGCTAGGCTAGGAGTAAGAAAAGAGTTAGAAAAAAACATCTAAGAATCTTCTAGAGGCCGCAGGAAATATGGGATTACAGATAAATATAAATAAAGCAAAATAAATGGAGCTGAAAAATAAACAAAAGAAAAGCAGAAAACTAAATATGGAAATTGCATTAGGGAGAGAAGTTCTGTAAATTGAAGAGGTGAAAGATTGCGTGTATCTGGGAGTTCTTGTGACAAATACATGCGAAGAAAAAAAGGAAATAGATCTACGAATAGCAAAAGAAAACAGGTAGGTGCGCAGGCAGTTTGCAAAGAATAATAACGACAGAGGTATCGAGAAATACAAAAATAAGGCTGTATAAAACTATCCTGCGACCTACTCTAACGTATAAGTGCGAGACATGGGTGTTAACAAAGAAACTACAACTTCTTCTTCTTCATGTACCATGTCCTTTCAGAACGTTGGTTACCATCATAGCTATTTTAATTTTATTCACTGCCACCCTAAATAGCATGCTTGCATCTACACCATACCAGTCTCGCAAGTTCTTCAACCATGAGGTTCTTCTTCGTCCTGGACTGCGTTTGCCTGCTATTTTTCCTTGCATGATGTTTTGTAGCAATCTATATTTGGGACCTCTACAAGGGAAACTACAACAGAAAATTGAAATATGGGAACAAAGAATTTTTGGAGGAAAGTTGACAGAAATAGAATCTAAACGAAGAACAAATGCTGAAATTTATGAAATATTTGACAAAGGGAGAATAAGCGTTGCAGTGGCTAGCTCATCTTGTTGGAATGGAGGACAGTAGAGAGGTAAAGAGCATAGCATGGAGAACACCGGAAGATAAGAGGAAAAGACGCAGACCGCCGAGAAGATGGAGGGAAGCAGTTGCGGAAGATCTACAAGAAAAGAAGACAGAAAATTGGAGAAAAGAAGCTAGAGACAGAAGGAGAAAAAGATTATATAAAACAATAGCCAGACTCGTGTAAAAAGTATGTCAAAATAAAGATATGCTAAACCAATGGAATAATGCAATAATATACCTACGCAATTTACAAAAAGGTGATATAGACGAATGAAGAACAAGAACTCATCAAGATCAAAATTTCACTTTAAGACTAATACAAATTAATATTAAATATATCTTCTTCTGTCCTTTATCCTTCGTAACAATGTAATGGCGTTTTACCATTCGGTTGACTATTACTGTCCATTTTTCCCTTCCATGTACATGTTGTGTTTTGTGTGGCAAATTATTTAATGTTTATGCATTTGAACACAATGGCGGGATACAAAATCATTAGGATGTCCCAATTGGGACATTGGGATATCCGAGAGGATATTGAGGAATCCATATTTATAGAGATTATAAAATGAGACTATTTAATACATGCTGTACTATACTACACAACTGAAATCAGAAATTTGATATCACAGACGTAATGGTTGATAAGAACGACAAAACAGAAAATGGTGTTAATAATCTCACTGTATGAGGAATGAACAAAAGTGGAATAAGAAACATGAGTTTTAGGATGAGATGAAATAAACAAGGCATGACGTTGATAATGAAAAGATCACGGCGCTAGAAATAATAACATATTGACCAAAAAACTAAATCTAACAGCAAGAATAGATAATCAGAGGTGATGTAAATAGAATAAATGGCTTTCAGTTAAGTCCTACTGAAGCAGGAAGAAGGAGGAAAGAAAACATTACTTAAGATGTCCATTTAACTAAATACAACTGATTTTACGATGTATTGAAATTGTATAAATATGAGACAGGGAAAAGTGATCTAAAAGTAATGCTATTCAGAGAAACACAACGACGCATTAACTGAAGCAACAATAGCAATCATTTTTTGGCAGTCATTTTTTTTTTTAATAAACAACTACAAAAAATATCCTTTTTGGTAATTGCGATGATTATTATATATAAATTAATAATTTATTTAAAAAACCGTCGATTTTTCCTAGAAAGTATTTATTTTTGTTGTTGCAAGTGTTTATTGCTACATACTAACTTCCATAAGTGATTGAAATCTGCAGATGACTTTATATTACACTCTATATAAATTCGCATGCCCAAATAGCACCTCTAGAAACAAAAGCCCAATTACCTGTTAAGCTTAATGATCACTTCCAATCAATTTTCAATTGTCCTAATAGTGCGCACTAATCACTCACTATTCCCGATTCATGCCGATTTATGTATACAACAAACTGTCAACTGTCTATTAGCGATACTCAGCTCAGCTGTCAACCAACTAACCGATTTGAAATGTATTATCCTAATAATACCCAACATTACAGCAACATTAGAAGTGTACATATTACATTGAGAGCGTTGCGCGTTTCTAGCCTGCAGCCGATTGGTGGGTGAGATGGGGCTCCGCCTACTACCCTAACGTTGCTAGGTAACCAGCGTGCTCCTTTTGATAGGACTGTCGACTTTTTGATCACTGAGTGCTGGCGTTGATTGCTGCTAGAGGGTTTTTTAAGGTGAAACGTAATTTGTTAGGATTGTGTTTTTGGAGTTAAGGTGAACGGGGATGGGGCGGCATCGCTACCGTTTATTGGGGTAGTAACTTCAATTTTGAAGTGATTTTTAGTTTCCTAACTAGTCGGAGTTTATTGATAATATTAAGTTTGTTGAATTAAATCGGATTTGCACAGAATAATATAATTATATAAATTATCCTAATCTTTAATAGAAATTTAATAACTAAACATAAATATTAGCAACAAATTTATTTAGAGAATTGTTATATGACAATAATCTTCTTAGTCTTCTATATAGCTATACCGCCCTTAAAGATGCTTATCTATGTACTTATTCCCAGTACCTGTAGTTCTGCTTCCACATTGTCCAGGAAGCGAATTTTTGCGAAGTTTCTGGTGCACAGGTTTTCATCGATTTTCGGACCGAATCTTTATCTTTCACTCTTAAGTTATAGGGTACTTCTAGGAGAAGACGTACAAAATTTATAACTTCCTTATAATCTTTATATAAAAAGATACAAAAACCCGTAAACTTTAAAGTTATGGAGCATTCAGCTGAGTACCTTTTAATAATAAACTAAAGATGTTATTTCTAAAAAAATAATAGGAGGGATGACTCGCCACCTAAGGTGAGATGGCGTGCTCATATTTATTAATAAAAAGCAATATTTTAGGATTATATTTTAACAAAATATAATCCACCATTTCTAATCAGAATTATATAGAACAAAAAAGGAACCACCAGAAGAAATTAAAAACCAATTTTAAGCTAAAATAAAAAATGACAACTCAGAGCTACAGCCAGAAATAAGCAAATCAGAAATAAAGTAGGCATTGAAGTAAATGACAAACAACAAATCGCCTGGAAAAATGGAATAACTGCAGAGATACTGAAATATGATGTAAAAGTGGTAACTAATACTCTACCTTCCCTTGTGGTAATTAATACTCTACATTCCCTTTTAACAGGATATTAAAAGAAAAAAATCCCAAACAACTGGAAGGAATCCGTATCCATTATCCTACACAAGAAAGGGGATAAAACAGATATAAAAAACTACCGTCCTATAATACTCCTCAATATAATGTATAAACTCTTAACAAAAATTTTAACCAATAGATTGACGACAAAATTCGACGGATATCAGTCGAAAGAACAAGCTGGTTTTAGAAAGGGATTCAGCACAAGTGACCATTTACTAAGTATGAAAATACTTATAGAACGAGCAAATGAATGCCACATTCCTCTATATATAGCGTTCATAGAATTCGAAAAGGCTTTCGACAGTGTCGAACATTGGGCAGTGAAAAGTTCTTTGATTAACAGTAGAATTGACCACAGATATACGGAACTAAGAGCCAATATATATAAGGAAGCTAAACCAACAATTAAAGTATATGAAGGAACAAAATCAATACAAATAAATAGAGGCGTGAGACAGGGTGACACAATAAGACAGAAACTTTTCAATCAGGCTTTCAAGATATTTTTAAAATATTAGAATGGGAAGAAAAAGGTATAAAAAATCGTGGACAACGCTTGAACCATCTAAGGTACACTGATGACAATGTATTGATAATCGATAAAAACCAAAAAGTGTAGGAAATGATGAAAGAACTGGACGTAGACGCTGGAAAGATAGGTCTTAATATGAATTACAACAAGACCAAAATCATAACAAATACAAATGAAGACATCACAATGAGGATCGGACAAGATGAAATAGAACAAGTTTAGGATTATATGTATATTTGGGTCAAACTATAAAACTTAACAAAGAAAACCAAACAGCAGATATAAAAAGACGAGTTAGACTGGCATGGGCGGCATTTGGCAAACTAAGCTACATTCTTAAAAACAAAAGATATCCACAGCAGATTACAGATATGCGAATTACCTTTCAATTTGAATGGTGAGATTTATTTACATTTTTTATAAAATGATTTTATTGATTTATTGGTAGAATTGTCATCAAACTTTAGGCGAAATATGTGGCTTCTACAAGATGGTACACTATTACGTTACAGAGAAAGCGGAGTGAGACAGTATTTAAATACACTTTTCTGAACGTTGGATTGTTCGTGGTAGTCATATTTTTGTGGTGAGATAATAGTATAATTATTTAATTCATAAAAATTTCAAAAAATTACTTATTATTATAATTAAAACAACTATAATAAATACTGCAGCAGTTTCTTTAGAACCAATGATGCTATTTAATATGAGACGATATTTTATGGAATGTATTGACAAATGAATTAAAGAATATGGTGGACACATCCAACACTTACTTTGACAAAAAGTTTAATGTTATTTAGTTTAACTATTTCTTAATTTGGTTTGTAAATAAAATGTTTTGATTATGACTTTAATTTAACACAAAACGAAAAGTGTTTGATATAAAATCCAATTATTCTGTTATTTTATCAAATCCTATTATTAATTATCCTGCTGATATATTTATTTTATTTAATATTTCGTTAACTATTGACTTTATTAAAGGTATTTTATAACAAAATTCGAAGTATTGATGTTTTTATCTATTTGTCTTTCACTGCCTGGAGTAATTGCGTTAAATCAGAATTATGCAGTTGCTTTGTAAAATGCGATTATCTCTAAAACTGTTGAGTTTTAAAGTTATTAACAAGTATAACTTTTTTTGTTAAACTAATGTATCTTTAATATTTTTTATCAAAAATACCGGTACTAACCAGTACCGGTCTACCAACTTGAAGAACAAAAAATTTAAGTGCGAATGTATGCCACATATGTGGAATATGTGGTGCCCTCTATTAGCTATATCAAAGTATGCATCAAATTATAATTCCTGATATTAAATAGTACCCAGCTGTACATTTTTATACATAAATGTTCACAAACATGAAAGTTATAGCGAAAAATAAAATTTTAAATTTCCACTTTAACACCCTGTATCTTTTTTAATGTCAACATTTTATTAAAGCAAGTTGACTTTAATCGTAATATTTTAAAATATAGAATCTGCGGTTTCTTTTTGTACAATTACTTAAGGACCACCCTATAGATAAATAAAATTTACTTAAGCAAAATGCAAGTCCACCTTTTTGATCCAACTTCGACAAACCAAATATTTGAAAAAATCACACTCGCTCTGTAAATTTTACAAACGCACTGATGAGCAGTTAGTATGGTGTATTGGTCTGTTCTTTATAGTTAGGAGAGGGAACGGGACCACATGATCCTTTCTAATAGGTTTTAAGGGCAAGAGAAGTAGACGTATTTTGTGATACCGTATAGTATCACTGGGTGCTTATGCGTTAGTGGTCTTTTCATAATCTTCGCCGCAGTTAGCACATATTGCTCATTCTTCATCGCAGCTGGAAGAATCGTCGTAAATAATAGATTCGTCCCCGTGGTCTTCTCAGGGGAAGAACCTTTATATTTCGTATTGTTTTTAGCGCGTGGTTTCTTAATTTTACGTTTCGACACTGTTAGTAGTTTTTATCAATATTGGCGCTATCGCTTAATATAGTGGCAACTTGCTTACTTCTTTTTCTGACAGAAAAAACACTAGTTATTGCAGGAATAGGCGAAATGATATCTAGTAACTTTCCTAAAGTCTCTTTCTGCAGGCGGAGGAGTAATATCTCTGGAACACTTTTGTTTGTTTATGTTAACTGAAGGATTGGGAATGTGCTCCAGAACTCTTTCGGAACTTACTAGTGAATTTTTATTAGTACTAGTGGTACCCAAATAAGCGTATTCTGGAATTACGGATGGTTGAAATGGGACAATGCTAGTAGCTTTAAATGATGAAATAGCATTTTGAACTGTTGCTTGTTTTTCCTAAGCTGTGGCTAAGAGTGGACCAAATTGAAGTCTGCCAATTCTTCGTTCTGGGTTTTATTTTACATATAAATTACTCGACTGGCAATATAAAGCTTTTAGTGATTTAAAAAACAATCCCCTATGTGGCTTAGAAGACAAAAGAAAATAACATCATTTTTGGAAGCATATTCAAATGTTTCGACACTACTGCAGTGAGAACAGTGGCCATCCAAAAATAGTAACACTACTCTTATTGGTTTTCTTGGGACAAATTGTTCTTTAAACTTTGGCAGAAAAAGTTCCTTGGTTAGATACGTTGATTTTTCACCCATAAATACTATTGTACCAGTTGGCATACCTTAATCAAATTCGGCTTTTTTTGTTTTTACCTTTAAAAATGCACACCGGTGGTATAAAGGACCCCTCAGTGTTATAGCATGCGATTATTAAATACGTTTCTCCTTTTTCAGCCGATGTTACTGAAGCAACCATTTTTGAATTCTTAATTGCTATAACATGTTCCGGCATGCTATTAAGCTGCAACCCTGTCTCGTTAATATTGTATATTGAATTAAGTTTATTTATTAAGGAATGTTTATCAGATTTTCTTACTGACAATTTCTTATTTCTTCATAGAAATGATTCCAACCAAGTATAGCCAGCTTTTTGGCTTTCCTTACTAAATTTGTGCTTTAATTGAAGCTTTTTAGCTAATTGAAATGCCACTGATCTTACCAATGTCCGAATAGGAAGAACTGTCATTAGAAATCACCGAGGATACCGGAGCACCAATATTAAGAGAAGTCATCTATGCCATCAAAAACACAAAAGAGGGTAAAGCTACTGGACCAGGTGAAGTGCCCATCGAATTATTAAAACTCATCGATGAAGATGTTATTGATGTAATGGTTGAACTCTTTAATCTAATATATCAGACTGCCACAATCCCCAGACAATGGCTGCAATCAACCTTTGTAACAATTCCCAAAAAACCAAGTTCAACAACTTGCTCAGACCACAGAACAATAGCTTTAATGAGTCACACACTTAAAACATTTTTGAAAATAATTCACAGCAGAATTGTTAAAACTCTTGAATATGAGATTAGTGACACACAATTTGGCTTTAGAAATGGTATGAGTACAAGAGATGCTTTGTTCGGCTTGAATGTGGTGGCTCAGAGATGCATGGACATGAATCAGGATATAAACTTATGTTTTGTAGACTTTGAAAAGGCATTTGATAAAGTTCAACATAAAAAGCTTGTAGATATATTAAAAAGCAAAAATATTGACAGTCGTGATCTAAAAATTATATCTAATTTATATTGGAATCAAACTGCCAAGGTAAGAGTTGACAGCCAGTACACCGAAAATATCAAAATACAGAGAGGAGTCCGCCAGGGTTGCGTGCTGTCCCCACTTCTTTTCAATGTCTACAGTGAAGCGATATTTCAAGAAGCGCTCTCAGACTTAATAGAAGGTATATCTATCAATCGAGAAGTTTTGAATAACTTACGTTTTGCAGACGATACAGTAATAATTACGGATAACAACAACGGTTTAAAGAACTATTTAATGCAACGCTTTAATGAACGCTGTCATGAGTACGGACTGAAGATAAATTTAAAGAAAACTAAATGCATGATCATGACTAAATCTGCACATGCAAATATCCAATTGACTATTGAAGATACTGCAATTGAGAGTGTTAATAACTATAAATACTTAGGAACATGGATAACATCAGATGTAGACCAAACCAAAGAAATTAAGACACATATTGAGATAGCACTCTACTCTTCTTTATGGTTTGGAAGCTTGGACACTAAAACAAGTTCATCTGAATAAGTTGGCCGCCTTTGAATTTTAGTGTTACAGAAGAATCCTACGAATATCATGGATTCAAAGAATGTCAAACATGGAAGTAACTAGAAGGATAGGAAATGAGGCGGAAATAATATTAACTATTAAAAGACGAAAACTTGAGTACTTGGGACATGTGATGAGAGGGCAAAAAATACGCATTATTACAACTTATTATGCAGGGCAAAATCCGAGGAAAGCGAAATGTGAGAAGACGAAGAATATCCTGGCTTAAGAACTTAAGGGAATGGTTTGAATGCAGTAGTGCAGATATTTTTAGAGCGGCAGTGAACAGAATCCGCATAGCCATGATGATTTCCAACCTTCGATAGAAGATGGAACTTAAAGAAAAAGAAACACAAAGAAACTTGGTGGTAAAATGATGAGGTGCACAGTAAATTATGAAGGTACTTTGTGATAACAAAATCGGCAAAGGGCTGTAAGGAAATATATACAAGAGTGTGGTAAGACCTGCGTTGGTGTACGGCGGTGAAGTGTGGCCTGTAAAGAAGATCCAGGAAAAGAAGATGGAGGTAGCTAAAATAAAAATGGATGGATGTTGGGTAAGACTAGAAGAGACAGGATCAGAAACGATTTGATTAGGAAAAGAGCCGAGGTGAGTATAGTAAGATTTAAAAACAAAGATTGCAATGGTTTGGTCATGTCAGACGTAGAGATGAAAAGTATGTAAGATGAAGGATAGAGCTTTTAGAAGTTGATGAAAGAAGAGGTAGAAAAAAAACCGAGGAGAAGATAAAAGGACTGTGTGGCAAAGAACTTCAGAGAGAAGGGTTTGAATAAAGAAGACCTGATGGACAAAAATGATTGGCGATGAAGAGTAAAGAATAGCGACCCCTAAAAAGCGAAAAGCTAAGGAAGAAGAAGTTATAAGAAAATTACAAAGTCAAAATAAACAGCTAATATATGGTACCCATCGGATTTAGTTGGATAGAGTTAAATATGTGCTATTGAAGAAATGATTTCATCCGATTAAAGACAATTTCTAAGATAAATGAATATTTTGAATTTGATGAAAAGTTTAGTCGAGGTTCATGTAGATAAAAAAAACTGATCGGCGTCTATGGAAGAAGTGCGTAGCAGTAAAAAAAATCTATTGACAAACACACTATTACCGACATTGGAAAGACAAAATATTTATTTAAAAAGCTTCTAATTTCTCTTGAGATTTAAAAATACTAAACTGTGTTGATCTACCCAGATAATTAGGCAAAATCGCCATCAACCATTGCAAAATATTGTTATAATGAGCAAACAATTGGAAGTCTAATTGTCCGTACTAGCGTTATACAAATTCCAATTATGTATGCTAAGTCAATACGTGTACCGGGTGGTGAATTGTTGAACGCACAAAAAATACATAAAAAAATCTAAATCATCGAGTTCTTTCGTTCCCTATGATTTCATATCAACAGTCAATAAAACTATTTGTAAAAGACTTTAATCTGTAATAAACTGTGTAAAATATTACAGTAACATTTTTTATTAAATTTATGTTGATTACACTGCTCGACAAAAACAAAATTTGATGATTCCTTTACATCATGAATAAAATCTAAGTTCCAGGAGTTCTAAATTAATCTTCTTCTTCCAGTGTCGACTTCACTAATAAAGTTTGACTTGAACAGGACCCCTGTTTTCCTTCGATTTTACCCCTCCACAATGAGCTGGAACAACTCGTACTTCTCATTTCTAAGTATGTGCCCCAAAAATGCTGTTTTTCTTTTTTCAATGGTGGTCAAAAGTTCTCTATCTCTTCTCATTCTGTGCAACACCATTTCGTTCGTAATACCATCGGTTCATGGTATTTCAAAATTCTTCTTAAAAGCTACATCTCAAAAGCTGCCAGCTTTCTTATCAAGTCAACGTTATCGGTCTAAGCTTCAGAACCATAAAAAAGAGTAAAGTGAATGTAACATTTTACCATGCGATATTGGGTTTGCAGATTTAGACCTGGTGACTTAGAAATTCTCCTTCAAATAGGCTGCTCAAATAGACCAGGACGTATCTGTAAGAAATCGACTAAATTTGGATGTGAGAGGTGTTACTCAGATTTTTGCAGAAATAGTTATTTGATAACTTCAGTAATAATAATTGACTTCTGCTTACTATGAAAATTAAATGTGAAAGTTTAAATTCAGCGTTTTTTAGTCATATTTCAAATTCTCACATTTGTTACCAAAAATCAAAACCGAAATATGACGCCATACGTTTCGACAATTGGTCTTTATCAATGGAAATGCCATAGTGACTTAATGGAAAAGTGATAAATTTGAATCTCATGAGAATCCTAAAAAATGGCAAAAATTGCGCAACGTTTATTTATTTAACATTTTCATAGAAACCGACTATAATTGTGGTATAATGCAAAAATTGCTTGAGAAGACTGCACTTTTCACCTTTAAAACAGTTCTTAAGCTTTGTCGACAGGACACTCTGATCAAAAGATATCGAATTTTTACCATCGAATTGATACAAATTATGAAGTGCGAGGCATAAGTTAGGGATATAAATTAATATTAAATAGAAAATAATACAACAATTAAGGGGTATAGTTTCAAAGTGTACACTTTCCATGTTTCCTATATTTTCAGTAATCGAGAAAAGCGAATAACTTATTTCATAGGAACAATTAAACTATTTTTATACATTTATTTAGATATTTTTACAGATTTATACAGGCCGTTTATACAGATAACGACATTGTTTTGTTGGCCATAGGAATTAAGATTTATTGCAATCACATTTCTAGCAATTTTAGCAATACAAATAAATAAGTAAGTAAATAAGTAATATGCTTTATTATCACTAAAAATTGTACAAATTTTATGGACAAAGTTTATAAAAATAAGACAAGAAAGAAGAAAAAAATCAGAATAAGAATTGTTTGTACTTTTAAATAAAAAAAAAAAAATAAAATTCTTCCAAACTTAAACATAAACAATACTACCTTGTTAAGAACCTACAAACTTCGTAAAATATACCTAACAAAAAATAAAAATTAGGAAAGCAGATTAATGAATTGAGGGCTCAAATATTCTACCTCCTTGTGCTAAACAGTAACCAAATCTGTCATACAGATTTTTCCTCATATTTTGGTTTGTAGTAGGGCTGGTGTAATGCTTGCAGAGAAATGAAGTATTTTGCCCTTAATTCGACTAGGTTTGATGTCATTTCAAACTCATGCCTATAAATGTTTTCGTTGAGAAAACCCCAAAAAAAATAAATCGTAAGTCGCTAAGTCACAGGACCTAGCGAGTCATTTAATTGTACCACGTATACTTATCAGTCGATCAGGAAACGTTTGATTGAGGAATCAATAGTTGCTCAGGAGTTGTAAGACGAACATCCATCCTGTTGGAAATAAACCTCCTAAAAATTAACGAGAAGGCGTCGAACTGCCGGAATTTTTCTCGTTCTGGAAAAGTTGTAAATATTTGGGACTATTTAAGTTATATATATATATATATATATATATATAATATATATATATATATATATATATATATATATATATATATTTATATATATATATATATATATATATATATATATATATATATATATATATATATATATATTCTTAGAAAGGGCTTTAGTGACTATGTGAGTAATATATACGGATATATTGGGTTTAGTAGTCAATATATTGGCCTTTAAGTAAAACTCTTTTAGGTTTGCTAAGCTTTCGAGTTTATTTTACTCTTTTCAAAACATACTAAAAATTAACATAAAAAATTTACATTAGAAAAATGAAGTTCTTATGTCTTCAATAGTTCATCATATGATGTTCTAATATAATTCTTATGTTCTTCAATATTTTGAAAAAAAAAATAAAATAAACTCGAAAGCTTAGCAAACCTAAAAGAGTTTTACTTAAAGGCCAATATATTGACTACTAAACCCAATATATCCGTATATAAATATATATAATATATATATATATATATATATATATATATATATATATATATATATATATATTAATAAGATATTTAAAGTCTTAGTGCTCCAATCAATTACTTAGCTAATTAATTAATTAATTAATTAAATTAAAATTATTTAAATGATATGACTATGATTCTATCACACTTTATAATTCCCTTATCTCAGGGTTCTATTCGTGCTTCAATATCTATGCTATTACATGTGAAAGGTAAGGTCCAAAGAATACCGGAATAATAAAAAACATATAGGATCTAACATGATATATTGAAATAATATAATGAAATAAAATTCACACTCAAAAATTTTCAATAAACAAAATCTATAATGATTCTCAAAATTTTGTTCTACGTACGTGAACCTTCAAAATTAATGGTACAAACAATATTAGTAAAACACTCAAAATCCCAATTATTATTCTAAATCTCCTAATCAAAATATTTATATCTTTTCCAAAGGAATTGAAAAATTGTATTATCAATGAAAGAAAAACTGCAGAAAAACAAAACTGTCTCTCTATGATAATGAGTGGTCCAAATCCTTGTTCTTTGTAGTCTACACTATCTATTCTTAGCAGCTCCCTAGGTAATCAGCAATCTTACAACAAATTATTGCAAGTTTATCGTCCTTAATGATCTCCTTCAAATGCACGAATCGTTCAAATCATGCTAGCTTCTTCTCCTCTTAATAAACTGAATCTCTCGTTGGCCTGAATGAAATATGACTCTTGGAATATCTTCTCTATACGATAAACTGAATCTCTCGTTCACCTGAACAGTGACTCGTGGAATATAAGTAGAAAATATAACTTACAATCTTTTACTGGATCAGCTTCTGTCAGAGACACTAACTACACGAAAACTCACAAACTTTCACTGCTACTGCTTCCTACCTCTGGAAAACTACCCGAGAACAACGGCCGTTCGCCTTGTACCTTTGAAAACCAACTGACTATCTTTTTTCTTCAAAAACTAACTAAAGTCTCATTCTCAAACCAAACCTCCCACCTTTTCCAATCTCATCCAATCAAAACGCGTCATACATCTCCCATATCTTCATTTCGATAACACACAAATTTTTACCTACAATTATAAAATTTCCTAAAACTTGTTTACAAAATAATATTTTCCTACCAATTCTTAAAAACTAACAAAAACATATATTTCTAAAATCTATTCTATTGTCCTAATTACTGCACAACATTTATTTGGAAAAACCGCTTCAATTGTCTATGGATTTCATTTAAGCTTATGCGGGTCACTGTTCACTCAAATATATTTTAACAAAGAAAATAATTTATGCATATCTTACTTTTTGTTAAATACAGGTAATCCAAAATTAAAAGTCTTTCATTCTTCGAAATGTTTGTTGTGCATTATCCTACTTATCTGAATTATTTTAATTTTTTGGAACTTTGAAATATTTTAAGCAAACCAATACTTTTCTGGATTTTACATATCATAACAATATATATATATATATATATATATATATATATATATATATATATATAATATGTATATATATATATATATAGGTATATTTATATATATATATTCGGTTTTATAACGTCTTACGACGTTGTCCGACTCCCAAACGCCACTGTATTCTGTCTTGAGTTAGGTCTTCGTCCAGATTTCGAGCGCTAATCGCTTTCCTAACTCCCAGGTTCCAACTCTGTGGTAGTCTTCCTCGTTTCCTCTTCTCTGGGGGTTGTCACATCATCGTTTTTTTAGGCAATCTTTCGTTCCCCATTCGGCTCACATGCCCATACCATATGAGCTGTTTTCTCTCAATATCCTCAACTATAGTGCCCTCTATACCTCTTTGTTGTTCTATCACTTCATTCCGTATTCTGTCGGCTCTTGATATTCTCCTGTTTAAGTTTCCATCGATAAAAAATGGACCGACAATATGGTCGCCTAACATCCCAGTCCAAACATTTAACTTTTGCGGATGCTGCATTTGCACTGCAACACTGAGGTGCTTATTTTGCCGAGAATAATACCTTGCAACTGATGGATTGTGTTTTTTATGTAATGTACATTATGTGTACATTTTTATTCTGTTTTCTAACATAAATTCACAACACTCCAATCACCCAAAGTTATCTTCCGGAAACAGTTCTTGTGTTAGTTGTATCTCGCTGTACAGTTCGAGCATTAACTTCTCTAGCAATTTGTACACTATTGCAGGGTTCACTAGCTTCCACAAAAGCACAAATATCAATATTTCTGTTTTGACGCTCCCCGTCGACAGGTCTAACACGTGACAATGTGACAATTAGGACACTTCGTACCTACTGTGAAATGAATATAGAGGTGGAAACATGTCACAGCGATTGCCATTGTGTTGTATGGTTAATAAAACAATTTCGTGATCTGTATGACAAAATACAGTAATTCTTTAAAAATGTTTGGATATTGTACTTTATGAAAATGACAAATGGAGGTTGTACACATTAAAAATTACTTACGAACATTATTTATTAAACTTTTATTTACTATTTATTTTATTAAGAAAATACAACTCTTAGTCAAAAAAGTTCACAAAGGAGGTAAAATAGCGAAAACATGAGAAAATAATTAGAAAGTAATACTTTTAATTATTCAAAACTAGTTAATTAAATAAAAAGTCCATCGTCTTCTTCAGCGTTCTCACAGAACTTTTCATCGTCGACGATTTCATTTTCTGGTGCTACATTTTGCCTTGTAGATTGTCCTCGATGATGATGAATTTTTGTAAAAACTTAAACGAGGATCACATTTCCAGTCCAATTTTTCAATTTTTTTCAGGTTTCATTCTTTCAACGTTCTTTTTTTTTGTTATTGATTTTCCCATACCAATATCGTTCTTATAGCTAACTAGCCACGAACTAACACTGTGCCTTGAGAGCTTTTAGTTAAAAAATTCCTCTTCATTTTTGAGAAAGCAAATTGCCACTGTCCTGGTGCCTTAATATGTTTGCTTGTTTCATTTTTCAGTCATATACTTTGATTACTTCTCCAACCTTATGAACAGTACTATAGTTTGAAAACATCTCCAGATATTCATGTGGGATCAGAATTATTTCCTTTTATTTAATATCGTTTTCGATATTCCCAAAAACCTGGTGTGAAAGAATGTCCTCTCACTGGGAATACTACTTTAATTTTTCTGATTTTATCGTGTCTGGAAAACCAATAACAACACATAGATATGAGTACCGTGTTTTCATTTGAATGCCGCATTCATTGCCGCATTGGGCTAAAAAGGAATAAATAATGATGGTAAATACTTAAGCCACTTGCGCTTTGCAGATGATATTGTCTTTATAGCCGAGAGTTTAAATGAAGCTCACAAAATGATGGAAGAACTAAAACAGGCAATAGAACAAATAGGCCTGAACATAAACTTTGAAAAAACAAAAATACATGACCAATTTAGTTCCAAGTGATGTTATGAGGGTAGATGGGAACGAAGTACATCAGGTCTTTAGCTATATATATTTAGGGCATGAAATTAGAATAAGAAAAGACAATCAAACTTGTGAGATCCAGCGTCGCATAGGCTTGGGATGGGCAGCATTTGGCAAGATGCGAGATATTCTAAAAGGAACGCTACCGATTTGCTCGAAGAAAAAGGTATACAACCAATGCATACTGCCAGTAATAACATATGGTTCCGAAACAATAACTTTAACCAAACATTCTGCAAATAAATTGAGAGTAACCCAAAGGAAAATGAAAAGAGCAATGTTGGGAATAACTAGAAGAGAAATGGTACCAAATAGGATAGTGAGAGAGAGGACTAAAGTGACAGATAAAGTGCCATAGAAAAAATTGCACAAGCCAAATGGAGATGGGCTGGACATATAGCACGTTTAAATGATAATAGGTGGACCAAAAGACTCATAGAATGGAGACCTAGAGAAGATAAAAGACACCGAGGCAGACCACCAAAAGATGGATGGACGACTTGAGAAAAACAGTCGGAAATTGGATACAGAAGGCGCAAGATAGAGAACAGTGGAAGAACATGGAGGAGACCTATATCCAACAGTGGATGCAAGAGCTTGAGAAATGATGATGATGATGATGATGATGATGCCGCATTCATTACACATGAGTCTGATAGTATGAATATCGTCTCCAAAATCTCACTCAATTTTTGTGAAGTATGGAGATTGTACACTTTAAAATAATACCCCTCAATTATCTTCTTCTTATGGTGCCCTATCCAATTAGTGGATGTTGGCGACAATTCTGGCATACTCCTCTCGATCTTGTGTGGCTCTAAAGAGTGCATCGGCAACGAGGTTTGTCCAATCCCTTATGCTTTTAAGCCATGAGTATTTCTTTCTTGCGATGCCTCGTTTTCTTCATCTTCCCTTCCATAATAAGCTTTAAGAACTTCTTCTTCTTAGGGTGCCTGTCCGTTCCGAACGTTGGCGATCATTCTGGCTATGATGACTTTGTTGGTTGCTATACGAAATAGCTGTGTTGAGGTCTTTCTATACCATGCTCTCAGGTAAGTAAGCCAGGATATTCTTCTTCGTTCTGGGGTCCTTTTTCCTTTAATTTTACCTTGTAAAATGCATTGATAATGCGTATAAGAACTGGTACTTGGAATTTCAAAATATATGACCCAGATAAGCAGTTTTTCTTCTTTTTATTATTGGCAGCAATTCTCGTTTTTTGTCCATTCGATTTAATACTTCGACATTTGTTGTGTGATCTGTCCAGGGAATCTTAAGTAGTCTTCTAAATACCCACATTTCAAAGGCCTCCAATCGGTTCATCACATTGGCCTTTGTGGTCCAGGTTTCTACACTATATCGCAGTATGGAGTAAATGTGAAATTTTACAAAGCGATATCGAAGCAATATCGTTGCTTTGCAAGGTTCTCATATTAGTAAATGCTGTTCTGGCTTGTTCAATCCTGTAACGTATCTCTATGTCTGGATCTCGATTTTCAATTATCCAACTACCGAGATATCTAAACTTGGAGATCTTTTGGATATTCTTATTGTTTACTTTTATATTTAATTGCATATTTCGTGATCTACTAACCACCATTACCTTGTATTGAACTATGTGGGGTTAATGTCTCTTTCTTCTTCTTCTTCGCGTGCCACTCCTAGCGGAGATTGGAAATCATCATGGCCACTGCGACTTTGTTAGCAGCGCGCCTAAAAAGTTCAATCGAACTACACCCGAAACCATTCACGTAGATTACGAAGCCACGATATTTTTCTTCTTCCCACACTTCTTTTGCCCTTAATTTTGCCCTGCATGATGTTTCTTAAAAGTTCGTACTTTTCACCTCTCACAATGTGCCCCAAGTATTCCATCTTTCTAGTTTTTATCTCATTCAGAATTTCGCATCTTTTGTCTAAAGTTTGGAGTACTTGCGTGATAGTGACGTGGTCCATCCATGATATTCTGAGAATGCGCCTATAGCACCACATCTTGAAAGCTTCGATGTTTTTAATGGCCAACTGTTTTAGTGTCCAAGCCTCAACTCCATATAAGAGGGTAGAAAAGACATAACACCGCAGCATTCGTATTCGTAACTTTATATTGATATCACGATTGCAAAAAAGTTTGCGCATTCTATTAAAGACTGATCTAGCGATTTCTATTCTACATCTAATCTCTTTTGTTTGATCAGTATCGTCTGTGATCCAAGCACCTAGATATTTAAAACAGGGCACACGCTCAATCGTTGTATTGTCTATTACAAGATTAGCTCTGATGTTCTTTGATTTCGTGATTACCATAAATTTAGTTTTTTTCAAACTAATTTTCAAGCCGTAACTGTTACAGTATATGTTGAGACTTTGAACGAGATGTTGTAGTTCTACTAGCGTTCCCGTTAGGAGAACTGTATCGTCAGCATACCTTATATTGTTGATCGTCTCACCATTTATTATCAGACCAAGATCTTCTTCCTCGAGTGCTTATATAAAAGTGGTGATAAGATACATCCCTGCCGGACTCCTCGACGGATTTGAATTTCTTCTGTTAGTCTGCCCTCAACCTTGAGATTTGCTGTTTGATTCCAATATAGATTGCATATAATTCGAATATCTCGGCTGTCTATATTTTTCTTTATTAGAACTTGTCTTAGTGGTTCATGTTGTACTTTGTCAAAGGCCTTTTCGAAATCAATAAAGCAGGCGTAAATTTCTTGGTTCATGTCTAAGCATCTCTGTGATAGAACGTTCATTCCAAACAGAGCCTCCCTTGTACCCAGCCCTATTCTGAATCGCATCTGAGTGTTACTGATGTCTACGTCTAATTTTCCTATAGATCCTTGTCTCTTTCACTTATGTTGTATATTCTGGTGTGAATTATCTTCAAGAAGAGTTAAATTTTTAAAGAAACAATAAAGCAAATTAAGGTCATGATAATGTCATGTTATATTTATTTGTAGATGTTTATTATTATTTTAATGTAACTTAGTTTTATTTTTTGTTCATATTGTAAATATATTTAGATTAATTAAAGTGATGCGTTAATTTTGTCCAAGAGTTTATTAGGACTGTTGTACTGATTAGATTATGCAGTGATATTTTCTAAAGTACTAGTATAATCGGGACTAGAGGCTAAAAGACTTCTGCCATATTTTGGTTCCTTATTTATTGTCTTGCTTGGAAAACGTTTGATGGTTTAATGAATCTATTACATTGTTAAAATCAAATTATGGTCCAAAATAATTATTTACATGAAGTTCCATACAATAATAATATATCTAAGCAAATATAGTATCTAAAAAATGTATTTTTACATATCGTCACCTTCGACACTCCACAATTCAGTTCCCATTTATCATTGTATTGTTAGACGTTACCTGTTGGTTCTCCTTCTTTGAAGAAGTGTCTACAAAAACAAGCAGCCGTCTCACGATTTTGTCCACTTAGGCACGATTTCCAACAAAAGAAAACACTGAATCAGCTATTAGCTTCTTCTTGTTCGTTAAAAGCAAATACCTACACCCGGTTAATCGATGCGATTTTAAACGTATTTGAATAACAAAATACTCTTTCTCTCTGTCATCCTGCGGTATTGACATATAATTAGGTAGGTAAATTTTGGATTTTTAACTGCTTTTCCTCAGTAGCGTACTAAGTTTATTATCAAGAAAATTTACATATAGAATTTTTCTCTACAGATAATATTCAACCGTTATTCAGATACATTATTATGATAAGCAAATTTATGGATTTTGAATTGTACTACAATGGTTCAAATAACTTACCTTAACTCAATCTTACTCAGGGTCTGTTTTCGTGGTTCAGTATTTCTGCTAGTAAGAGGACCACAAGGAATAAAAAAAACACATAAATATCCAAAATAAATTTCATTAATATATTTATAAATAAAAAAAAACAATAGAAAATGTCGTATGCAAAATTCCTTAATACAAGATCAGCAACAAAAATTCATATACCTGCTATAATTTTTTTTATTATAACTAATTAATTAAAAATCAGAATAAAACAATGTATTCTATAAGTTAATGTGATGAGTTTAGGTCCTGTCCCTTAGTTCTGGCGTGATGTGGTCCCCTCCAGTGAGAGAATCACGGGTCCATGTTACTGGTCTGTTGGCCAACGTCGGTTTTGTCTTCGGATAACTCGATATTGAGGTATTGCGGAAATTAATGGATTGGAGTGTGTGTTCCTTTTTGAATGTATTGTAATTTCTTTTGCTGGCATACTTCTTTCACTGTTGAGATATTGAGATCCTCATAGATTCTTTGGTTAATTACGTACTAGGGTGCATCAACAATTGCTCTTAAGATTTTTGATTGGCATCTTTCCATAATAGCAATATTAGATTTACTACTACAGCCCCACAGCTCTATGCCATATGTCCATATTGGTTTGATAAGTGTTTTATAAATTAGAATTTTATTATTTATTGACAACTTGAAGTTTTTTCCAATTACTCTTGTCTTAGTTGTATTTGTTATCTTTTTTTGATGATGTGTTTTTTCCAACACAGGGTTTGGTCCAGGTGTATCCCTAGATATTCGGTTGTTCTAGTCCTGAGTATTTCCTCATTGTTGATAATATATTGGTACTTGTTTTTCATTTATTTTTATTTTCCATTGTTTTAGCCAGTTTTCAAGCTCATACAAATAGTCTTGGAGTTGTTATGTAGCTATGTTATTGTGTTTGTGACTTGTAAGTGCTACTGTGTCATCTGCCAATGTGCCAATTGTTACGTTATGTGAAGTTGGTAGATCAGACGTATATACTATATATATATATATATATATATATATATATATATATATATATATATATTATATATATATATAATACTATATATATATATAATATATATATTATATATATATATATATTAAAGGTTCTAGGACGCTGCCCTGTAGAATTCCCGCCTTAATGGGATGCATTTTAGATATTTCTCCATTTACTTTTGTTCTAAACTGTCGGTTTTCCAAGTATGATGTAAGTATTTAAAAGAATAGTAGTAATATTTGTTTAATTTTATAAAGAAGTCTTTTATGCCAACCCTTATCAAAAGCTTAAGGTACATCTAGTGATATCATTGGACAATATTCCTTTTCTTCTAATGCGGAATTGATTTTATGGGTTATTCGGTGGCATTGCTGGATAGTTGATTGTTCTCGTCGAAATCCAAACTGATAATTTGGTTTCCAATATGCGCCTGTAAAGTCTGGATCTAATTTTTTTATTAAAAGTTTTTTTAGTAATTTGGAGATTGTTGATAACAAACTGATAGTCGATAGGATGAGACTTCACTTGGATCCTTTCCTGGTTTTGAGAATAAAAATATTTCTGCAATTTCTGTAATTTCTGAATTTAATAAATATCTTGGTTATTGTCTGATGGTTCAAGGTCAACAAAGAACATATTTACCGGCTCTTTTGTAATCCTATGTTTAGCATTAATGATGTTTCTTACCTTGTGACCCAGTTTTTTCAGTTCTTCTTTGATATCTTCTGTTGCATGTGAATAGTGAAGGTATTTAATTACGACTCTATAGGCCCTTTCTTCCTTTGGTTGATATGTGTGATGAATAATGTTGTTCTATCTCATATATCTTGATAACTTTCTGTATATTTCTGGATCTCCATTTCTTCATTTTTCTTAGAAGGTAAGTAAGGTACTCAACTGAGTTCTTTATTACGAGAAATGGTGTCTATTTAACAAATGATAAATAAAAAATTACGAGGAACATTTGGCGAATTATTTCGTTATTAAAAAAAGGCATAACAAATCTCTTGTATCAGTCTTTGTCTCCGCTGCATATGTTAGGATTGGTCTTACTGTTGTCTTGTATACTTTTTTTTTGCTTTCCGTGGTCAGATATTTGTTTCTCCATATGGTTTCTCGGAGGCAACCACTTACTCTTGCTGCTTTTTATGCTTGCATTGTGGTCTCTGTTCTTATATCCCTGTCACTAGTGATCTCTACTCCTAGGTAATTGCAATTCATTACTTGTTCTACAATTTTGCCGTTTATTTCTAGTTTGCATCTACGCGGCTCTTTACTGATCACTATACATTTAGTTTTTTCTACTGATATTCTCATATTAAACTTGTTTGCTGTGATATTGAAGGTGTGGAGCTGCCTTTGTAGGTCGTCTCCGTTATCAGCAATTAGTACTGCATCATCGGCATAGCATAGTATCGTGATTTAAGGCTTGAAAGTGATTTTCTAAGGAAATAATTTAAAGAAATTTTAAACATGCTTCAAAGTTAAAATTCCCAAATGCAGATCATTGTATTTAATGGGTTAATGTGCGTATTATTAAAGGAATACTCATAGGGAAAATACAAAATGAATTTATTAGACGATACAAAAAATAATTTAATAGAAAATAAATTAATTTTAGCGACCCATTACTTAGATTTAAACTTAAAGTAAACAATTACTTTACAGACAAACCCAGACCATCGTTACAAATTGAAGTATCTAGCCATCTTTTTTGGTCCAGCATTGTATATTGATATCAACTACGAAGCTTATTTTATAAAAATGATAAAAATATTTACACTTAACATTGAATATGTTTGTATGCTGTTTATTATGAATTCGATGTCTGTGTTTGGTAGCTACAAAATACATTATCCTCTTAACTGTACCCAGAAATCTATTACTCAATGTAAATGTTATTAAAATCATAATTTAGTCAGCTCATCGATAATCAAACATTTTTGTTGGCAATCACTGTTTCAAGTACCGTCAAATTAGTCAATTAAAATAATTTTAATGTGACAGATGGATGGAAGTATTTGTCAACAATATATCATATGCTACCGTACACACAAAGTGAATCTAGTTGGCTGGCTTTTCCCCTCTGTTTGTTTGGACAGGTACCCAGTTTGATAAATGCTGTTAAATAATACTTATGTTTGAATATACCTACTGATTATCGAGAGCCACGGTTTTGTTTTCGATAATAGAGATAATGGTAGAAAAACGTGGGAACGGATCAATCACGACGTGAGGTCAACAAAATTAACAGATACTGTCACATAAAGAATTTCTACTTATCTACCTTTAAATGATAACGGCATGAAATAGTTTTAATATTTTATCTGTTTTCATTGTATTACCATATACGATAAATCAAAAAAAGAAAAGTAAAATACAGTTACAAGGAGAAAAAATAGTGAAAATTAATAAAACAAATCATGAGGCGTTATCGATAGAAAAGGGGAACTTAAAAAACTTTAAATATTATGTGTATACTTCATCTAATTTACTTACCGTTGCACGTCATTATCATTGACAGAGATCGAAGTTGACATAGTTGCCAAAGTATAAAAAATTTCTGAATCCAGTTTAAATCAAATAGGTCTCATAATTATTGCAAAAGTGGATTATACAACAAAACAAATTAATATTACACACACACTAATAATAGTAATTAATAATTGTACAACAATAATTGTATTAATTGTATTAATTGTGTAAACAATAATTGTAAGTGTTAAGTACAACGAAAAGATCGCCAAGTACAGAGATCTGGAAATACAAATAAGAAGACAATGGAGAATGGAAAGTACCCAGACGGTACCTATTATTCTTTCTACCACTGGAGTCATTCCGAAGAACCTAATAGAAAACATAAAAAAGCTGGGTCTAAATGAACATCTATATAAGGTCATGCAGAAAGCTGTGCTACTTTCGACGTCCAGATGCGTGCGAAAATTTTTAGGAGATACACCAACGTACCAAGTCACCTAGGACTCGATAACATGGAAAGAGTCCCATTGGAGCTTAATTCTTTTAATACCGTAGGTATCTGGGATGAGTGAATTTTCCCCTTAGAGGGAGTGTAAACCATATGGCTAAATCTGGATAATACACACTAATTTTGTTCTAAACAGAACAGATTTTATTAAATAGGTAAAAATATAAACCAAGCGGTATTCACTTTAAAATTCAAAATAATAAAGTACAAAAAGTGTCAACACCGCAACTGTCAAATAAGTGTTACCAATTTATGCCAAAATATCACCTTAGTTCAATTACAGTTACAGTGTGTTCCAAACAAATGTTCTTCATAAAAACGTTTTATAATGCATTTATACAAATTAAATGAAACATATTACTGTGTATTTCTTAAAGTTAACATTAATAGAAATCTTTAAATATTATTTCTACGCGTATATAATAAAATATGTCTAGTGGCTGTAATGCCAGTGTACTCGGCAAAGTAATTCTAAAAAAGAACAAACCTACCGCCTAAATATTTCGTGTTGGTATCATGAACCTCACGAGCTATGACGTGGATAACGTGCAACATTAAGTAAATTAGATAAATATAGGTATATGGGATTAATAGGTCGTTCAAGTATTACGTAACATAATTTTGGAGGAGGCGGTCTTGTAAAACTTTAAGGTGTTTTACAGAACCAGGAAGGGGGGTTTAAACAACGTGTTACGTAACATTGTTTTTTTCTCCTTCTTCGCGTGCCATATCAGAATTATTGTGGCCCTCTATTTTGCCTTTAAGGATCAGTTGTAGTATTTTCTATCGACTTTCCTTACTATATGTCCCAGATAAGATAGTAGTAGTAGTAAGTAGTAGTAAGCAATGCCTAAAAAACACAATACGGGAAAATGCTCAGAATATCGATTAATTAGCCTAATGAGCCACACTCTTAAAATGGACACTTCGTGGACTTCGAAAAGGCATTCGATAAAGTACAGCATGTAAAATTAATGCAAATACTAAAAACATTTGTACCGGAGTCAAACTGCTATCGTAAAAATTGGAGATAACTACACCGATGAAATCTCCATACAAGGAGGAGTCAAGGTTGCATTTAGTCGCCAACATTGTACAATGTAAACTCAGACCAGTTATTTAAAAAGGCACTTGAGAGACAACCATATGAAATTAAAATCAATGGGGAACTACTTAATGTGATTAGATATGCAGACGATACAGTAATTCTGTCAGATAATATTGCAGGTCTCCAAATTCTGCTTGATCGTATTCAAGAGGTAGGGGAAAAAATTGGCATTAAAATAAACTTTAAAAAAAAAACCAATTTTTTAGTGTTTAGTCGTGACCCACATCCCGATGCAAAGCTTCAATTAAAAGGAGTCCAAGTTGAGAATGTTCACAAAATGAGATATTTGGAAACTGTGATAACGGACCAACTAGATCCAGACATAGAAATAAAACGTAGAATAGCAATGACTAAAACTACTTTTATGAAAATGAAGTCATTTTTTTGCAATAATCATCTCAGTTTAGAACAAACAATGCAAACCATGCCAATGCCAAACCATTATAAAGTGTTTTTATGAAGAACATTTGTTCGGAACACACTGCAACTGTACGGAGTCCCATGCACCCGATCTCCGACGACACAATGATCCGAAAGTATTCTCATTGGTCAGAATCGAATCAGAATATTTTCGCGCCGAATTTCATCCGAAATTTTTAACTACGCTTCCGACATCGGATAAAGATAAAATTATTTTAACTTTTTCCGACAAAACGGATGTTTTGTAACCTAATTGTATTCGCTCCGTGGGTCTCCCCTCTATTTACAGTCACGTGACACGCTCTCAGATTTGTGAGGACGTTTTAGTATTGAGTCTTATGGGATTATTTTGTTAAACTTAAATAATTTATTTTGTAGTGTTAATATTCGGATACAATTTTTAGAATTAATTAGATATCTATTTATAGTGACATTTATAGTTCAACAAAAATATTTTTTTGTCGTTAATAAAGATTTATTAACATAATCTACGAAAGTGAGGTTATATATACATGATCAACCAATGATCAACATCCATGGTACAATAAATATGTTCATTGTACCATGCACAAAAGCGTCCTGATATAATTTCAAGCAATCGCCACCATGAGCAGGTCAGTCGATTTTGCTTTCACACTTTGTTAACCCTCGGAGCGAATTCCAATAGTTTAACATCTGTACATTTAATTTATTGAAACATGAATTTTAATCGAAAAAGCTACGTTCGCAAAGTTAATAAAACGCTATTATTATGTCTGCTTCTTTTAATTCGCAAAAAAAAAACAAAACGCACAATTCGACAAAGAAAATATTGGGTTAGTTAAATATTTCAGTAAAACAAGTCACAAGGGGCTTTTAATAATCTATTGCACTCTTGCAGGAAATGAAGCTAAATGATGTTGATAAATATTTGCAATTACCTTAGAATGCGTAATTGCACATTTCATAAGTTACATAGTTTCTTCTACGTTATCCATAATACTGAGTAATTGAAAGCAAGAGAAGGGATTATATACCATGCGGAAATAATCCCTTCTGCTGTTTTACTACGCAAATGTGGTAAAACAGCCATTACCAGCCAAACCACCAAACATCCAAACAATAAACAAAAAATTGACAGTTAACAGTTTTATACGGATTTTCGTATCCGACAATCGCATCCATGTGACTAGCTTCCAAATAGCAACTACGAAACCATACGATTTTCGTATGTCGGATATCGGATACATGGGACTCCGCCGTTCGAACGAAGATGATATTTTGGAATAAATTGGTAACACTTATTTGACACTTGCGGTGTTGACACTTTTTGTACTTTATTATTTGAATTTTAAAGTGTATACCTCTTGCTTTATATTTTTACCTATTTAATAAATAAAATTAATAATAATAGTGTTGTTTTGTTTCTATTTATTTACATTAAATATTAATTTATTTTGTTGTATAATCCACTTTTGCAATAATTATGTGACCTATTTGATTTAAAATGGACTCAGGATTTTTTTATACTTTGGCAACTATGTCAACTTCGATCTCTGTCAATGATAATGACGTGCAACGGTATGTAAATTAGATGGAGTGTAATTTAGTTTAATTTATTTCGAACCAAATGCCAAAATGTCAATGTCAAAGAATAACTTGCCAATAAACTACTATAGCCAATCTATATTTTGTTTTTTATTTTTTCTCCTATTCTCTTGTGTAATCTTATTGTTTTAAATTAAAGATATCCTTAAACTTTCATTTTCATAAAAACTGGCAATACCACGGCACTCAGAAGACAAAAACAGAATCGCTCGACTCGAATGCTACTCGATGGAAGTTTGCGGGGGCGGGTGAGGCAAGAGGGTGAGAATAGATTCGTTGGAAGGGACGTTATAATTAGCACCAGATTAAAGTAATGTCTGGGGACACATTAAACCATTTAGCTCTGTTAATTAAAAGTATGGAGGGAAGTGGGGTACGCACAGACAGTTGCGATGGCCATTTAGCACGCCTTTATTGGTAGGGGAAAAGGGATAGTAATATTTGAGGTAATTTTATAATGAAAATTTGATTTTATGAACAAATAAATCTTTATCATCGGAGTAATGTAATATTTATATATAAACTAAACCGCAAAAGTTTTGCATCTCCAAAAATTATGCTTGATTTGATAGTTGATTTTCTCGTGAACGGATTAGCGCATTCCGCTTCTATTTTTTAAGTTTTGTTAACTGTTGTTTTTTTCATTGTTAATTTAGTATTGATTCAGTTAAAACACATGTTATTGTCTATTTTTTCGTTTTTGAAGATACCAGGGAAACTAAAAAAAAAACAAAATTTTCACAAAACCTGAGACTACTACAAAATTTTGATGTAAACCCACTCTTTTCCTACAGAGTGTCTCAAACTTGAAACCTCAATACTCCGGGAGTATTGGATTTTAGGAAGTGTAGGACTTCCAAATTCCAGGAAAACTGGAAGAGAGGTGATGAAAATACTAAAAATATGGCTAAGCTCAGAGGAACAAAGTTAAATGGCAAAAGAGACACTAAATCTCAAGTGAGTGTTCGGGCTAGCTTCAATGCACTGGATTGTGGCTTTAAAGATATAAACAGATAGCAAGGATACTGAGCTAATGAGACAAGAAACGAAATGAGACCTGGTAATATCAAACGTGATACAACTAAAGAAGGTCACTGGGAATAAATTTATAGAAAGAGAACAATAAGAAGAGAAAAAGAAGGGCGCCAACTCAACGATAGTTGGGATTTTGAAGTAACAAATGATTGGAAACAAATGATTCTGGAGATAATAACCTGAAATACAAAATACTAAATACTAATCTTGTTTTGCTATATTATATTACTGGTTAGTAGAACTGAAATAAAACTCAAAATAGTAACAATAAATATATTTATAAAAATGTGTATATCGATATATATGTATTAACAATTTACATACAATGCAAAACTAAATAACAGTGGTAGTGGGTAGTGTAAAGATACAATAGGACCTAATAGCCCCTCAACAAGCGAATAGTCACTACCACTGGCCAAATAAAGTTTGAAATATGAGTAAAAACCAAGAATAGTCCGTATCATAGCCAAAGTCTTAACACTACAAGGTAGTCATTTAAATTTAAATTAGTTCTACTAAAATGAGATACAAATTACAATATTGTAAAGATATCAGAAGTGATAAATCTGTTACAATTATATTAAATATATTACATACAAAAGTGAGTCTTCAATACTCTTTATATAATGTTTTAAAAAACCACATGAAATTTATTTCCCTTCCCCATATCAAAATTCTATTATATCAAAATGTATTGTATTAAAAAAATATATTATATCAAAAAAAGTAAGTTTGGTCAGACCCTTTACATCTTAGTTAAAAAAAACCTAATAAAACATAAAAGGTATTTTCCCTCTCCCAATATGAAAATTATATTTTATAAAAATGTAGTCACTTGATCATATGCATATGAAAAGTTTACACTACTAAATAGAAAAATAACAAAAAGGTTAGATAGTCAAACAACGTATCATTACAGCCCTATAAGTCCATAGGAAAATTCCTCTTGGCACGGTTACATCAGTTTGTGGCTGTAAGGACAAACCCAGGGGAGTCTAATGTAGTCAAACCAGGCACTGGTTTGACAATTATATTATTATTTATGAATTATATATTTTTTTTATTCTTGTCCTAGATCTTATTTGCCCCAATTCCGTCACTTCGAAAGTGAGAAAAACTCACCGGTTGGTGTGTCTGCGTATACGAGTTCTGACCAAAACTAACCGCTTCCGCACAGACTCGACCAATCTTCCTGTCCAAAGCGACTCCTGCGCGTGTGTGGAAAAAATGTCGATTTAAAATCGATCGCAGGGCAGGTTATAAGAAATTTCTTGAGGGGTTTTATTATTACAATATTTAAATTGGATAATATTGGAGTAATCAGTAGCGTAAACGCTACAAACTCAAACATAAGACAGGTCCAAAAGAGAAGAAAAACAATTTTGAAGAAGCAGCAACAGAAGCTCTAGAAAAACGGAAAGTCATACTGAACAAAAGAAACAACAATATACTATGGTTCAGAAAAATAATTAAAGAGAAATGTGCAGAGAAACGAGAGGCCTACACGAATTGCAAGACATCCAAGACTCAGAATCCCGAGACACCTTTTGAAGAATACGAAATAAAACAAAGAAGAAGAAGAAATGAAAATGAACACTGTTTGCAATACTGATATAAGCGACTGCTACGGTACACAAAAGCAAATATGAAGATTCGTAAGAAACCAACGAAAATTAAAGGAATACCACTATCAATTCCATATACAAATGTTATCATCCTTTATTAGTTTCAGCAACTCGGTGTATCATCTGGACCACAAGCTTTTCTAATTTAAGCATTATTTATAACATGTTCTACCTTGCATTTCATAATTTCTTGGCAGTCAGTACAGTTTTGTTAGAATTCGACAATAAAATTCATGTCACCTTAAAAATGCCATATTATTTAATATGGAAACTTATAAAAACAAGCAGAGTATAATATGGTTATGGTAATCGACTTAAACTCCTAATTTTCGTAGATGGACCAACTTGTATGGGAAGGGGCTCGTAAATACCTGGGTAAAAACCCTTTAGATGGTACAAAATTTAATATGTGTTACATTTTATTTAAATATATTTTGTGATGTTTGTGTATTTCTTGGATAACCTACATGACAACGTAAGGCTCCCACTAGGGGTTGTTGCTGACCCTCAGACGATGTTTGAATGGGTTGTAGATGGCAACTGGTTTGCTGAAACTTTTATGATTGATGGTATATAGCATCTACAGGAATTTCATTTTTCTTGTGGATTTTAATTACTTTGGTTCATTCCGTTGTTCTGACTGACCCTGTATAATCGAAACTATTTTTAAATCGTACACGTCTTTGATATACATTAGTTTTATTTAAAACATTTTTTTATATGCTCCGTAGTTAGATCTTAATCAAAGAAAGACAGATGTTTGGCACACTCTGTATTTTCGTTTCCTGAATATTGTGTACTGTATTTTTTTCAGGAAAAAAGTTGAAATTAAGATGGGCAATTAATCAGTTTTATAGATTTCATGATCAATCAGCCATTCGCGTCCACTGCTGGACATAAGCCTCCCTCAGTTCTTTGCAGTGTTCTCTACACTGGACCGCTTGTAGCCAGTTTCCCGGTACACGTTTTATATCTAGTCGGTGGTCGTCCTCGGCTACTTTTAAAGTTTCTGGACCTCTATCCTATTCCATAATACGTCTTGTCCACCGTCCAGCTTGTGTTCTGGGTAAGTGCCCTGCCCAGTTCCACTTAAGCGTTGTGATTCTTTCGATGACGCCTTAAACTCCTGATCTTTGCCTGATTTGTTGGTTTGTTATGTGGTCTCGAAGGTTCACGTTCAGCATTGCACGTTCCATGGTTCGTTGTGTAAATCTTGGTTTTATTCGCAGATTTTTGCGTGAGTGTTAAAGTCTTCTCCATAAGTTTGTACAGGCAAAACACATTGGTATAAACCTTTCGCTTGAGAGACATGGGAATTGAACTTTTTAGAATATGGCTTAATTTGCCAAATGCTGCCCATGTCAGGCCTATTCGCTTCCGTATTTTATGTGTTTGATTGTCTCTGCTTATTTTGATCTCGTGTCCCAGATATTTGTAAGCGTCTGTTTGTTGTATGGTATTATTGACAATACTTCTATTATTATTGAATATACTTCCACTCATTACGGGATTTGTCACAAGTTTAGTTTTCTCAAAGTTTTTCTTTAATCCTGCTCTTTCAGACAGACTTTTAAGCGAATGTATCATAGAAACTGTATCCAGTAAGTTATCTGCGATTAATACATCAGCTGCAAATCTTAGAAAACTTAATCTTTCTCCATCTATATTCATGCCTATATCTTGCCATTGAGTGTTCTTAAATATTGACTCTAGAGCTGTTGTGAACAATTTTGGTGAAAAATTGTCTCCTTATCTAACTCCTCGACCCAAGCTGAATTTTTCTGTATCTCGTGTAGTCTTATACTTGATGTAGCGTTCTCGTAGATGTTTTTGATTAGTATCGTGTACCTGTAATGTGTGAGGATTTGATTTAGGTCTGCCAGTACTGTTTTAAACTCTACAGATTCAAAAGCCTTCTCGTTATCGACAAATGCAAGAACCAAGGGTATGTTGTACTCGATGCACTTTTCTATTAAGATCTTTATGGTATGCAAATGGTCATTTGTGCCATATCCTGCCCTGAAGCCTGCCTATTCTTTGGGCTGATAGAAATCAAGTTTAGGTGTTAGTTTCTCTGTTAAGATTTTCATAAAGAGTTTGTACATATGTGTCGAAAGGCTGATGCGTCTATAATTTTCTTATTTAGTAATATCGCCTTTTTTGTGTAACAAGACTATTACTGCATTGTTCCAGTCTTTTGGAATCGTACCCGCATGTAAGCATTTATTAAACAGTTGGCTTACTAATTTTAATAGAATTTCTCCTCCTGCTTTTAGTGCCTCAATAACTAGTCCATCATCACCAGGCGATCGATGGTTCTTCATTTCCTTTAAAGCTGCTCTTACTTCTGATACAGTAATGGGTAAAAGTATTTCCGATCCCTGATTTATGAGAGTCTTTACTCGTGTCGGGAAATTGTCTTGTGGTCTTTGGCTGGTATAGAGGTCTTTATAAAACTCTGGTTATTTTCAGAATGTTTTGTTTATCTGTTGTTGCCTTTCCGTCTTTGTCTCTCAGCTTGTATATTTCTTTTTTACTTTATATGAGTTTTATTTTTACTATCTTTAAACCTTTTTCTCTTTCTATGTCTCTTTTACTGTTTGAGTAATTTACATTAGTATTATATCTTCTTACATCTTTTCTAATTTCGCTGAAATTCTTTTATTTAGTTTTCTATATTCTTCTTTGTTTCCCTTTTCGTTCTCGCTTAGGTTTCGTCGTATTTCCATAAATACTTTTGTATCTTTGCTAATCTTTTCACTTTTGGTGTAATTTTTTTTGCAAAATTTGAGTTGTGCGTTTCTAACCGAGTCTGTTATTAATTTATTGTGATCCTCGATACTTGGAGGTTTGGGATTATTACTCTGTAAAGTTTTGGCTATATATTTTTATGTATGCTTCTGGCTGATTTGGTGAATTCCAAACTATGCGTTTGCAACTGTTTATCATGTTTACCCTGTCTTTTTGTAGGTTTATCGTTACTCTAGCTCTTACTGGTCTGGACATAATAATAACTAATTCGTAATTATTAAAATAATTTCTAATGCCAATTAGGGAAGTGCTGCTAAGAAATTTCCCAAAAATGTACAAATTTATTTTAACCAACAAACCAAAACAAATCTTTAAATTATTTTTACTTTAATATCAAGTTTAGTATGTTAAAAATTTTTAAAATATTTCCAAATGTTATTGAAACATTCTCTCGAATAATCTCTTATCTTGAAGTGTTTTTGATGTAATTAGAAACAATTACAAGATTTTAAAGTGCGATATCAACAATATTTTTAGCTCTTATCAGGATTTAAGTTGTTATTAACGATTTTTTAGGATAATCCAAAATGATAGATTGATTTTTCGAACTGTCAACGATTGTACAAATTAAATACTGCTTAAGATATAATTGATTACTGAGATAATAAAGGTTTAATTTAGTTACAATCACGAAATTATATTAGTTCATTACGCTTTTTATCCCAATAAAATTATTACTTAAACCAATAAATATTTTGTTAGTATATAAAATTAGTACAAGTACTTGAGTGTATTCCACAATTAAATATAAAATGTGTTATATGTATTGAAGTGTGTATAATGTATAATACCGGATATTACATCTTTAGAGCGAGATAAATAGAAAAATTCCAATAGGAAATTTGCCTTTATTTTTTAATTATTGGCTTCCCTGATTATTTTAAATAAAAAATTGATCTGTTTTAAGTTGTAAGTAACATATTTAAAAAATACATTAAAATCCGTCGTTACTATTCATGGCTACAGTTGCCAATTTGATGCGTCAATTTGCCTTATCCCAAAAAACCTGAATTGTAGAAAGTGGCTATAAGCATGTATCATCAAATTTTATTACAATGTAAGATAGCTTTAACGTGAATTTAGATCATTCTCCAGTTTATCTGATAATTAGAAACAAAATCATTATAAAATATCATAATCTAACGTTAATTAATACACACAGATTGGATTTATCTTAATCAATTACTTCAATCAATCAATGAATAAAGATATATGACCAAGGCAAGCAATAATAACATATCACATCAAAGAAGAAGAAGAGGAAGGCCGTCAATTGCCTGGGACAACAATATAAGTCAGATACTGAGAGATATAGCCAACAGAAGCGGCATATATATAAATAAAACTTTTTATTTGAAAAAATTTTGAAAAAGTGTTTTAATTAGAAAAATTGAATTTATAAATAAGTTAGAATAGCGACCAAATACAAATAAGCCATAATGTCATAAATACCAACTTAAAATTTTCATTTTTGACAATTGTATTGCCAAAAAATAAAAAATTTTTCAAAATTATTTTTATTTATTAATAAAAAAGATTTATTCATCATTGATAGATGCCTGAAAAATGTAAGAAGTATATGGAAAAATTAAATCAAAATTGTAATAATTTTACTGGTTTTATAAATAAACTACACAGAAATAATATAATTATAAATTTTGCTTAGATTTTGAATTTTTTGAATATAGTTCCACTTTGTAAGATATTTTGTATTTTTTAGCAGCTCTTGAAAAGAATTGAATACGCAATTGAAAGCTCGAGATAAAAAATAATTACCTAATAGTCCCTTTTATTGACTCCAACCCATCCAAAACATATTTATATATTTCCAAACGAGTCACAAGTACTTCTTTTTTCTTACTCGTGTAGAAAAATATGGATTTTTTCGATGATATCCGAAACGATTATGGGCAATCCACAGTCAGAATTCTGAAGGAGTGGACTAGAATTATTATCAAACTTGCTGCTTTACACAACCAGAAGACCTTTTTGTTGAAATATAAATCTAATGGATGTTTCTCTGGACATGTTACAAATGGCCTAGTTAATGTTAATTCCCTTTTACATCATAGCAGTGGGAATATTCATCATGATGCTGGGTAAATTATGTGACAGGTTTGGAAGAAATATCATTAATTTAGAGATTAAGATCACTTTTGCTGATATTAACTTTTTTGAAAAACAATTACATGAGTTACGTACCAAGGCTTATAATGTCTTAAATTTACACACATTTAATAAATTGAATCGTAGACAAAGAATTAAATACAATACAGAATTTCATATAAATTTAAAAAAATACAAATTAATAAGTTCAATAAATTAAAAATAGAAGCTTTTGATAAGATAAAATTTCTAGAAAAAATGGTTTAAAAATCTAACATCTATTCATTTTTCTTTTGAAATTAAAACAATTTTAGAACTAGGACCCAATTTTTCTTTATGTCCTTCTTAATCCGATATTATAGTTCCAAATTTACTTTCTGATATTGAATCAATAATCATACCACTTAATGAGAGTCAAAAAGGGCTTAAAATATATAACTCTATTGCTTCACGGTTTTATGCTCTAATTAAAATACATAAACCAACTTTATCTATGAGACCAACAGTTTCATCTTTATGCCCTCTTAATGGACCAATAGGACAGCTCCTCACTGACATCTTAACTCATGCTTATAATTCAAACAACAATTTTTACATTAAAGATTCATTTGATTTTATTTCTTTCATAGAGAGAGGAGAGAGAGAGAGAGTCCAGCTGTAAATAAACAGAAAGCGATCTGTCACGTTATCATTGTCAACTTTCACGTAGTTTCAAGTGGTTCCCTAACGTCCTGGACGATCTTTATATCCTATTTTGGTATTATCTGCATATATTGTTGTATTTTCTGTTGCATCTATTGGTTGATAAAAATGTTGTATAAAATGGGCGATAGGAGACTGCCCTGAGGCATTCCTTCTTGAACTTCTTATATCCTGGACATCTTTTGGTCAGCTGAAACTTGAAACGTTCTATTAAATAAATATGGGTCACACATATCATCTAGCTCTATCCATCTTGTGAATGAGGGCTTTTTTCCAGAACGTGTCGTATACCTTTTCGATGTTGAGGATAGCCATTCCAGTTTTTTTATTTCTTTTGAGGCTTGTCTTCACGTCACTGATTGCGATTGCTAGCTGTAGTTCTCAGTTTCTTCCTCTTTTAAATCCTAACTGGTTTTCTGGAATTATTCTTCTTCCTTTCACATGGTTCATTGGTCTTCTGTAGATGATCCTTTTCAGTATTTTTCTAGTAATTCCAGGAGGGACATTGGCTTGTAGTTTTCTGGTATTCTTCTGTCCTTTCCTGGTTTTAGGAGAGGAATGATTTTTGCATGTTTTCAGTTGTTCGAAAAATGCGATTTTTCTTGGCAAAATTTGAAGATGTAGTGTAGTTGCACTATCATTCGCTTCGGTAGTTTCTTGAGTGCAGTGTAGTAGATATTTCCTGTCCTTTTAGTCTTCTGATGACTTTAGCAAATTGTGTTGGATTTAGGTGATCTTCTTCTTCTACTAAAAATTCGTTCATTCTTCTTATCCCTTCGTAGGCGTTGTTGACTTCTTGTTTAGTTGCTTCGTCCGACATATTTTGGTTTTGCCTATGTATTGCTGCTATTATTCTTACGATTCCACCTGATTTTCACTGAGTTCTATAATAAGTTTCTTCTTTGTCGAAAATTTTTTGGCAGCTTTTGTTTTGCCCTTCTCTTGAATTTTAATATTTTACATACGTGTCCACTGTTTTCTTCTGCTTTCTAATGTTGTTGTACTGCATGTTTTTGACGATGCTTCTGAATCTTGTTATTATTTCTTCGGAAAGTTCGTGTCCGTAGATAATGAATTCCAGTCTTCTAGTCCTTTAAAAAGTTCTTCTAGTCTCCTTTTCTTTCTAGTTTTTTTCATTTATTATTTCCTTCAGCTCGTTCGGAATGATTAATCCTCTGTTGTTTGTATCTTTCCTTGGGATGTTGTTTTCCGTGGCTTGATGGATTTTCCTTGTTATTTCTTCTATTTTTCTTTCTATTTCTTTTGAATATTTGAATTCTCTCTTCATTTCCATTTGATTTAGCTGTCGTCTGTAGTTTGGCCAGTTAGCATCTTTTCATTTCCATCTTTCTACCGGTTCGATTGTTTAGAGGTCGATGCTTGATGTCATGATTCCCATCACTGGTTTGTAGTCGGAACTGCATTCGTAGTGTATCCTTACATCTTCCATAATAACTTCTTTGATGACGAATATGTATAACGTTGAGACTTTGTCCTTGGATTTGGGTTTATTCTTGTAGGTTCGTCTGGAGCAAATATCATCTATTGTCTGTCCTCGCAGTATCTCGGAAGAAGTTGTCTTGAACGTGTGATGTCGACACAGCCCCATGCTGTGTGATGAGCGTTGAAATCTCCTGTTAGTATGACGTTTTCGTTTTCGATTTCGATCGAAGTTCATCATTGCTTTTGACCTGTGTAGATACTTTTATACTTTTAGAATGCGCATGATCAGTTTCTTGCGGTGGGTCGCTGAAGCAGCGGTTGGCAACGGTAGTCTTTTAGCGTCATTCCGCATGTTTAATCTGTTAGGGCATTTTCCCTAACGCAAGGGTAAAAAGAATTTAGATTAGGTATGTTGTGTCATCAACATACCGTAACCAATAGGTTACGTCCTGAGCCGAAACTTCCAACTTGCTTGCAATTTCATCCACAGCTAATTTCCTTAAATTTCAGTTTTTGTATCTTTCAAAAAAGCAGTCCCACAAATTGAAACAGGATTCATTAAACTCTATTAACTGCCATATGATGGTTTTTGTAAAACTAACAATACATTCTTTTCTTTTAACACCCCTTTAATCACTTCATTCATTTTAATTTTTATCTTACAAGCAGCATCTGAAATAGATATTTCATACGAAATTCGTTTACATATTGAGATTTGTTTATAGAAGTAAAGTCTCATGGCACATTATCTCACGAAATTGTCTCTATCACGTCTCTCAGGTATGTTCCCACAATGCAAATAAATGTTTCTTTGTTTTTCTTTTGTATGAGACAAAGATAGCATAAGATATTCTCATTATGAATTCGTACCTTTAGTCTAGTTTACTCATTAACTTGTTTGTTAATTTGTTTTTCTTTATAGCCGAGAAAATTGTACTACTTGACGGACTGTTAATTGTCAAAATATCAGCAAATCGAGCCACAGAGCACTTTAAATTAAATTATATAAATTCAAGGACTTAAAATTGTGACATGATAACTAAAACCGTTATTTCCTCAACTTTGCTAACCAAAAAGATTCCGTATAAAATATATATACGATAACTTCTATATTATCCAATAGATTAAGCAAATCTATTTTCGAAATTTTAAACTGTTTCTTTCTAGTCCGACTCCGACTGTCTAGCTCCGTCGACCCGTCTGTGCTACCAACTAAATTACCTCCAGATTAAAACTTCGATGTCCCCCAAGAGCCATTAAGAGTCCCCTCCCCGTTTATCCCCGACGAAACAGCAATTAATTACCCACCCCCGCTCTTTGCAGGCTATATATCGACTCGATAGTCCACTCTATCTCCACACTATCGTCTCTCTATGATGGGTTATTGTAGAAATGGTGATTATGGCCATTGATGTTTACCGTGAAGGATAAATCAACAATTAGAAAAATAAAATTATTATACGAGGATCTTGCATACTTATATTTGATGGTATTAAATTTCATGCTTACAAAACATTGAAGTGACATCAGTATTTAAGGATTATGTTTAAAAAAATTAAAGGTGTAAGGGTGACAGTGTTGTGGAAATTTATATACGAATTTTCTTGTTTCTGATTTTAATTATAATTTATAGATCAAGTTGGCAAGAGGTTTATGTTCTCAAAAACTTGATAACGTATAATTTTGTTATTAAAATAAAGTACTTTTAGCATGTCACATGACATTTTCATAGCTTCATCTTATAGAAGGTTATAAATACCTCATGGAAGAGTTATTGTCAATACAAAAACACTCTGGTACAGCTATTTCCCTCGTTTAAACGAAGCAGCCAAGCTTTTGTATACTAAGCACTTTTTAAACTGTAATTTTTACAACTTTTAAAAGGTTTTCATTCCTGTGGCATTTAACATTAAAAGCATCTTTCTCTTCAATCGTGATCCCCCGAGCTAGTGTAGTGGTCATCGTGATGTTGTGTATTGTTCGTCCTCAAAGATCTCTGTCTCTGCTAATTTCTTTTAACTCGTGCATAGGTCTTTTGCATATTTCTGTAACTTGTATTAAAAGCTTAAAAGGAACATTAAAAGGCATTGGTCTTATGTTTTTTATTGTGCTTTGTATTGACAATAACTCTTTTATGAGATATTTATAACCTCCTATAAGCTCTGAAAATGGCATGTGACATGCTGAAACTACTTGGCTAATTTTAATAATAAAATTATACATTATATTTTTATATTTTAAGATTTTTGAGAAGTTGTTTAAGAACAGACACCTGTTGTCAGTTAGACTTTTATTTTAAAAGTATGTACAAGTTATACAATTTTTTTCCAATTTCCTTCAAACCTTCAAAATAACATGTTGGAATACCAACAAAGAAACATTATACCATTGCAGATTAGTAATCTTACCCGTATTACTGACAATTATAGCAAAACTTTAGTAGATTATGTGCTTTCTAATCAAAATAATATAATTGTTTTAATCAAAATTACGTTGGTTTGATTATGAGGTGATTAAACAAATTAAATAGTGTGACAAATCTTATAAAGATTATAAAAAATGTATTGGCGTCATTAAAAAACAATGTAAATGGCAAGGTTTTAAGAGACAGAGAAGTGTGGTAGTAAATATGTTAAAGCTGAAAAAAAGAGCATATATATTTACTTTTAATCTGCACATTTCTTGAAGATCATGTACTTCCACGTACCAATTTTATATTGAACAAGATAGATTACAGGTATACAATAGAAAAAAGACAGAGACAAACAGTTTTCTATAGTACCTTTGCTTCTTCTTCTTTACGTACCATCTCTGAGACGAAGGTTGGCAATAATCATGGCTATTCTGATCTTAAATGCTGCCGCTCTGAACAGTTTGATTGATGTTCATCCGTACCATTCTCTTAAGTTACGAAAACATGAGATTCTTCTCCTTCCTACACTTTTTTTGCCCTGGATTTTTCCTTGTATAATTAATTGAAGTATGTTAAATCTTTCATTACCCATAACATGCCCCAGGTATATGTCTTGATGGTTTCCAATATTTCCATTCTTTTGTTGACTCTTCTCATGACTTTGTTGTTTGTTACATGCGCGGTCCATGATATCTTCAGGATTCTTTTATACATCCACAGTTTTGAATGCTTTTAACTTTTTAGTAGTCACTATAAGGTTGAATGCTCGAATAAATGAACTTTGATGATATTCAAGGCAAATATCGAACACAGTAATAATTAAATCTTGCCAAGTACTTTCAATCACTAGATCATCCTCAGGGGCATTTCGTCAGTTGTGGCCTATCCGACAAGAGCAGAATGTCATAAATGTAAAATGGGACATAACAATACACTACACAAAGACAGACAAATACTTTAAAATTTTTGAAGAATGGCGAAGCTACATGGTATATAGAAGACGGAGACAGAATGGTCATTCTGTCTTCGTTCTAGTAAGTAAGTTCTTCTCTACTTTTACTTTGATTGTGTTGTTTTTGTAGATGTAAATATAAAAGTAGACTTTTAGTTTCTAATGTTTCAGTGCCGTAAAAGCAGAATTAACTGATTAAAAGTTTTTAAATTAATGAATAGTGTATTAATTTATGTTTCATAGGAAAAAAACTTACATAAATATATAATATTTCGATACCACGGCCTTACGCAATATATATTTCCTCCCTCGTATACATTTATTTCGAAATAGGGAAAATTTCCGGGAATAAAGCCCTCCTAAAAGGCCATAAAGATGATTTCACTGCGTACTAATTAAGCTTAAATGAACAATCAGCAGTTTTAACGACGCCATCTTGCTCGAGTTACTTCCAGATTAATGAGTCGGATGTACAGTTTTTTTACTGCTCGACTAATTTTTATTCGGGATTAACGCAGTAATTTGTTTGGATATTCTCGCGCAAAAGACCTTTTGGTGGGATTCCAGATATTTATGAGTCAAAACGTTCACTAACAAAAAACATAGAGGGTGTAACAATAATTTGAAGAACAGCATGTGATTATTAATATATACTTTTGTGAAATTAAAATTTTTTCCGGTATCTCATTCATTCCTATAAGTTTTGGTTTTGACCAGTGGTGTTACAAAAAGAGGAGGGAAAATTACAAACAAAAATATATGACTACTTTTAAGGTTCTGAAAATGTCTTCTTATGCCAAGTTAAATATTTGGTTTATATGTGGTTAAACCGCAATTAATTGTGATAAAGATTACATTTTTGGACAACGTTTGACGTTTCGATTTCCACTCCGGAAATCGTTTTCAAAATAAAGATTATTGTAAAAAAATTCGGGAAAATGTATAATCAACTAGTTATTATTAGATTACGGTTATTAGTATACCGTAAACCTATAATATATTTTTGATGTTTTTCATTTGTTTTAGATTTTAATTATCTTGGATATTAAGTTGTAGTTTTCCGCTTGCCATAAAGAAATTATTAAAATTTAAGTATTTCTTTTTTTTTGAAATATTTGGTGAAGGAGCAAGCACCTCCGCCAAAATTTAAAAAAACCGATATACCTCGAAAAAATATTAATTTTCCATAGAAGTAAAAGTGTTATATCCAAACACTTGTTCTGAAGATCCAAACCTGATAAATTACGTTAAGATCAGCTTCAAAATAAATCTCAAATTTGCAGATTATTATAAATTTTATGGTTATATTTTAGCAATATTCATGTGTATTTATTGTTAATAACGAATTACAATGTCAAAGCGAGAAAATTACAAATTAAAAAACTCAATTTCAAACAAGTTAAACGAAAAAACCTGTATCCTGTAATCGGTTATTAACTGATGGAGGCACGAACGGCTCTTATAAAAGTTAATTATACGGGGTATTTCAAAAAAAGGTATCATCGTATCTAGGATAGGTAAAAAACTAAAAAATAATTTGTTTTTCTATCTGACTTAAAATTGAAGACTTAAACTAAATATTGTGGTAAGTGCCAAAATCACTATTTCGAAGTAATCGATTTTTTTTTCTTCCACAAGGATTGTATTAGAAATAACTTTTTCAAAATTAAACATAGGTTAATTCAAGTGAATTATGTTTTTGTGTATTAAATAATTTTGCGAACCTTTTGTAAAATAATTGTAAAAAATAAAACAGCTATAAAATCTTAGAAGCTGCTAAGTGGCATCACAAAAAATATAGTATTGAGGTAAGTAATAATAAAAAAAAACAAAACACGTAGGTTCTAAGAAATATTGGGATTAAATAGGTCCTCATAAAATTTTCTGTTTTCTTTCTTCAAATAGGAAACTATTGCCAACAAGTTTTGATTTTTTTTTAAAGAATGTATCTATATCCCGGAGGTAAAGGGCAGAATGTAACAATTTTTTTATTTTACAAGAGAAGCGTTTAAGAGAAGTTTATTTTTGTGTTTCTTTATTCAGAGGATGGATGTTAATACACATTATGTCACAAACACTTGTCTACAATGTAGTGGACATAGTGCTGTTTAGCTTTTTAAGATTTTTTGGGCCATGGTACTAGATGTTCACTAAAAAGGCATTATACTATGTTAAACTTTAATCTGTTTCTCCTTCATAACAAACATTACAGGGTAAAGTGTAAAACTTAATATTTGTTTACATTTAACCACAGGGATAGTGTAGAATTCTAAAAGGATCATGATGTATGTCCCTCATGCATCAAAACTTCCTCTTCATCATCTTCTGGGTAATCACTAGCGTTGTTAGATGTAGGCAAATTTTATATAAAATGATGACACAGATGGTAAACATGGTAGTAGTGACATCAAGTCATCGAACTTTTGGCGAGAAATCGGTAATAAGTCATTAGTGATAGGCAGTAGAACTTCTGACCATGTAATTTTTTCACTTTTTGGAAATCGCATCATATAAGTTCTTTGAAATTATTATCATTAAAAGAGGTTTTAAAAAATAGATTTTCTATAGCCTCTCAAAAAACTTGAAGACGAACACAGGCAGACATTAGTACACGTTGTTTTTCTTCAGTGTCAAGTTTCTTAAGACAAAAAAAGCTACTTTTCCGACAGACAATGACTTGAATTGCTTAAAATCCTTACATTTTAGTTTTTGAACCTATTCTTTATCCTTCCATTGTTGGATATATGTCTCCCCCTGTTCTCTCCATCTTTTTCTATCTTGAGCTGTTTTTTGCCATGTGGGACCTCCTTGTTTCCTGATGTCACCTTTTCACCTCATCTGTGGTCTGTCTCTTGATCTCTTTGCATTGTATGGACGCCATTTTCCGATGGCATTGTTCCATCGTCCGTCTTGGAGACGCTCATTGTATCCAGCCCATTTCCATTTCTGTTTTGCTGCTTGTTCTATCGCGTCTACTGTCTTTGTTCTGGTTCTGATCCACTGTTTACGTTTTCTATCTTTAAGTGATATACCCAACATTTGTCTCACCATCGCTCTTTGTGCCTTCCTTATCCTATCCAAACTGGCCTTTGTAAATGTCCATGTCTGTGCTCCGTAGGTGAGCACCGGTATTATACAGGAGTTATATACCTTGCTTCGTAAGTATAGAGGGATTGTTTGATTGTTTAGAACGTAAGAAAGTTTGCCGAACGCTGCCCATCCCATTCTTACTCGTCTCGATATTTCGGCTGTTTGATTTTCTCTGTTAGCTCTGATTGCTTGTCCTAAATAGATATACTCATTTACCTGTTCTATTTTTTCTGTTTGTATTTTTATTGTCTCTTGGTCTTCCGTGTTTGTCATTACTTTTGTTTTGTTGAAGTTAATTTTTAGGCCTTTTTGTAGTGATTTTTCATGAAGTTCATTCAGCATTAATTCCAGTTCTTGTCGTTCCGAGGAGATCAGGAGTATATCATCCGCATATCTAAGGTAATTTAGGTATTATCCATTAAAACATATTGAATCTATTCTACTATTGACCAGTGCTTCTTCAACCGCCCAGTGTTCAATGCTGTCGAAAGCCTTTTCATAATCTACGAATGCTAAGTACAGCGAAAGGTTGTATTCATTGGTTTTCTCAATTAAGATTTTAAGCGCATGTAGATGGTCGATTGTGCTGTATCCTTTCCTGAGTCCGGCCTGTTCCACTGGTTGATAGTTATCAAGTTTATAGGTTAGTGGGTTGTTTATTTATTCTTATGAAGGTTTTATATAGTTGTGACAAAAGGGAAATAGGACGGTAGTTGTTTAGGTTTGTTTGGTCTCCTTTCTTATGTATTAAGATTGGGTTTTAATTTTATATTGTGTACAATATATTTAGTAGATATTTGGCGTACAAGATGTTGCCAATCGCAAGGAGTCAGTATTGTCATGTTTGCTACTCTTTTCCTTTTCCTTTCAACATGAGCATGAATAGTGTCTGCTTCCATATGAGTATGACCCTTTGACAAAAACTTGTGATCTACTTGCTAGATATGTGGAAAGTTCTTCAAAATCTAGAAATATGCCATTATAATAAATGTATTTTTATTTTCACCATAACATTTGTCCGTCCATATGGTTATTTGTTAAATAGTAGAGTCAGGTATTACACTATTAGCCCATTTTAATAAACGAAAAGCCATTTCTTTTCCGCCACGAGCTGCTTTATTTTTATCCTACATCATGCAGTGTACTGAAGAGTTAAAGGAATCATGAATCGTAAAATAGTGTCCATAATTTTCTCTTATAAAAACTGATGCTGCTGGTAACCAAAGGTATAGGTAAGCACTTCTGGAGATCATAAGTCAAAACTTATTTCTTAGGTTATCCATGGAAAGTTTAATATCTCAATTTTTTAAATCATATATCTTCTTTGACTCTGCAAGATTCGCCTCTTTAATAACTGTTACATTATTTCGTTGCTGTAGATTGAGTTCATTCGTGAGCCTAGCACTAAATGAATCACAAACGTCATAAGCGTCTGTACCAGGTAATTTAAAGGAAATATTAAGTTGTTTGTTAAACACATCATAATACAACCACTGGTTAGCAATCAATTTTAAATGAACATTATTTTCAGCACAATAGGTTATATAAAGGCTGTACATATTCTTGATATTTAATTCTGATCCTAAATATTTTTTGGCCATTTTCTCTCTGGTATAATGACTGTCATAGATAGGGAATGATGAAATATGATTCTTTACATTTTCAATAATTTCAGGTAACGTTTTATTGCTAGGAAAGTGCTTCTTGTTTTGTCATAGGTTGACTTTTTACACACGATCTGACAAAATGTCTTTTTATGTCATGGCTGGTATCTTCACTCCAATATTAATCGAAAATTTCTTGTCTCTTATTTTGTGATAATTTATTATGACACTTCTTTCTACCTGAACAAGGTGGATTAATAGATTTGGCTTTGACGTACTTTACCGCTTTTGTTAACATATTTCTTTCACAGAATTTGTCGTTACACAGCCATTTACCCGAATATCAGATTCGTTTTTTACCGGCTTATTTAATACTGGATTTATTTTGTAACTTCCTTTTCTTAATTACTTTTTAACTGGGAATATGCCACAATTAAAGGTTAAAATACGTTTATTGACGTTTCAATTTTCACTTCGGAAATCGTTCTCAAAATACAAATTTTGTATTTTGAGAACGATTTCCGAAGTGGAAATTGAAACGTCAATAAACGTATTTTTACCTTTAATTGTGGCTTATTCCCAGTTAAATAGTAATTAATTTAAAATGCCACAAGTAAATAGCTTCAGAACAATTCCTTTTCTTAGTTGGCTTCTCATTTACATGGTCGGTATTTTTACTATCATCGTAATTGGAATTATCACCAGCATTACTGATTTCTGATCTTAATTTTTCATCAGTATCACTAGATGTCCCACTGGGTAAATAATCTTTATCAGCATTGGAATCATTATTATCAAAATATGGATCATCATCGTCTATATTAAGTCCATCATCGGGAATATTTTGATTGGCTTTTTTTTGTATTTTGAGAATTTAGATCTGGAAAAAATATTTCAATAAATCTTTTTCAAGTAATGAAAAATAGTTTTAAGAATACGTTATTCCGTAAATGCCTTAAACATGCCAATATAATTTTTCAGAATCAACGGTATTCATTCAATGCAATAAAAATGTGAGAGTTTCAAAACAAGCTATTAAACTATTCAATTTGTTAAAGTAAATTGTTTGCTAAGATATCTTACACTATTCTACATAGTCCGTAAACGCATACAATATTTATTAATGAAAACTACGATTCCACAGGACTTTAAATTTAATATATTTTTTTTTGAATTTACAAACTGTATCTTAAGTTTACTCATTTGTCTTTAGGCTACTAAATTGTCTCTTTTGTTAAGCTCGAAACATAACCTCTAAAATACAATAATATTATCTTACCTGTATTATTTTATTTTTTTCTCTTAGAGCTAAATTCAAAATTTTGGCAACACGAGAATGTTTTTTGCACTCCATAATCGGTTGTATTTAATTATTATAATAACTTATTTACTACATATACCTAAACAAAATTTGAAAATGTAAACAATCAATTACTAGTCTACAACATGTGGTTCAAGCACTGTGTTTAGAGGATACTGTAATGTCAGCAATGTACACAGAGGTATAGGGTTTCATGTCCAAATAATGCCTTCTGCCTCTAAACAATATGTTACATAATACTTTTTATAAAGTGCTTATATTTGTTATTTTATAAAGTACTATCTAGTGCTTTATACCTATGTGTGGAGAATTAAATGTCCATTATAACTGCAGTATAATCCAATGTTGGAAAAAAAATGGACATAGGGCCTTTTACCTCAGACATACAGATATATAACCAAGAAACTTAGAAAAAAAAAGTTCATATCAGTGTAATACATATTTCAGAGATAACTGTTATAAAAAAGGCAATAACACCAACTGAAGTGAAGGAAATCCTAATGACTATAAAATGTAAACGAGTTTTTGGGTCTAAAAGACTACTGATAGAACTTTTTAAAACGCAGACTAGACTCACTACTACAATTTCTTACTTTTGTTTTTAATTGCTTCTTGAGAGACAAAAAACTCCTACCTAAATAGAAAAAAGCTCACGTATCCAACATTGACAAGAAAAAGCAAAAGAATAAAGTACTACTACTTTATTAAACTACTAGGATTAAGTGTAAAAATCTGTCTCCAGACTTTACACTAAGGTTATAAAAGAACGAATAGAAATTCAAGTTACATATGAGGAGGAGCAAAGAGGTTTTCGTGCAGAAAGGTCTTGCTCTGACAAACTGTTTTGTCTAAAACAGGTATTAAAATAAGAACAGCCAAAAACTTAAAAGCACATATTATAATCATAAGTCTAAAAAAAAAACCTTTGACAGCATACATATACTTCGGTATATTGTGGCTTGCAATAAAGGATACCGGCGTTGACGACATTAAAAGAACAGCTTGTTACGAATGGATACAATTAACACACAACAGAAACGAATGGCCACACTGATGGGAGGCTTAAATCTGATGATGGATGATACTCTTGATAACTAACTTATTTGTTTTATTCTAAAAGGTATAATATAAAAAAATTAATTGTATATACCATAATTAGTTAAGTTACACCATAATTAGTTATGTTCTTACTATGTAATATATATAAAGTAGTTAGGTATTATTGACTGACACGTTATGTAAAATGAGTTTTATTTTGATGAGGATGCAGTCATTTAAGTAGGGTAGGATAAGTTAAACTCTTTGTTCTTAAATCAAGCTTTCGCAAAATTTATTTGCTTCATCAGGATATGCTAAAATATGTTATGGTAAATACAATCAAATTAGAATTAAAAAACATTGTATAAAACTAATATAAAAACTTACAACATGAGGTTAATATTGTATGTTAATATTGTTAATATTGTACTTACACAAAAGTATAATTTAGATAAGTTAAGAATGATTTGTGAATTTAATAATTTAATGGTTTAACCTCATGTTGTAAGTTTTTATATTAGTTTTATACAATGTTTTTTAATTCTAATTTCATTGTATTTACCATAACATATTTTAGCATATCCTAATGAAGCAAATAAATTTTGCGAAAGCTTGATTTAAGAACAAAGAGTTTAACATCCTACCCTACTTAAATGACTGCATCCTCAAAATAAAACTTCATTATATATATATATATATATATAATATATATATATATTGTTATGATATGTAAAATCAAGAAAATGTCGGATTGTTTAAAAATATTTCAAAGTTCAAAACATTAAAATAATTCAGATAAGTCAAACAATAAACTACAAACATTTCGAAGAATGATATGACACGAATAAAAATATATTTGTATGACGTGAATAAGCTTAAGTGATATAAAAGACAATTGAACCGGGTTTTCCAAATACATTAGTGCAGTGATTAGGATAATAGAATAGATTTTAGAAAGATAGGTTTTTGTTAGTTTTTAAGAATTGTAGAGAAATATTATATGTAAATAAGTTTTAGGAAATTTTATAATTATAGGTAAAAATTTGTTTGTTATCGAAATGAAGAAATGGGAGATGGATGACGCGTTTTGATTGGATGAAATTGAAAAAGGTGGGATGATTGGTTTGAGAATGAGACGTTAGTTAGTTTCGGAAGAAAGAAAAGATAGTCAGTTGGTTTCCAAGGGTGCAAGGCGAACGGCCGTTGTTCTCGGGTAGTTTCCCAGAGGTAGGAAGCAGTAGCAGTGAAAGTTTGTGAGTTTTCGTGTAGTTAGTGTATCTGACAGAAGCTGATCCAGTAAAAGATTGTAAGTTATATTTTCTACTTATATTCCAAGAGTCACTGTTCAGGCCAACGAGAGATTCAGTTTATCGTATAGAAAAGATATTCCAAGAGTCATTTTTCACTAAGGTCAACGAGAGATTCAGTTTATTGAGAGAAGAAGAAGCTAGCATAATTTGAACGATTCGTGCAGTTGAAGGAGATCATTAAGGACGATAAACTTGCAATAATTTGTTGTAAGATTGCTGATTACCCAGGTAGCGGCTAAGAGTAGATAGTTTAGTCTACAGGGAACAAGGATTTGGACCACTCATCATCAGAGAGAGATAGTTTTGTTTTTCTGCAATTTTTTCTTTCATTGATAACACAATTTTTACAATTACTTTGGAAAAGATATAAATATTTTGATTAGGACATTTAGAGTAATAATTGAGATTTTGAGATTTTAACTAATATTGTTTATACCATTAATTTTGAAGGTTCACGTACGTAGAACAAAATTTTAAGAATCATTATATGAGATATTGTTTATTGAAAACATTTGAGTATGAATTTTATTTCAATATTTTTATTTCAATATATAGTGTTATATCATATGTGTTTTTTATTATTCCGGTATTCTTTGGACCTTACCTTTTCACATGTGAAGCATAGATATTGAAGCACGAATTTAACCCTGAGATAAGAGAATTAAAAAGTGTGATAGAGTCATAATCATATCATTTAAATAATTTTAATTAATTAATTAATTAATTAATTAATTAATTAGCTAATTAATTGCTTGGCGCACCAAGACTTTAAATATCACAATAATATATATATATATATATATATATATATATATATATATATATATATATAGATATAGATATATATATATATATATATATATATATATATATATATTTAACATTTATTTATTACACTAAATGTAATTAGAGGATACATATCAAGCAAATCACCATCAATCAGTCTGAAGATATTCCATTATCAGCTATAACAAAACACGAGTCAGTGGTCCCAGAAGACTACGGCGAATAGAACAAGGGCGGTTGCAGCTGATTACCGGCCGCCACAACGTTAATTGCTTGCCATAAAGCTGCTGGCTCGATCTGAATTCAAACTACTAATTAAATCGCGAATGGGTATCTTCCCGTAACAAACGTTTCTCTTCACGCTGTTCTTGAGGCTTTAACTAACTTTGTAAATATAAGAAACACACAACGGCAATATACGAATTATCTAAATTAAAAAGAAACAATACAAGAGATTGATTATATAGAAAATAACATTTATTTACATAATTTTTAAATCAACTATAGAAATATATTGATCTTAGACTTTACGAAAAAAATGTAACATTATATCGCTGGTGCCTGTAAAAAAAATAAATTTTAATACTTTTTCGGCGAAACTAATAAGTCTTATACCGTCGATGGTGCCGTGGATCACCGACGTCACGTTTGACGTAGGAACTTGGCGCAAAGATTCTTACTAGCCTGGGGGAACTATATTAGTGGATAGGGCAGACAATGTTTTATTATGACTGAGGAGAGATTTTTATGTAGAAGGCAATAAAATGCAGTTATCTCTTTTTATTGAGACAATTAGAGCACTTTTCGATTTCGATAGCTTCTCGAATAATTATTTGTTTATTAAAGATACTCAATAAGAAAGGAATTAAAAAAAACAGTAAGAATTATACTTTTAGTAAGTATAACAAACAAAACTCAAAGGTGTGACTTCATAAAAAAAAGGTCAGCCGATAATATTTAATGAAAATCAATGATTTACAGAAGTAAAACAGAGTTTTAATTATGAATTATTTATTATACTGCTGAGAAACTAGAATGCGAGAATAGGATTGCGATAACGGGATGCGATTCACTGTTATGGCTTTCTAAACTAATGCGATTAAAGTTATATCCGAAAAACTTACAAGAAAGTGTAATTGGTATATAAAATTAATAATGAAAATAGAGAAACCTAATCATCACCAATCTTATACAAATATATGTACCGCTAAACCTAATACTGATATCGAATAGTTCTATAGATGCAGATTTAGAAGTATTAATAAAGCGCATGAAACAACATGAAATTATAATAATGGATGATTTTAATGCAAAAGTGGAAAAAAGCAAAGTTGAAAACATCATTAATGAAAATGGACTGGGACTATAAAATGAAAGAGACGACAGACTACTTCAGTTCTTTTAAAATTAGAACATAGTTCAGACCGTCAACTCGGAGATTATGCCTTTCCAAAACATGTTTAAACCTACTTTGTTACAGGCAACATCTAACTTAGTAAGCATAGTTCCATTTTCTTTTAAGTCATCTGTTATCAGAACAGTGTCATCCGCAAATTGTAGGTGTAAGAGCATTTCGTCGTCGACATTAATTCCTCTGGCTTCCCACTCCAATTTTTTAAAAGCATGTTCCAGAACTGCCATAAAGAGTTTGGAAGATAACGTGTCTCCTTGTCTGCTTCTTCTATTGATTTTTATACAATTTGTATATGTGTGTAGTCTTACGATATTTAGTGGTTATGATTGCATTTTTGTATATATTCGAGATCAGTTTGGAGTACCGATAATAGAAAAGAAATATGCTTTATTATCACTGAAAATTGTACAATTTTATGGACAAAGAGATTTATTTTCAAGTTCAGAGCGAATGTGAAATTCCGTTCTGAAGAGCTCTATTAGGGCGAAATACGTATAAGCGGATACACAGACGCATTTTTATGTGAAATCAAATCTTAATCTTAATCAAACCTTTCGTTTCCTTTTTATTCCGATATACTCTGTACGAGTACTAGAAACCAATTTGCTATAGATTCTTGCTTAGTTGAGGAGATGTGTTGTGGAATGCAAATTTTAGATTCCCCATGTCTCTATTAACAACTTTATCAACGTCTGTTTTGCCTTGCCTTGCAATTCTTAGAATTCACAGATTATAAAGCAAAAATCTAAATTTGGTTTCGAAAATTAGTTTACGGATTTAATATCAGATGTCGCTATTTGCTTCCATTCGATGCCATGTTAGAGTAAGTTGCTTCTAAAGACAAAAAAGATTTATTTTTACGTTCAGAGCGACTGTGAATGGCCGTTCTGAAGAGCCCTATTAGGGCGAAATACGTATAAGCGGATACACAGACGCACTATATGTGAAATCAAATCTTAACTGTCGTTTCCTTTTTATGGACAAAGTTTACAAAAAGAAAAATAACAAAAAATTTCAAATTTACTGAAATTACATAAATCGTCAATACCACAAAATAAAAAATAACAAAATACACAATCCATTGCAAAATTTAAAAAAATTGCAAATTGCATATTAAGACCTTACGAACAAATAAGTTTAAGTTGCTGCATGTGATACCCAAATAAATATAAAAATACTATATATAGTTACTTCTACATAAACATACTGTTATTTCTCAGTTATTCGTTAAAAAATTATTTTACTAAATATTTGGTCTTTGAGATAAATATTCTTTTGTCATTTAACGGAACTTAACGAAAAAAGTTGCAGATTTAAGGTGCTAAGATTGAATTTTTGGTGGAGTAGTCATAATTGGACGCAGTTATGCAGAAGTGATCCATTCTACAATTTCTTAAAATATGAGTTAGACACAAATTTGCATCGGTAAAATTCGGAACTAAATTATGCTGAAATGATCCAACCTTTTCTATGCAAGACAAAAGTAATAATAGTAAAATGTCCAACCTTAAACGCTCTTTTAGCTTTAATCGATAGTGCAGTAATGATTCATGCTATTAAATCTTCAAATATTTTTAAGAGTAATTTACAAAAATGAACCAAGACACATGGATCATTAATGCGCTTTAAAAATAATTTTAAAACCAGGCTTTAAAGTAATTTACAAAAATGAGCCAAGTCACATGGATCATTATTGCGTTTTAAAAATAATTTTAAAACGAGGCTTTATTTTTTAAGCCAAAATGATCCAAGTGGCCCGAATCATTTTTACAAAATTAAAATCAATACCACTAATGTATTTAACACTGTAATGATTCAAAAAGCTTGAATCATATCAGCAAATGTTATTCTCGCAATTTTCTTTGGTCATTATAAATGCAGAAGTGTTACATTCCATAATGTAACGCTTGTGTAAAACAAAACACAAAGAAATGATCTTATACCACATTAAACGAAGGTTTACAAAGGAAAATTAAAAATTTTAGTCGTACCTATACTTTAGCAGGAAAAATAGTGTGCCGTGATATGTTTGTAAAAACATTAGGTATTTCTCCCCAAAAAGTAACCGTATCTTTAAAAAAATGGATAGCTCTGATAGCATTGTTGATCAAAGAGGACAAAAGCAGGGAGGTTGGAATAAAACTCCTTCTGAAGACCTCAAACTTGTAATACGTCATCTAAAATCAATTCCAACTTACACATCACATTACAGAAGAGCAAATTGCTCTGATGTCTTATTCCTTCAGCCAAATCTGACTGTAAAAAAACTGTATGAGTTGTATACGGCAATGGTAGTTGAAAAGTATCCTGTAAGAAAATGTGTTTCGTTTGAAAAATATAAGTCTATTTACTTAAACAAATTTAATTTACGAACAAAATCGCTTCACAAAGATACTTGTTTAAAATGTGATTTATTTAACACAAAAATAAAAAAACGTTGCAACTGAAGAAGAGGGAAATTATTTAACTGACGAACATCAGAAACATGTTGAACTTTGGCAAAATGCAAGAGCAAAAATGAGGGACGATCTAAAAGAAAGTCAAATGTCCCAGGAAATGGAATGCATCACATTTGATTTACAGAAAACTCTCCCACTTCCAAGAATACCTACAAACATCGTTTTTTATAAACGACAACTATGGGTATATAATTGTGGTATCCACATAGGATCAGAAGACAAAGGTTACTGTTATGTATGAATGGAAGGAGAAGCAGGGCGCGAGAGCTCAAGAAACTGGAAGTTGTTTAATTAATCACATGGAAAAATACCTGAAACCTGATGTGAAACATTTAATACTTTGGAGCGATTCATGTGGGGGGCAAAATAGAAATATTAAAATCGTTTTGCTATTGAAACTCTTTTTGTCAAAACATCCAACTTTACAGAAAATTTCACAAAGATTTCTAGAACCAGGTCATTCCTACCTGCCAAATGACACCGATTTTGGCAAAATAGAATCCGCTCTTAAGTTACAGCAGCGAATTTATACACCAGAAGAGTACATGGATGTCATGCGTTCGTGTCAAAGGAAGAAACCAATGGTGGTTACTAGAATGAAAAAGGAAAATTTCTATAGTACACAGAAACTTGAAAAACTTATCGTCAATAGAAAATTATCAACAGATAAGAAGCCCATAAATTGGCTTAAAACCAAAGAAATTTTATTTAAAAAAGAAAACCCGTATTCCATTTTCATGAGAAATTCTTTTGATAGTGAATTTGTGGAAGTGGATATTAAAAAAAAATTCTAAAAGTAAATTTTTGACAGAAATATTTACTTCAGATAATCTTTCGCCTCTATGGCCTAACGGTAAAGAGATTTCAGCTCCAAAGTTAGAAGACATTAAGCTGTTGTTAGATCTTATTCCAAAAGACTGTCAAAACATAAATCTACAGTTAACAGGAAACAAAAATATTCCCGATGGCATAGATGGATATGGAAATGAACTAGATTTTCCCCTGGAAGAAAGTTCTACAGAATAATGTTTCTTCGATCTAAACTTAAATATTTCAATGTTTTTATAATGTAAAGATATGTTACCAAAAATAAATCTTTGTTTTATGTACAGACTTTGGTAAAAATAAATATAATTTGACAGTAATACAGACAAACACCGCTTTGGATCATATCTGCAAATGATAAAATTTGCTTTGTACCACAAGAAACACAATTTTGCAGAAATGATCCAAATGTTTTTTTTTATTTAATGACAAAAATAAATATACTTTATTTTTTAAAATACGCACATAAGATACAATAAACACCTTAAAATAACTTGTGCATATTTAAATTAATAAACATAGTTATTTCAAATTGTTATATTAAATTTTCTTTAAAGGTAATTATCTCAAAATTATGTTAGTGTGGGATGGATCAATTTTGCATAACTATGTCCAATTAGGCTTGAGAAAAACATAAGTGTTTAAAGAGGGAAAAGTTAAAGTTGTGAAGATGCTAAAATGACCTTAAAATGACCATTTAAGGTTGCTGTCTACAAAAATGCCAAGAAATTTTACAGAATCAACAATACTGATCTGGCTGTTATTAAGAAGCATGGATTTAAAGAGCTCCTTTATAGGATAATGCTACTGTTTTATTTACGTTAAAAAAGAGTGAATTGGAGTCAGACCAGATTTTTGTTTTTAGTAGATCAGAAGGTATAGTTGCATGAAGAGTTGTAATATTAGAGTTTCTCCAGGTGATACTGATATTATCAGCAACAAGAAGCATTTTTCATCGATTTTTCAGTTAGTGATGTCATTTATAAAGATAAGAAAGAGTAGAGGACCCAATACTGAACCTTGTAGTACTCCACATACAATGCGTTTGTGACTAGAGTCAGTATCATTTGCTCTAACTAGTTTTTTCCTATTCCTCAAGTAAGATTGGAACCAATTCAAACAAATACCTCGAATTCCGTAAAAATTTAGTTTTTTTATCAAAATATCGTGACTTATACAATCAAAAGCTTTGGCATAGTCACACAAAATAGTGGCAGTTTAAACATTATTGATTAGTGCTTGATAGATCTTATGTAGTACAGAAAACATAGCATCGCTGGTACATTTATTAGATAAAAAGCCGAACTGACTTTGTGATAAAATGTTGTTTTCAACGAGAAAGGACATAAGTCGAACTTTTATACGTCTATCATTAATTTTGTATAGGACTGGTAGTAAGTCAATAGATCTATAGTTGCAGACAATGGCTGTCTTTATGCACTCCAGAAATATACCCTTTCCAAAGGAATCATTAATTAGTGACATCAGGGCTTTCAACATATTTTTGGGAGGTTTAAGAAAATTTTTATGGATAGTTCATCAGTACTACAGAAAGATTTGCTTGTAATACTACTAATTATTTGGATCAGTTCAGATTTATCAACTGGTCTTATATAGAATGAATTTGAAACTTTTTTTGAATTGAGGAGATAGGAAATAGGATCTTGTTGTGGCAAAATAGTTGATATTATATTTTTACTCACATTAACGAAGTATTCATTTAGATTTTTAAGATTTGAAATAACACGTGGAAATCACCACAAAAAAAAATTAAGAAAATTGAATTACAAATTAGACAGACTACATAGTGATTAATAAAACATACCGAAATGACAATATAAGTGCAAAAACCTTCCTCGGTGCAGATGTTTCTACCCACAACACCTTGTAGCCAAATTTAAAAATAAAATAAAAAGAATCAAAATGAATCGATAATTTTTAAATATTTTAATTTTTTATTAATCTTTCTGACCTATTTGAGGAGGAAGATCCAAATCAACCACTCCCAGGAGCAAGCAACAATACACCATTGGAGCCTCCATCAATTCAAGAAGTACGGGATACAATAAAACCCCTAAAAAATAATAAATTTCCAGGAAGTGATGGTATACCCGCGAAACTTATTAAATGTGGAGGTGCTACTCTGACTAATCATTATATAAAATCCTACTGAGAGCCTGGAATGACGAACAAATCCCGGAAGAGTGGTGTATTGAAATCGTTTGCCCGCTACACAAAAAGGGTGATCAATTGGAATGTAGACACTATAGGGGAATAACCTTCCTTAATACAGCATACAAAATATTTTCGAGTATTTTATATGGTCGCCTGAGGGCATATTCTTTTTGTAGATTTTAAGTCGGCCTATAGTATCCTAAGAAATAAACTGTATGAAGCCATGGATGAATTCCACATCCCCAATAAACTGATAAGATTGATTAAGGCTGCAATGCGTTAAGTTGTTTGGAAAGTCGAAATACAGGGCGAACAATCACAGGCATTGGAAACGCATGTTTTGCTGCGACAGGGAGATGCATCCCATATTTGGCATATATAGATAATGTTGACCTAGTTGCCCGCACAACACGCAAGCTAGAAGAAATATATACCACCTTGTCAAATACCTCAAAAAAATATGGGCCTGCAAGTAAATGAGGAGAAAACTAAGATAATGGCATCAACACCCAACAATAGAGCCAGAAACATTGACCACCAGTTCACGGTTGATAACTCTACCTTTGAAGTGGTGGACAAATTTACATACTTAGGCTCCCTGATCACCAAAAAGAACGTCATGACGGAAGAAATCAAGCGAAAAATAACCCTAGCAAACAAATACCATTTTGGATTGAGTAGACATACAAGAAGCAGAAACTTAAGCCAAAAAACAAAAATAACCATATACAAAATCCTTATACAACCAGTGTTGACATATGGATAAGAGACATGTACCATTTCCAAGGCAGATGAAAACCTCCTGCTTATATTTGAACGAAGGATCCTGAGAAGAATATTTGGTGGCATCTGTGAAAATGGTGTTTGGAAAAGGAGGTACAACTACGAGACATATCAGAGATATAAACATATATTTGGTGGTAAAGACGTGGTATCTCTTATAAAAATAGGAAAACTAGGATGGGCAGGACATATGGCAAGATCACAGCAGAACAACCCTCCTAGAAGAATCCTTATGTCACAACTTGTGGGAAGTAGAAGTAGGGGTAGGCCAAAACTCAGATGGAGGGATGGTGAAGATGAGGATAGTAGAAAAATAGACGCAGCAAACTGGCAACAGTTGGCAATGGATAGAACTGATTGGCGTAATAGACTTGGGAAGGTCGAGGATCTTTTATAGGGCTGTAGCACCAATGCTGAAATATCAAATCATTGACATCTGAATTGTCCAGTTACTAATTATTAATTTTCAATAAAATATCACATATCTGTATATATATAATTAATATTTATTATTATAGTTATATAGTTATATTAATACAGATAATCAGATAATTAATACAGATAAAATTATAGTTATATTAATACAGATAATCACATATTTATATAAGCCAATGTGTTGTAGATTGCCTACCAAACAGGTGAAAAGAAATAAGTCTATATATTTAAGGAGATAAATTATTATTAAGACAAATAACGAGAAAAAACCGTTACCGTTAAAACAAAAATATAAAAAGTTAGAAGAATGTAGAAAAGGACAAACGCAAAGAGAAATTGAGAGTCAACAAATATAGCACAAAAAGCAAAATATATTGAGACAGTTAATGAAAATTCTAAGAGATTGTTAACAACGAAAAAATTTAAAAAAATGGAAATAAGGAAGAAAAAATGGTCAAAGCATAATAATAAAAAAAATTAATATTCGTTTAGAATTCACCTCGTACTTTCAGAAACTCAAGAGAGAGATTTCTCTCGGCAGGACAGCAAGAATATAATTTCGGCGAAGCATATCCTGGAGAGTCGTTAGTTCTAACGATGTCACTAATGAAACAATCCAAGAAGCAATTATGAGAAATGACACATTTTACTCTGAGTGTGTCCCAGAGGACAATTTTCGCATTACAAATGGACCCACCATTTCATTTCCGAGACAATTTGCACGAGTTAAACTTGGGACCGGTTTTAAGTTTTTGTTAGATCATAACAATGAATATTTTTATAAATGTGAATGTTTTATATAAAATTAACTGTTATTAGTACAATGAGATTACAAGATATAAAAGTATTTAGTGTATTAGTAATTAATCATCATCATTTAACATCTAATCTAAGTTCTGAAGCTATTTTCTTGTGGCATTTTAAATTAATTACTGGGAATAAGCCACAATTAAAGGTTAAAATAGAAACAAACACGTTGAGATCTATTTTGTCCAATACCAAACCTAACAATAAACAAGAAAGGGCAAAGAATTGCATTTATAAAATACCTTGTGAATGCGATCAGTTTTATTTAGGTGAAACATCAAGGCCATTAAATGTTAGAATAAGTGAACATCAATCTTATAATAAAAAAAGAGAATTTGATAGATCTCAAATATGTAAACATGCATGGGATAATAACATAGGGTTCAATGGAATAATTCAAATGTAGCCCTAAAAGAAACGGATGGTAAAAAAAGAAAAATCAAAGAAGCGGCTCTAATTATGCTTAATGAGACCAATTGTGTCGCAAATTCCTCGGCAGAATGTAGTAGGATCTGATTACCCATATTAAAAGAGGAAGTTATTAATAAGAAAATACCAGTATTAGTAAGTCAGTAACATGTAGAGGATACATAATTTATGTTTTTTGAATAATAAAACATATAAAATCAGAATGTGGTGTTTATTGAGGGTAAAATAAATGCACGACCAAATACTTACCATGTCGGGATAGTATTATGAGGTTTTTTTCCTGGTTTTTCCCTCATAATTTACTAGTGAATCACTAACAGAAGAATTTTACTGCCATCATGGCATGTGTTTGTCTTTTTAAAGACGAATTTCATGCTATAATTTTTTCTGATAAATATTCTCAAGTTAAAGTTGATTTCATGTAATCGAATGAACTAAAGTCATCCCAGGAGCGCAAATCAACAATATTGGCAATATCATTTTAAAGCCGTCTACTTTATGTCTGATTTGTCAATATAAATGAGTCAGATAAAATTAAATTATTAGAAGAATTTTTCACTAGGTAACAAAAAACAAAATTTGTTTAATTTACTGTTTGTATTTTGAGAACGACTTCCGAAGTGGAAATTGAAACGTCAATAAACGTATTTTAACCTTTAATTGTGGCTTATTCCCAGTTAAATAGTTATTAATCTAATCTAATTATTACGATATTTTTTTTCTCTTTTATTTATGTTCCGTCCACCTTCTTTAAAGTAAATTCATCATATTTATGTTTATATGCTTCTTTTTTTTATTTGCTTTTCTTTTGGACATTTTATAATTTTGTAGCTGTTTATCAGACCTACTTCCTTGCTACTTGTATTGTACGTCCACTTTATCTTTTCCCATGCATGAAATTATTTACTAATTACTTTTTATACTAGGTCTCTTTTTTACTCACAGAAACAGTATTACAAAATTAAGCCGCTTGTCCATAGAAATCACAATAAGTTAAACAAGGATCAACAATATGGCGTTCTTCTTCGCGTGCCATATCAGAATTATCTGACGTTGGCAATCACCATTGCAAAGGCTTCTCGATCTTCTGCAATATGGAATAATTGTCCTGCATTTGGTATCTGAGTCCATTCACGAATTTTTTTTAACCAAGAAACTTGTTTTCTTCCTACACCTCTACGGCGCTCTATTTTGCCTTTAAGGATCAGTTGTAATATTTTATATCGACTTTCCCTCACTATATATCACAGATAAGACATTTTTTGATGTTTAACAGTTTTTAGCAGTTCTCTACCTTTGTTGACGCTCCTTAGTACTTCTTCATTAGTTTTCCTTGCTGTCCATGTTATCTTTAGCATTCGTCTATGAACCCTCATTTCAAATGCTTTCATTTTGTTCATGATCGATACTTTTAGCGTCCACATTTCTGCACTATACAAAAGTACGGACCAAACATAGCACTTAACCATTCTTTGCCTTGGTTCTAAACTTAGATCGTTATTGCCAAGAAATGACTTTATTTTCATAAAAGTCGTTTTAGTCGTTGCTATTTTACATTTTATTTCTATGTCTGGATCTAGTTGGTCCGTTATTACAGTTCCCAAATATGTCATTTTATGAACTTTCTTAATTTGGAATCCGTTTAATTGAAGCTTTGCATCGGGACGTGGGTTACGACTAAACACTACAAATTTGGTTTTGTTATAGCTTATTTTAATACCCATTTTCCCTCCTATCTTGTGAATACGATCAAGCAGAATTTGAAGACCTTTTTAAATAACTGGTCCGAGTAAACATTGAACAATGTTGACGACAAAATGCAACCTTGTCTGACTCCTCGTTCTACAGAGATTTTATCGGTCTAGTTATCTCCAATTTTTACGATAGCAGTTCGATACCAGTAAAAATTTTTAATGACACGAATATCCTTGTCATCTATTACCAATATCTATTACCAATATTTTTCAGTATTTGCATTAATTTTACAAGCTGTAGTTTACTTTATCTTTTCTTTGGTTACGGCATTTTTGTAATAGGATGTTAAGCGAAAAAAGTTCCTCTCTGGTTCCCATAGCATTTCTAAAACCAAATTGGGTATCTTCAAGATATTCTTCGCATTTGCGTCTAATTCTGTTGTGAAGTATTCTGTGGGAAATTTTAAGTGTGGCTCATTAGGCTAATTAATCGATATTTTGAGCATTTTTTGCATTGTGTTTTTTAGTTATTGCGACAAAGATGGATTTGAGCCAATCTGCGGGAATCACTCCGGTGTTATATATAGAATTAAAAAGTCTTACTACTACTTTTATGTTATCATTCTCTATTAGTTTCAGCAACTCAGTTGCTGTATCATCTGGACCACAAGCTTTTCTAATTTTAGCATTATTTATAGCGTGTTCTACCTCGCATTTCATAATTTCTGGACCGTCAGTACAGTTTTGGTAGAATTCGGCAATATTATTCCTGTCATCTTCAAACAACTCTGATATATACAGCTGCCATTCTTTTCTTATTTCGTGCTCATTTACAATAATTTTGTTATTATTGTCAACGAGTACAGAGGAAACTCGTTTTATAAATATGTTACTCATTTCTTTAGTTTTTTGTACACATTAAATAAATCGTGTTTAGATATTACATCCTCCATTTCGTCGCACCTTTCTCTCATCCATTTTTCTTTGGCTAATTTGATCTCCTTTCTTATTCTTCTCTGTAGGTGTCAATATTCTGTTACATTAGATTTTATCAGTCGACGTTGTTCCATTAATTTCAAGGTGTCGTTTGTCATCCATTTATTTTTCTTGATTAAGTTTTTTCTATAGTCATTGTTTGTGGAGATTTCGTTAACTTGGTTTTTAAATTCACTCCATAGTTCTTCTGGATCATCTAGTTGTTCTCCGATGTTATATATATATATATATATATATATATATATAATATATATATATATATATATATATATATATAATATATATATAATCAATAACCCTTCTACCCTAAGGTGTTGGGTGTAAAGTCTCTTTTAGTTTTCATGTACAAACTTCCTCCAATTCTTCTTGTTGCTTGCCAACTTCTTCGCTTGCTCCTTGGTGACTCCTCTCCTGTCTAGGATGGCGGCAATTTCATCGTCCCAGGTCTTCATGGGTCTGCCCCTCGGTCTTTTCAAGGTTCTTCTCGCTTCCCACACTTGTTTCACTTGGCTTTTTTTATCCATCCTTACCATGTGGCCGTACCATCTCAGTTGAGCTTCTTCGATTTTCTTCTCTATTGACTGGACTTTAAGGCGTTCTCTTATTTCATTGTTCCGTATCCTGTCCATTCTGGTCACCCCTAGTACTCTTCTTAGATACTTCATTGATATACTTTGCAGTTTACTTTTTAGTCTGGTGGTGAGCGTCCAGCTTTCACATCCAAATATTAAGATAGGTACAAAAACTGTGTTGTAGATAGTTATCTTTGCTTTTTGGGATACTTCTTTTTTCGATAGGAATGTGCTCTTAATTGCGTGGTATATCCGGGAAGCGTTTGCTATTCGATTATTTATCTCTGCTTCTTGTGTACCCCTACTCTCTAGTTGCACTCCCAGGTATTTAAAGGTTTCTACTTGTTCTAAAGTGTAGTTATTGATTTTAATGTTTGTATGTTGGTCTGTTTTCCCACATACCATCACTTTGGTTTTACTTTCATTAATTCTCAGATTGCGTTTCTTAAGTTTATCTCTCCATATTTGGAGGTTTCTTTTAAGTGCGTCCTCGTTTCTTCCAAATACGACGAGGTCATCTGCAAATGCGCACTCCGCAATCTGTATCATTTTCAGGTTTCTATGTCCAACAAATAATCTCGATGTTTCTTCTCTAGTTTCCTTCATTACATCATCTAGTACAATATTAAACAGGATGGGGCCTAGTACACCTCCTTGTTGTAAGCCATCATTGACTCTAAACTCTTCTGATTCCATATTATCTGTTCTTACCCTGTTTCTTGTGTTCTTGTATAGACTCATAATAGCTTTTCTGAGTTTGCCGTCTACTTCTCTGTTTCTTAGGCTTTTGTCTATTTCAGTTCGCGGTGTTCTATTAAATGCTTTTTCGAGGTCTATGAAGGCTTGGTATAGTTCCCTGCTTGTATTTCGTGCATTTTGTATTAGATGCTTGAGTGTAAAAATATGGTCATGGATGCTTCTTCCCTTCCTGAAACCGCTCTGTGACTGCTCCAGCTTATGGTCTACTTCTTGTAGTAGTCTTTTCTCCAGTACTCGTTCGTAAACTTTGGAAGGGATACTCAGGAGAGTTATACCTCTGTAGTTGCTGCATTCTCGTCTGTCACCTTTTTTGAAAATGGGTAGAATAACGCCCACTTCCCAGTCTTTTGGGATCTTGTTCTCATTCCATGCTTTATTACAAACTTTTCTAAGCATTTCATTTCCATTTTCTCCCATATTTTTTAGCATTTCCGCAGTTATCTTATCATAGCCAGCTTCCTTTCCTCTTTTGAGCCTGAGTATTATTTCTCTTATTTCTTCTATTGTTATTTCGTTTTGGTTTGGGTTCTCAGATGTGTTTTCTTCAGTGTTTTCCATTTCATTATTATAGTCTTTTTGAGTCAGAAGGTCTTCGAAATATTCTCTCCACCTGTTCATAATACTTTCGTTCTCGCAGAGGATGTGGCCATCTTTGTTTTTAATTTGTTTTGGTGTTTGTTGTCTGTTCTCTGCTCTTAGGCTTCTCAGAGTTTTGTAAAATAGTTTTTGGTTAGTGTGGTAGTCTTTCTCCAGCTTATTCATCCCAAAATCCTCCCAGCTCTTCTTTTTTGCTTCAATCACCATATCTTTTACTTTTGCCCTCTGTTGCTTATATTTTTGATAGCTTTCTGCATTCTGGTTCCCTAGATATTTTTTCCACGCTAGCTTCTTGGATTTGACCTCTTCTTTTATTTCATTACTCCACCAATTCGTAAATTGTCTGTTTTTATTGATTTTAGCTATTCCGCAGATTTGCTTGCCCCCATCTAGGAGAGATTCTTTAAGTTTTTGCCAAGTTTCTTCTAAGTCATAGTTCTGGTTTAAGTGCTTTTGTAGACTGTTGTTCACATAGCTTTTGTATTTCTGTGCTATTTTCTTATCTGCTAACTTGTATGACCTAATAACTGCGTTTGTGAGGTTTCTTGGGGTTCTGTCTCTTTTTCTTGGTACCTTCTGGGTGCGTTTTTGTTCCACACCGATACTAGTTCGGGATACTACCAGATAATGGTCGCTATATATTTCTGCTCCCCTTCTGACTCTGACATCTTTGATACATTGTCTTAAGGATCTGTTTACCAATACATAGTCAATAATGGACTTTTCTCCTCTACTCTTGACTTCTCTGGTATATTTGTGCACATCTTTGTGTTGAAAAAAGGAATTCATAATTATCAAGTCATTCTCTCTACAAAAGTCTATAATTCGTTGACCATTATTATTTCTTACTTGTTCTCCGTGTTGTCCTAGTACATTCGAGGATTCTTGGTCTTTTAAGCCTACTCTACCATTGAGATCGCCAATTATTATTATGTTACCTTCTGCGCTATTTATGATCTCTGTCGCCTTTTCCCAAAAAATGTCCTTGGTGTTCGCTCTTTCAGTATCGTTTGGTCCATATATAACAAAGATGTTGACTAGTTTCTTCTCTTCGGTTGTCATTCTAATTTTTAGGATCCTTTCGGTAATACATTCCCAATCTTTAATGCTACTAGTCAAGTTTCTATTGATGAGACAACCAACTCCTTCATGTTTTTTATTCTATTGTTAAATTCTTTTTTAATGTTATGTTTTATGTTTATATCGTCAAAGTTAAGTACATTGGTTTTTGGTTTTTGCCGCTGAATTCGTTTTAACCTTTGTTTAATATTTGCTACAAGTGGTTGATGATCAGATTCAATATCTGCCAAAGGATATGTAGTTACTTTTTTGACGGCATTTCGGAAACGCTCATTTACAAGTATATAGTCTATTTGATTTCTTGAAGACTCAGGGTTATTGCCATCATCAAATGGAGCTTTCCAAGTGTATAGTCGTCGCTTGGATAGTTTATACCAGGTGTTTGCAATGATCATATCGTTTTCTTTACAGAATTCATACAATCTCTGTCCTCGATCGTTAGGTTATCCTAGACCGTAAGAACCTACAGTCTGGCCTCATCAATCTTCCCCAATTTTTGCATTGAAGTCGCCTATAATATATAAAATTTCGTGTTTATTAAGTTTCTGTAAGAGGTCTTGGATCTAATTATACAACTTCTCGACTTCATCGTCATATTTTCTATCAGCAGTCGGGACATAGATTTAAAGTACGTACGTTTAGTTAGTTTCTTGTTATTTTTCTCATATATTTAGAAAATAAAATCAAAAACTAGTCTGTTTAAAATAAAACCACTTAGATTTTAAAAATATCGTTTATTTTATTTGAAGTTTTATGTAAACAAATCAAAATAATATAAAAGTTCTAAACACTATTATAATATTAAGTAATAAATTCAGATCTTACATTGTTTTTGTAGGTTTAAAAATAAACGCTCAATTACAAAAATTTAAAAAAATTTACGGACTATTGAATACGCAAATTTATTCGTATAGTGTACAAATAATAAAAACAGTGTGACTTGGCACTAATATAGGACACACACATAAGAAATCACAATTTTCTTTTAATATGTATTGGCATTATTTAATTATTGAAGAATTTTTGAGTACCTAGTGTTGTTTTGGCTACATTAGTGTAAAAAAATTATTACCTTCGTGACGAAGATAAAAAAATATCCTAGTGTACAATTATTAAACTTTAAAGAGTAAACTAAAAAAATCAAATTTGCATTTTTTTATTCAGGAAAGTCTGGAGCTTTTCGTGGTTGAAAGGGAGCCCATCTGGCATTATCGATTTCATTACTATCAGCGCTATCGTCAATAGGAACATCACCAGGAACTTCTGGCTCATTTTCGCTTACTTCTAGTTTTTCAGATTGTCGTTTTGGTTTTATCATTTCCACATCATCATCTTTACTAAAAAAGGAAACAATTTTTATTAAAAATAATATCGCAAAAATAATAATAATAATAAAGAAGGGGACCTAGCAATATAAACTTAATAACATTTTTACAGTAAACAATATTTCTAAAAAGTTTTTTATTTACTTTCAAGGTACACCAGCCTATGTGTTACAAAAATATTTATTCTCCTTTTTTATGCCTCATCTCCTCTTAAATGGTTAGTTAGCAACCATAGAAATCGGTACTTTCAGTCCGACCGCCCTGAAAAAGTTAACGGAAGTACATCTTAACTAGGCTCTCAAGTTGTTCAACTCTCGTTCCTTGATTTCTTTCTTATATTATTACTTGAAGCAAGTTATAAAGTTGCCGTTCGTGATACTTATATCTTAGTAATTGAAAGTTTCTTATATTAATAGTGTTAAATGTTCCTTTTTTCTATCCTTCCAAATACCTCGACATTCGTGACTTGATCTACACAGTTTCTTCCAGCAGACTTTTGAAGATACATTGTCCAAAGGCGTTCAATGTATTTGGAATGTCCCTTTAATGTCCAAAAACATATAATATATAACCATTTTACTTTTGAAGCCATTGCGACGTTTCTGCTACAAAATACGATTTTCATTTTGTTAAATGCAAAATTCTGATTATATTGCCACAGGAGCTTTCCGAACATCGCCTGTCGTAAGCCTTCAATGCATAACGGGAGAACCACCTTTAGAATATAGGAGAATGTACCGTATGCTTCAGCTGCTCTTGCAAATTATAATAATCCAGTCAACTTTAATATCAAAACCAGCCGTTTCCCTAATACATACTTTAATAAGAGACAAGATCAACCTTTTTATGAAAGAATTTGACAATAAACAAATAACAATAAGGTACAACTACCAGATTTCTTTGTATTAAATAGCAAAACACCTCCTCTCTGGATAATTTTCCAAATCAATACTGACCTAACGAAGTACAACAAAACTGAAATAAACCATAATTACATTAAACAAGCTTTTCTTGAGATAATACAGCAGCATAACGATTACCTTTCTATCTAAGCCGACGCCTCAAAAACAGACCAACATCTTGGAGCATCAGTAATATCTCCTAACGCTGCTAAAACTTTTTAATTATCTTCGTTTAATAGCATCCTTACAACCGAACTGTACGCCATCTTGAAAGCAGTAAAATTTTCAAAATCTAGTCATAACTCCAAAGTAATTATAATGACAAGCACTCTAAGTTGCATCCACGCCATCCAACAGTTATACTCAAAAAACCCAATTGCCAGCTTAATAAGTTCGGAATTATTTTTTCTTCGCCAATTAGAAATTAAATTATTATGGGTTCCATCACACGTAGGCATATACGAAAAGGAAAAAGCAGATTTGTATGCTAATTTATTAAAAGTAATTTAACAAATAGAAAAATATAAAACGAAGTTGTGCAACAAGCCTAGGACCAGTAGCCCTGTTGCGGACCCAAGGTATCAGAACATTTCTTAAAAAATTTTAGATCTAGATCAGAGCTCGATATTTTTTAGCTTTAGTAAACGCTGTCCAATTTATTAAGTAGTAAAATTAAAATTTTTAATTCCACAAGACCGTAATAAACTATTTTTTGAATATTTTTATTACTTTATATCTTAGATCTGTTTTATTAGTTATTAAAATTACATCAGTCAATTACTTAAAGAAGTCCTAGACGTTAAATAATACTAGATATAGTGTATCTCCCTATCTAAAATCAACAATTTGAATATGCTCTCAATCTAAGATATTTATACTGGTTGAACAAATTTCCCTTCGTTGGCTTAGTGAAGATGTTCGTTCAGTTGTAATGGAAACACCAAATAATAGTAGCAGAGTTTATTGATGAGACGTATACTATGGGTGTTGACCCGGGATTACTTTGAGTAGAGACTGATGAAGTTGATCGTTGAAGACTATCAAGTTTGTTGAGTGAATATTGATTGAATGCTTCTGTAGGCAAGAGATCTTAGTTTTATATAAGTTTTAATTGGGTCAATATATTCGCGGACCTCGCGTGATATGTGTATCTAATTTATGTAAATTGTTTAACTTTTGTCAGCACTTTTGACTGATGTCCAACTTATATTATTGATAATTGAATAAATGCGTATGTAACCTAATTAACTACGTGTGTGTATTTAATAACAAATAAATTCATTCGGTCTACTGGGTGATAAAATTATACTGTCCAATTTCGGATATGAATTCTGAAGATATTGGACACTGGTATTTTTTAAAATACTTTACCTATTATCCCCTTTATCCATTTTTGAAGTCATCATATCATTAATGTAAGGATATCCTTCTGAAACTCGAGGTTTTCTTGATTTTTGTGTCAAAACATAAGCATCATCGTCTGATTTAAATTGATCGTCATACTTTGGAACCAGCAGTACGTGTCCATCTTTGGTCTGGGTTCTGTAGAATTGTTCATTGGTATTCTAAAATAAAAGTTACGTTACAATCAAAAAGAAGAAAAAAGATTCAGTGAAATTTTTAACAAATTACGACTGGCCACAAAATTACAAAATGTAGATCGAGAAAATATATCAGCGGAAGAATTATACCAGCAACTTAAAACACGCATTCAGGAGGCTGCAAGTGAAGCTTTGGCTATAAAGACAAACATGAAACAAAAAATGAAGAATAGGCAAACGTTAGTAAACAAGAAGAAAACTGCTTATCAGAAATGGATGTCAACGAGAAATAAGGAAGAAATATAAAAAATTAAATCGAGTTGTAAAAAAAGAAGCAGTGAAAATTAAAAATAAGACGAAGGATCGAAAATGTGCAGAGGTGGATAAGTATATGGGTGGAACAAGAGTTGGGCAAGCGTGGAAGGTGATAAAGTCTCTCACTGGAAACAGTGGAAACACCGTTATGAGGTCTTACTGATAGAGGATAGATGTAAATTTTAAGAGGTCGAAATGGAAGAAATATTCGAACATAGACAAGTAATTGAGAAAACAACCGGAGAGTTAAGCGATTCCTTCAAAAGATCGAGAAACGGGAAAGCAGCAGGACCTGGAAACATTCCAATTGAGTTGGAAAGTATGGACCAAAAATATTACATGAGATGTTTGTTCAACTATTTAACAAATGCTTAAAAGGACAAAATATCCCTGATGATTGGAATGTTGGATACATCAGCTTAATATTCAAAAAAAGGGATAAACGCAAATGCTCTAATAGGGGAATACCTGTTATCAGCTCAGTGGGGAGGTTGTACGGTCGAATAATAAAAAAAAATAATAGAATCAGAATACGAAGACATAAAAGAACAAAATGGATTTCGTGCAAGAAGATCGTGCACTGTTAGAATATTCGTTCTGCAGCAGGTAATCGAAAAACGGAAGGCAAGGAATCTATATATCCACTTTTTTTATAGATTTAGAGAAGGCATACGCTACTGTACCTATGAAAAGAGTTTCTCAAACATTGACGAAAGTAGGTCTCAGTACAGAGTTAAAGAAGGAAACTCTATATCTGAATCATTTCTAATAACAAAGGGGCTTAAACAAGGTTGTTATCTATCTCCGACCTTATTTAAAATATATATTCAATCATCGCTAAAGCAGTGAAAGAAACAAGTATCCGGAATGGGAATAGACATAGCCGTTGGTAAATCTCTAACAACTTTATTTTTCGCAGATGATCAGGTAGCCGTAGCGAATGGTGAGGAAAACGTGGAGTACATGTTTGGAAAACTAAAGAAAGAATATGAAAAATGGGGCCTCAATACAATATGTAAAAGATAGAGTATCTTAAAATAGGAAATGATGAAGAAGATCCAGAGTTAGAAATTAAAAACACAAAAATATGCAATGAATATAAATATCCCGGATCTATAATATCTAAAACAGCCACCACCAAAAGAAATATCGAAAGCAGAACGCAACAGGGAAAAAAGTGGTAAACATTCTGAACTCTTTACTAGGGTCTAAAGATAAAAGTAGTAGAAATGGATTTACTAAAGAGAGCGTCTGGTCTATCCAAAAAAGATAAAGACCTTCCATTTGATCTTACACAGGCCAACTCCTGTGCATCACTCAGACCCTCCCGTACATCCCGGACCAATCAAACCAAAAGCATCTACAAAAACCTCATTTAAACATCTCATTAGATTGATATCCCCATTTTTACGTTTCTGTTTTTGCTAGCTATTTCAAAACTCACATACTTGTGGATGTTCAGAAAGGATTCACTATTACCTCTCACGAATGTAGGTGCCTTACCGTCATTAAACACGGTAAGCCCCATGGCGTGGATCCATTCTGATAGATATTTCCTCTCCCATCTTGCACTCTTGAGTTCCATGGATGATCCTTCGCATTCAGGTCACCAGCTATGAGGACCGATACAGTGTCTCCATCCTAGCCTCTTGCATAATCGAGTCAAAGTACTCTTCATATACTCGAAGCGGGATGTTTAGTGAAACATAGCAATTATACACTACCAGGTTTCTGACATATACCATTCTTAATGGAGTGCAGCTGACAATGCCAGCTCCTCGATTCACCACGTATACGTCCACGTCAAATTTCCTACATATAATTATGATGTCCTGTAGAGAAACCAAGTTTACATTGGGCTCCTGAAATAGGATCATGTTATAACCTTCCCTTCCTGCCTTTGCAACGTTGTGAGCAGCCCTCGTCTTTCCCACATTTATTTGTAGAAACTTCGTAATAAATGGTTCTTATCTCTTTAACTTATTTACCCGTACGTTGTCTGATTCCTGATCCTAAGTGCTTTCACCCACTCTTTCCTCCTTCCTTCTGATAGGGTATCTCTTGAGCTTTCGTTTTTTTAGAATGAGTTTTCTATACTTTAGGCATTGTAAGATGTCCGCTTTGTGCCCGGATTCTTTACAAGTCGGGCAAAAAGCCTCCTAATTACTGCATTTTCGTGCCTGGTGACCCTCTTTGCCACATCTGTAGCAGCAGTCCGCTGTTTTCTCTCTTGCAGTCGATTTTACTATGCCCGAACTGCAGGCATCTAAAGCACCGCTGGATATGCAGTCTCTCTCGTATCTTGCACGAGTTTCAGCCGATGGGTACGTGTTTTTTTCCAGTGCTTTCTTGGCTGTGATCCGAGTCAGTCAAGACCCTTTCAGGGGTTTTCAGGGGTTTGAAGAGGTTAAGACCTTTTTGATCATTTCTATCGCTTTCCCTAATTTTTCGGGGGAGAATTAATATTAATAATAATAATAATAATAATAATAATAATACCATATTAACCATAATAAACCATAAAACCATATTACTAAGAACGAAAAAATGCGCATCTGGATGGGTAAACCTCTGCACGGGCGACATCCGAATGAAGTCAGTCAAGACTATGTCGACAATATAGCGTCGAACTATTGGCTGACATCAGGAAAGATGTTCCCTGAAACAGAAGGTTCATTACTCGCCATTCAGGATCAGGTTATACCAACCAAAAATTACCTGAAATATATTGTCAAAGACCCTCAGGTCCAAACGACAAATGTCGAGATGAATGTCAAGCCCAAGAAACGATCCAACATCTTACCGGAGGCTGCCAGGCATTTGCTGCAACTGAATATAAGGAACGGCATGACTCAGTGGGGAAGATCCTTCATCAAGAGATAGCTATTAAACTGGAACTTCTACAAACAAACCATCTCCCATATTATCAATACGTTCCAGAAAGTATGCTTGAGAATGACAACTACAAGCTATACTGGGATCGCACTGTGCTCACAGACCAAACTGTAGCACATAATAGACCAGATCTCGTGCTAGTTAATAAACTAACAAGACAAACAACTCTAATCGATGTGACGATACCTAACAACAATAATCTGCGTGTTAAGTACAACGAAAAGATCGCCAAGTACAGAGATCTGGAAATACAAATAAGAAGACAATGGAGAATGGAAAGTACCCAGACCATACCTATTATTCTTTCTACCACTGGAGTCATTCCGAGGAACCTCCTAGAAAACATAAAAAAGCTGGGTCTAAATGAACATCTATATAAGGTCATGCAGAAAGCTGTGCTACTTTCGACGTCCAGATGCGTGCGAAAATTTTTAGGAGATACACCGACGTACCAAGTCACCTAGGACTCGATAACATGGAAAGAGTCCCACCAGAGCTCAATCCTTTTGATACCGTAGGTATCTGGGATGAGTGAATTTTCCCCTTAGAGGGAGTGTGAGCCGTATGGCTAAATCTGGAATAATAATAATAATAATAACTTATTATCGACTCAGTCATTTCTAACCAGGCATACACCAAAAAAAGGAACCTATTCACTGCCTTTATTGACTATAAGAAAGCCTTTGACTCAGTGCCGCATGAATGGCTTGTAGATATATTAAGAATATATAAAGTCGATGGTAATATAGTGACCTTCTTAAGACATATAATGACAGATTGGAAGACTAAAATTCACCTTCAAATACCTGGTGAAAACAATATCGAAACGGAAAATATCGCAATTAACCGTGGCCTATTCCAAGGAGACTCGCTGAGTCCCTTGTGGTTCTGTCTAGCGATTAATCCCCTATCCCAGCTATTGCTCCACTGACTCAGGTTTTAGCATTAAAAACAACAACACTGTAGTGGCGTAGCTTAATCATCTGTTGTATATGGATGATTTGAAACTAATGGCTTCCACTCGAAATAACTTAGATCAAATGCTAAAAACTGTAGAAACTGTTTTCAAAGGATATCAGTATGCACTTTGGGTTAGACAAATGTCGTGTACTAAATATAGTCAAGGGAAAGGTTCAGCCCGGGGGATTCGATATGCAAAATGGCCAAAACATCGAGGCTATGGGCGAAAATGATATGTATAAATATCTAGGAGTAAAGCAAGCGCGGAAAATTGACCATAAACAAATGAAAACCGAATTAACATCACACGATACCTATTATTCTTTCTACCACTGGAGTCATTCCGAAGAACCTCCTAGAAAAGATAAAAAAGCTGGGTCTAAATGAACATCTATATAAGGTCATGCAGAAAGCTGTGCTACTTTCGACGTCCAGAAGCGTGCGAAAATTTTTAGGAGATACACCGACGTACCAAGTCACCTAGGACTCGATAACATGGAAAGAGTCCCACCAGAGCTCAATCCTTTTGATACCGTAGGTATCTGGGATGAGTGAATTTTCCCCCTAGAGGGAGTATGAGCCGTATGGCTAAATCTGGGATAATAATAATAATAAGAGATAACTAATGTCGCCCTATTACCAGGATCAAATATTAAAAGAATCGATCAAAAAGAATCAAAAATCGTTCTCAAAATACAAATATTAATAAGTTAAAATTTATTAAAACAAAATTTGTTTAATTTAATAATGTTTGTATTTTGAGAACGAGTTCCGAAATTAAAATTGAAACGTCAATAAACTTATTAACCCTCAATTGTGGCTTATTCCCATAAAAATGGTAGTAGAGTTAACTATTTACACACATATTAGAATTTCATTTTTTAATTTAAACAAAATATACACAAATTATTTTACACAATTCGTACATGTTTATATTTAATGTAATTAGTTAATCTTCATTTACTTACTATCCGTGGACACATTTCGTTTGTACAAGTGTACTCTTTACCATTTGTCGAACATGTGCAAAGGTTACAGTCCATTTTAAACTTTGAATTTGGCGTGCACATTGTTGCACCTTAAACAGAAAAAAACAATGCTTACTACATATTTTTTTTAAATTTAATTGTAACATAGTTCATTCGATTATATGAAATCAACTTTTATTTAAGAATATGAGTTAGAAAAGTCATAGCATGTGATTCGTTTTTAAAAAGACAACCATATTCAATGATGATAGTAAAATTCTCCTGTTAGTGATTCCATAGTAAATCATGAGGAAAAACCAGAAAAAAAACTCATAATACTATCCCGACATGGTAAAAAATATCTTAGAGTATAAATTCGGAATTTTCACAATTTTTCCAGTTAAAATTTAATATAAATTAGACGAACCAGTTCAACTTCGTAATAGCGTGAATCAGAATTGGGTCAAAAAATTGTAAGTACGAAATTAAGGTGATTACAGTCGACCCACGCATTTCCTACAATTCTGTATTTTATAAAACAAAAATATTCATGCCTTTTAGTGCATAATACACCGCTTTATATAAAACTCAATTATTTTTAAACCAAAACAGTTTTTAACACTTTGACTGCGCATTTTTTAGGGATAATGTATGCCTGGTGTGGAAGAATATTTTTGTAAAAATGCTTATGTATTTGTTGTTAGGAGGACAGTGATAATATTTAAAATGATATTTTTTTAAGCTCTTCTGTCTATTCGGATTGCCGAATATAGGCCTCTTCTCATTCTCGCCATTCATCTCAGTTGTTTGTAAGACGTTTCCACATTGGCCTTGCAGTTCTTTTTATATCGTCGCTCCAGCGCAATTTGTGGTCTTTCTCGTGGTATTTTGGCTTCATAATATGGCAGCCAATTGCCGATTTCTTTATTCCATCGGCAATCCTTAAGATGTTCGTTACGTCCAGCCCATTTCCACTGCAGTTTAGCTTTCTGTTCGACAGCATCTTTTACTTTTGTTCTATTACGAATGTCTTCATTGGTTTTATGGTCTTTGAATGAGATACCCAGCATCTGTCATTTCATAGCTCTCTGAGTTTGTCTGATCTTCTCCATGTTTATTTTAGTGAATGGCCAGGTTTGAGCTCCATATGTAAATACAGGTAGGATACAGGAATTAAACACTTTGGTTCGCAGTCTTTGAGGTATATTTTTATTTTTAAGTGCATATAAGAGTCTTCCGAATACTGCCTATCCCATTTTTACTTCTTCTTCTTCAGCCTTCATTTATCCAATGTTGGACATAGGCCTCCTCCAATTGCTTCCACGCTTCCCTATCTTTTGCAATTCTCATCCACTGCTTTCCAGCTAAAGCAGTTATATCGTCTATCCATCTCTTTTTAGGTCTTCCCACGCTTCTTTTTGTTTCTCGAGGTCTCCAGAATGTCACTTTATGAGACCATCTATTGGTGTCTTGTCTTGCTACATGTGCTACCCATTGCCATCTCAATGTCGCTATTTTTCCCATGATGTCGGTTACTTTAGTTCTTCGACGTATTTCGGTGTTAGGAATTTTGTCTCTGAGGCTTATATTTAACATGGCCCTCTCCATGGCCCGTTGAGTTACTCTTAATTGTTCTGCCATTTTTCTTATTATTGCCATAGTTTCCAATCCATAAGTTGCAACTGGTAGTATACAAGTGTCATAGGTTTTTCGTTTTAAGTAAATTGGGATTTTTCTGTCTTTTAAAATGAAGCTCAACTTACCAAAAGCAGCCCATGATAATTGTGTCCTTTTAATTTCTAGGGTTTGATTTTTCTTTTCGTTTTTAATTGCATGTCCTAGATATATATATATATATATATATATATATATATATATATATATATATATATATATATATATATATATATATATATATATATATATTGTTCTACCTTTTCTATATTGATTTTATCTATCGTGATGTTTTCTAGGCTGTTGCTTAATATCTTTGTTTTGTCGAGATTCATTTTTAATCTTATTTGATTCGATTTGTGATTTAAATCTTGTAGCATTGATTTTAGTTCATGGATATCTGTGCTTATTAGTACTATGTCCCTGCAAAACGCAAATGGTTAAGATATACTCCATCTATTTTTAATCCATTTTTGGCCCAATTTAGTTGTTTGAAAACATTTTCTAATGCCAAAGTAAATAACTTGGGTGAGATGGTGTCGCCCTGTCTCACACCTTTGCCAAGGTCTATTTTCATAGTTTCCAGATCATCATCTATTTTTACGTGAAAAGTAGCATCATCGTATATATTCTTAAGGAGGGCAGCATATCTTGAATCTACTCTGGCGTCGTCCAATGCTGTTAAGAAAGCCCATTTCTCGATACTGTCGAATGCTTTGTGATAATCGACAAATGCCAGATGTAGTGGTATGTTGTACTCTATTGTTTTTTCAATAATGGTCCGAATTGTTTGCAAGTGATCGATAGTGCTAAAACCCTTACGAAAGCCTGCTTGCTCCACTGGTTGGTATGCATCTAGTTTAGCTGTCAATATATTTGTTATTATTCGGGTTAGTAGTTTGTAAAGGTGTGATAATAAGCTTATTGGTCGGTAGTTTTCTATATTTGTGGCGTCCCCTTTTTTATGGAGTACAATGACTTCCGCATTTTTCCATGTCTTCGGTATTTGTCCTTCCAATAGGCATTTATTAAGTAATGCTCTTATTGCCTCTTCTAATGCAGTGCCTCCCATTTTTAGCATCTCTGAAGTAATTTTATCTTCTCCTGGTGTTTTTCCATTTTTCATTTGTTTTAGGGCGGCTATAATTTCTGATGTTATTATTTCAGGGAAGTCCTCTAAGCCCACATTTAAGATATGTTTTGTTGGTATACCGGGGTTCGGAATAGTAGAAGTATACAGCTTCTCATAAAATTTTCGGATTTCTCTTACGATCTCTTTCTTATGCGAGCACAATGTTTCACTGTCGTCTTTTACCTTTATGATTTTATTCCTGCCAGTGGATTTACATGTTTTTAGTACTTTTATGTTCTTATTGTTTTCTATGGTTTCAAGAATCTGGTTTGTTCTATAAACTCTGAGGTCTTTTCGAATATTTTCCTTAACGCTTCTGTTGAGCGCTTTATAGTCCGGGTTATCTCTGTTCGTTCTTCTTCTTTTCTCTATCTGTTCTAGAGTTTCGGGTTTTAGTTTAGCTTCCTTTTGTTTTCTTATTCTGCAACAAAGTTTCTTAGTGACTGTTTGTATGTCTTTAGTTATTTTCTCAGCTAGTTCATCTATATTCTTGTGCTCAAAGGTATTTGCTACTAGTTTTCGTGCTAATTCCTCTTGGTATTTCTCTTTATTACTGGCTAGGATGTCTGTTGTCGGTAAAGGGTTTGTTGTTAATAGTTTTCGTCTTTCTCTCTTTACGTTAATACGTATATCAGCACGAACTAGTCTATGGTCACTGCCGGTGTTAAATTTGTTCAATACCTCGATGTTTTTACATATTGATCTATCACTGGAAAGGATAAAATCTATTTCATTCTTAACCTGACCGTCAGGGCTACGCCATGTCCACTTTCGTTGTATTTGTTTTTTATAGAACGTGATCAGGCAAAACATTTTTTCGGTGCTTACGTAATTTGCTAATGTCTCTCCTCTGGTGTTTCTGTTGCCTAGACCGAAATTTCCTATGTAGTCTGAGTCACCTGGTATTCGCCGCCCTATTTTTGCATTAAAATCTCCGGTGATGATAACATAGTGTGTTTTTTCTAGGTCTTTAGCTCGCGTTATATCTTCGTAGAGTTGTGCAATTCCGACACTGCTGAGTATTTCACAATCTGGTGTTCTATTCTTCGGTTGACCATGAAAGCCACTCCTCCTTGGCCGTGGTTCTCTTCTGAATTATATTGGTATAGAGTGTGCCCAGATGTTAGGGTGTGCCCATTTTTACACGTCTGCTTATTTCGGTAGTCTGATTTTCTGTGCTTACCTTGACATTTTGACCCTTGAAGTCTTTTCTATTAGGATTTTCAAAGTATATACACTCAGGTGCAAAAAAATCGATCCATTCCTTATTTCTTATTTATTTGAAGTTGTATAATTTTAGAGACATTAAATTACGTATGTAAATTTAGGTATACCCTCGTATACGAAAAATAAAATAATATTTTTAACATTGCTTTTTATATCTCTTAAAACAAATTGGTATTTCAGGTTTTTGTCAAAAAGGGTCTGCAGCAAGTAGATATTTATTGAATGTGGTTTTTAATTCAACAACCATACTAGTGTAGTGATTTTATTTTCAAAACGTGTTATATTTTTATTTAATTATTCTTCGATAACTCCGACTCTTCGATCAATGTGTGCTGCCGGTTCTAACCTATGGTGCGGAGACGCTAACACTTACTAAGACGTCCGCAAACAAAATTCGAACAACACAGAGGGCAATGAAACGGTCCATGTTGGGATTAACCCTGAGAGACCGAGTACCCAACATAGAATTGCGCCGTAGATCGGGAGTAACCGACGCAATCAAAATAATATCAACCTTAAAATGGAACTGGGCAGGGCACGTCGCGAGAACGAAGGACGGCAGATGGACAAAACGCATTCTTAAGTGGAGACCCAGACAAGATGCCTTTAGGAATAGAGGACGACCACCAACAAGATGGACGGATGACCTGAAACGGACACATCAAAATTGGATGCAGGCGGCTCAGGACAGAAATTTGTGGGGTGAACTACGGGAGGCCTATGTTCAGCAGTGGACGAGTATGGGCTGAATGATGATGATGATGATGATGATGAACTCCGACTGATGCTGCAAGGGCGGTGACTTTAGTTCAAGATGGTCGCAGCGAGTATTATGCATCTGAAATGTTAGGTGTTAGTCGATCTTTGGTTCAAACAGCAGTTCGGCGTTTTAGCGACACCGGTAACTTTACAAGAAGACCATAATCAGGTCGTAGAAGGGTAACATCCGAAAGAGATGATCGAACTCTGGTCTCATCATGTTTGAGAAATCGGCATCTAACTTCAGTTGAACTGGCAAATTGTCTGAGCGAAGTGAGAAATGTAGATGTAAGCAGATGGACAGTTCGTCGATGACTTGTAGAAGGTAATTTATTATCAAGAAGGCCAGCCCTATCTCTCCATAGAACATCGCAGAGCTCGCCTTGCTTTTGCAAGAGGACATTAAAACTGGAGTGATGCAGATTGAAGCAATGTATTGTTCTCATATGAGTCCAGATTTTGTCTAAGGTCACCAGATAGCCAATAAAGGGTTTGGAGAAGATACGGAGAGCGTTATGGTTTGGGCTGGTATCAGTTCAGAAGACCATACTGATTTAGTTATTGTAGATAGAGGTTCTATGACTGCTGCAAGATACATAACAAGTATTTGAGATCAGCATGTGGTACCTTTTGCCCCTTTCATTGGACCCAATTTTATTTTTATGAACGACAACGCGCATCCTCACCGTGCTAGAATCGTCAACCAATATATAGAGGAGGTGGGAATTGTCCGTATGAACTGGCCAGCTTGCAGTCCCGATCTCAATCCCATAGAACATCTATGGGATATGACGGGAAGACGTCTTCGAGCACGAGTACCCCGTCCAAACAACTTGGCTGAACTTACAGCGGCTCTTCAAGAAATATTGGACCAATTGGATCAATTTGATATCCAGAGGTTAATTACCTCAATGCCTAGACGTGTACAGGCTGTAATAAGGGCTCGAGGGGGAAACAATAGATATTGATTTATTATCAATGTTTTTCTTAATTCTAGAAAGTTTTGAATATTCTTGTATTTTTGAGTTTTGGAATATGTCTCTATAAATGAATGATTTTTTTGGATAATCTGTGAAAATTATTTTAATCTAACATATACTTTTACATATATACCTGATTTAAAACTAATATCTTTAAAAGTTTTCTTTTTTCAGCAAATAATATCCATGGATCGATTTTTTTTCACCTGAGTGTAGATTGTCACAGATGCTGTACCCTTTTCTAAATCCGGCTTGTTCTACTGGTTGATATCCGTCAAATTTAATTGTTAACCTGTTTGCAATAATAATTGTAAAGGTTTTGTAAAGCTGTGAAAAAAGTGAAATTGGTCGATAATATTTCATGTCTATGGGTTCTCCCTATTTGTGTATTAGTATTGTTTTAGCAGGATTCCATTGTTCGGGTATGTTGCCTTTGAATAGACACTTATTAAATAGTATTTTTAGATATGTGATGGGTTCTTCCCCGCCTTTCTTCAGCATTTCTGCTAGAATTCCATCGCTTCCAGAAGCTTTTATTCCTTTCTATTTCTTTTACTGCTCTTTCTATTTCTCCGTGGCTTATTTCGGGAATCACTTGGCATCAAAGAGTTGACATTTGTTATCTGCTTCATCATATTATGCTTATCTACTGATTCACCAGCGGACAATATTTTCAAAAAGTGACCATCTGCTCTGATTTTCATTAATTCCGTCCCATTGAAAGTGATGCACACTGTATATTGTATGTTGTATTTAAAATCTAAATACTTGAAGTCACTGTGTATCCATTTAATGATGTTTTATTTAATCGTAAACTTAATTGTAATATTCATTACTTTTTAAAACGTATTAAAATTTTATAAAAATAAAATAATCGTGACCATGACTTTGATAGTTCCCGTCGAACCTAGGCAAACCATATCCGGTTTGTATCCGCAACAATATAATTACAGTTATTTGCAACTTGCAGTTTATTAAAATACTCTTCGTTCTATATTCTTATTGATATCATTCTTCATATGATTGGGGTTACTTCATCAGCCACGATGTGTTAAACAAACGCAAATTATGACATAAATAAACGTCTACCTTCTTCACTAATGTCGCACAAAATGTCCGACAAAAACATATCTAGAAGAACGTATCTTAGTTTACAGTAGGGTTAGAAATCAAGGGGTCAAAGAAGGAATCGTTATATTAATATTTCAAAGATACCAAAATGAGATAAAAGGATGCTAGTATTTTTGTCTGCAAGGAGCATTTAAATAAAGATAAAAATTGAAATAAATGATTCAAAAGGAATGATAGCAACAGTCCAAAAAACTGCAAACTACAACCTATAAGAGAACAAATATATGAAGAACTACAACAAACTGGTCACCAAGTTTGAAGAAAACTGACAAATCCACATTTGCGAACACAGGGTCAAAGAACAAAGGCAGAATTTACAAAACAGTCATCATATCAATAATGAAATACGACAGAAACACGACCTGACACAGAGAGTACAAAAAGGATGTTAGAAACAGCAGAGATGAAAACACTTAGAAAAATTGATGGCAAAACACTATGGGACAGAGCTAGAAGTACAGATATACAACATATGGTGAAGATCACCAAGAACTGGGTAAGAAATAGAAGAGTAGAATGGAACGATCTTATAAACCGAATGACAACAAATAGAGTAGTAAAGACGGCAAGTGACGGTTCCCCAATAGAAAGACGATCAGTAGGAAGACCACGAAAACGATGGAATGACAACTTATTAGAGGCACATTAAAAAAAAGAGCCGTGTCTACATAAAAATAAGAAGAAAAAGAAGAAGTAATTCCCAGATGCGCCCAATTTTATGAAGAGCTAGATAAAAAAAGTCAAAATAATTAACGCAATCCCGAAAAACTGTGGGAAAAAATTTCGTAAAGATTGTTAAGAAGAAAATATCTACCCAAAGACTGCAAGCAACACATATAGAGAAAAACAGCTTATGTGGAAAATACATGTACAAAAAATGGACGAAATCATGTTGTCCACATTTACCAAGCAATGGATACCATCAAATAATCGAAAGAAGCAAGAGAGGCTTAAGAAAACATCAACAAAGACAATAACTAAAATGGTGAGTACTAGAGATCAAAAAAGGACAAAGGAATAATAAAAACTAGTGGAAGCTACGCATCAGACATGGGAAACTCGTAAACACAGTTCTGAAGCTATTAATAAAAATAATGAAAAAAAAAACTGAATAAATTTATAACATTGGCAAAAGGAAAACAAGGCTTTATCATGAAGATATGGAATATTGTGTACCGTCGCTATCATGGTCAAGCAATTCAAAGAAAAAGCTCTAGAATACAATAGACCAAGAATAGAATACATATTTTTTGTGGACCTGAAAAAGACTTTCAATAGTGTCAAACTTACAAGCGCCATTCACCTATAATGAACAAAAAACATACTACTATGCATAACCAAGACGATCGAAAACATATATCAAAACATCATAATAAAATCTAAAACATAGGAACTAACTAATCCGATTAAAGTTAGTAAGGAGATCAAACTGGAAGAATTTTAAGTTTATAATAGATTATTGATGAAATCAAAAAGATGGGATGGATGGGAAGAAAAGAACTTAAAATATCAGACTACGCAGATGATGTGATATTGGTGACTCAAGGCGAAAACAAGTTATATATTTCACAAATTTAGCAAAACTTATGGAAAATTTAATAAAATAATTTCACCATGGTTACCAATAAAGTGCATGTTTGAATCAACAGATAATGATGGGTTTTAAGTAGGTACATAATCTCGGAGTATCTTTCCGAAAGAAGGATTATGGTGGAAAAGGGCACGATCGTGAACGTGACGGCCGGGGTACCCCAGTGATCTGTCTCGGGCCCGATGCTATGGAACCCGGCATATGACGGGGTTATGCACTGTGAATACGGAGAGGGTACAACCCCCTTCGCATTCGCGGATGACCTCGCTGTACTGGTAGTAGCCCGGGATGAGCCAGATCTCAAATACCGGCTTCGAAACGCAGGCCGCGTCGTAAAGAGATGGATGACGCAGCAGAGAAAACCGAAACCATCATTCTGAAGTGGACAAGGAATAGGCAAAGTATTAAATTACAATGTGCGGGAGCATGTAAAAAAAGAGCTCTATGAGAGAAGAAGCCCAAACCTTACTGTGGCCGAGAGAAGACAGGAAAGGGAAAGGTCAATTGAGAAATGGCAAGAAGAATGGAACAACACGAAGGATGTGGCACAGTGGACGAAAATGCTGATCCCGAACATAAGAAATTGTGTGGACTGTGGCCATAGGCGACTGGCTTATTTCCTGACGCAGGTGCTCACAGGACGCGTATGTTTTAGGGCCTACCTCTTTAGGTTCGGAAAGGCTGACATAGATGAATGCCTATACTGTAGATACTCGGACACTGTGACACGTACGATGTTAGATTGCAGCAGATGGATAGTGGAACGCAACAGAATATAGAGAGAGACAGGTTTGAATTTTGTTACAGTGGGTTAAAGTATTGAGAGAATGATTGAAAACAAATCAAGTTGGACTAACATACACAACTATATACGTGCAGTGATCAAGAAAAAGCAAGAGGAAGAAAGACAGCTAGACCAACGGCAAAGGTAAGAGTGAAAGATGCTGAAAGTTAAAGCTAGGAAAGTGGGTCAAACTGTATGAGTTAGAATGCGTGAGTTAGACGATGGGGAAGGAGGAAATACCCGTCTGGGAATGATGCCGAATAGACTGGGAGCGATGAGGGTCTTCCAAACGCTACCTGAAACGAGACAGGAAGCCTCCTTGCTGATGAATAGAGTGTGGATGTGCATAAATGGAGAATGAATGAATAAAGGTAGTGCTTCGGAAGTGATGCCGGCCTTACAGCGGCCATTTCGCTTCCGGATCGTTGGATGACAGAGGAGGGTCTGGTTTAGCAGGTAGGCATTCGTCGTAGACTCGGTGACGAGAGGGCATTTTAAAGTACCTCGGGAACTTTCGCTGGGAGTACAAAGAACGAATCCTGCCCTAAGATTAGTTAGGCGGCGTCCTGGACTGAGATGTCCTTTGAAAATTCCAGACCCCCCCACTCTATAAAGACGAAAAAATAAGATACATAACTACTAGTGGTTTTATGAAAGTGTAATGGTGAAATTATTTTAAAATTGAATAAAATAAGAGTGAAATAGGTCTTTTTAAAGCGTTTGTTTTGAATGTATTAGTTATTATAATATATTATTCATAGTTCAACGTAATTTAACAGCAACAAAATAATTGCAAATCTTGCAATTACGTAGTATTTAATTACATTATAAAAAAACATATTGTTTTAAAATCTTGAATAATCTTCGGAATATGTATACATAATTGCATTGTATGTGCGTCTGTAGAGTTTAGTAGATTTTATTATCTATTTTGAACAAGAAAGATAGTTGCAACCAAAATAAACACGATATAATATTATAATCATTATTTAAACCAAATATTTGCTACATCGGAATACTATTTTGCGTTTCATAATAATAATCTCATGGATTTAAAAAATCTATGTACTCTATGTAACCAGTAAATAAAGTGGTACTTTCCGAAACTTCAATTCATACAGCATAATTATACAAGGTTGACCACTAAAAAAAATTCACCCTAATATTTGACACTATTCATTGAACTTTGTGAAAATTCTGAAACAGGTCGATTTTTTGACGACAGACATTTGTCATTTGTTAATACCCTGCCTTCAAGTAGGTACCACAAACCCTTAATTTTAAATAGGGAATAGACATCGAGTTAGAATCTATGGAGAAGCTATGAGCATATTAACGTATGTATTCTCCATAGCTTCTATTTGTTTATAGCGACAGTCACTAATATCCAATATTTCTTATATGTGTATATATATATATATATATATATATATATATATAATATATATATATATATATATATTCATACTATATTATGTATGTTTAACAGCATAACAAACACATCAACATGTATGTTAATTTAGATCGAAATAACAATAAACAAATGACTCACCACTGATGTTAAAACACACAACACCACACAAAGCAATAACGCGCCAGTCCATCTTGCCTTTATAAACTCTACTGGAAATACAGCATGCGTTTTCTGCGGTATTTTATATCTACCAATTAAACAGAAAATCCAAATCGTGGAAAGGAAGTGTGCGTGAGATAATCACGTCAGACAAGTGCAGTCAGACCAATTTAAAAAGGTGATACAGTAATTATATTTAATTTTGGTATGTATCATGTCAAGAGATGGCTATGACTAAACGACGAAAAATACAAAAAATATATCTTTGACTGAACTTTGAGACTTTAAAAAATTACAAACATCAAAACTTAAAACAAAAAATTTAAACAAATATTGAAGTAGGGGAGACCTGGGTTTGTTAACTTATTTTTTCAATAAATAATTTTTGCTGATTTATTTTTGCATAATGTTCATAAATGTTCATAAATTCAAGTATGTCAGCTGGTTCTATACTCCTTTAGCTATTGTACGTAAATTTTCAATTTATTCGAATCCTCCGTAGAAAAAAGTTTCAAACAAATCTTGGCTGCCTTGTAAAATAAGTCAACTAGCCACGGGTGCGGGTGTAGTTGACTAACAGCCTGGGGTTAGTTGTCTCAATATTTTCTTAGTAATATCATAAGGGTAATAATAGTGACACCATCCAAGAACAAATGCAGATTCAATTTTTCACTTTTATTTTGATCATTGACCATAATAAAATCTAACAATTAAAAACAAAACTCACAAATCATCATCTGATTACATTTGATACATATGAACAGAGTGGTTACATTTGTTCGTGCATTTTATGTGAGCCCATCTGCTGCAATGGATGCATTGCACAAAGTCATCACCTTTAGTGCTCTTTCGATAGGGTTCTTCACATATTTCTTGATGTCTTTCTTTTTGTTGCATGTTGTTGTTTTATGTGATCCTGTCTTTTCTTTCGCATTCTGTCTTTCTTACGCGCAAGCATCTTTTATCGGAGTATCAGTTCAAACAGCAGTTTATCCGTTCTTCCGTGATTTTTTTGGATTTTGTCAAAGATGTGCTTTTGGAAACGACCTTACTTCTTCAGTGGAAAGCAATATCGAACTTGGAGATTCTATTTTTGTCAATGACACTATATTTGCAGACAAATTGTTGTTTACATCTAGGAAATGCTCTAGAATTGTCGATGGATTCTCCATGATCTTAGCTTGCTCCACTGCTGAAATATATCTGTTGTTTTTGATAGCATTTCCTTCCTTCTTCATTTGCTGATGTAGCTCCGTTTGTCACATATGATGACAAGAAATCACTCTCTGTGAAGATACCCTCATTCAGATGACATATCCCTGTGTTATTAGTTATCCCCAGACTCAATTTTGCAATGTAAGAAACATCATATAAAGAAATGAAAGATAAAACTCTCTCATGAAAGATAAAACTGTTATTCCGTTTTTCTTACAAATATCTAACGTCTCGATAGAAATGTGAGATTTATGGTTATCGAGCAGCAAAAGTATAGGGCGCTACTTATAACATCTTGTGTGAAACACAAAATGCTTGACAAATTGCACAAAATGTTGTTCTTTTATCCATCCTAATAGATTTGCATCTCCTAGGCTTCCGACAGGTGCATCTCCAACAAAGTGGTCCCTGTAGTTTATTCTCGGGAAAATGAAGAACGGAGGAACAATATTACAATACGAGGAACTTGCACCAGTGAGGGTTACAAGGGTGCCTCTTTCTGCGGACGAGGGTTTGCCTATTTGCTTAAAGGTACGTCGTGCCACTATTCTATCCGGCTTCTGATACCCATCTTGTCAACGTTCCAAATATCGGATGCGTTCAAATTCAGACGCTTATATACCGTTTTCAAATTGTTGAAAAACATATCTACATTTGATTTGTTGAATAAAGTGGCTCTTGCCAAACTAGTAGCTTGTGATGTCCTATTCAAGGACACCACAAGGATAATTTTCTATTCCTCTTGATATAAGATGTATATTAAGGTTAAAAAGACATCTAATCAAAAATACATAAACACTAGAGAATTAATGAGAGATGAAGAGCTTAGATCTACATACAGTAAGCACATCAACGAGAATTTGAGCATAGGATCATAGGAGCATAGAAACATACAAGGAAATTGCATGGAAACCTATGAGAAAATAAAAATAGCTATAGTCGAGGCTGATGAAGTAGTCGCAAGTAAAATAAAAAGAAGTCACAAAAACGAGTGGATGATGGAATAGATACTTGATCTAATGGAGCAACTCATACAGTACAAAATACATCATAATCAACAGGAATACAAGGAGATCCAACGGACGATAAGGGCAAGAATTAAAAACGCAAAGGACAGCTGGATGAAAGAACGTTGTGAAGAATTGGAATCACTACAAGAAAAGGGAGACAGCTTTGGACTACATAAAAAGGTCAAAGAAACAATAGACCGAATCTGCCAACTACTAACTTACACATGGAAAATTTATCCCGCCCTCCCATTATTCGCGCCGAGGTGGAGTATGCTATAAAACTAACAAAACTAGGCAAGGCCCCTAGACCGGATGGAATTACTACGGAAGCTATATAACTGTTAAAAGATGATAACATCGACATGCTAGTAACAATTTTCAATCTCATATATAATACGGCTATATTCCAACGGATTGGTTTTATTCTACCTTTATAATGATCCCTAAATCACAAAGAGCGACAAAAGGCAAAGACCACAGACTGATAAGTTTAATGAGCCATTTGCTTAAGGTGTTTCTTCGCATCCTTCACACAAGAATGTTCAGAAAGCTGGAAGATCTAAGCGGTGAGACACAATTTGGTTTCAAAAGCGGACTGGGTACACGTGAAGCAGTTTTCTGCTTGAATACGCTTGTACAAAACTGCATGGATTGACGAAAGGATATAGCCATAATATTCCTCGATTATGAAAAAGACATAATCGACACTGTAAAACATGACGCAATGATAAAAATGCTACACAATGGTAACATTGACGAGAAAGATATGAGAGTTATTCAAAATCTCTATTGGAACAAATCAACCAACACATAAGAATTTGAAATTTTTAAGATGGGTGCGACAGGGGTGTATTTTGTCTCCTATGCTTTTCAATCTCTATGTGGAGACCATGTTTGCAGAGGCACTGGAAGGCTTTGAGTGTAGAATAAAGGTAAACGGGCTTACGATAAATAAAATTCGTTACGCCGACGACACCGCGATAATAACAGACAACGAAAATGGTATGCAGTTGATGTTAAATAAAATAAACACCGTAGGAAAAATATATGGCTTGAAGATAAATGCTGGAAAATCTAAATGCATGGCAATAAGAAAAAACACACTTTTAAGAATACAACTGCAGGTAGATATTGCTCCAATCGATCAAGTGAAAACATTTAAATACTTGGGAATGATGATAAATGACCAATAGGATCCTCAACAAGAAATAAAATGCCGTACCGAACAAGCAAGACAAGCTTTTATCAAATGTAAACAGCTACTATGTAACCGCAATCTTTCCTGTAATCTCCGCCACAGGATGGTTAAATGCTAAGTATGGTCACTATAGGTGCACAGCACTATAAGAAGATTCATCTGGACCTCACATTTTATTGTTTGTCCAGCTATCTGGAACTCTTAGATGGTTTGCACTGGCATACTGGAAGGCGAATTTTCTAAGCTTGTTGGTGGTTCAACCGTAATAAATATACGAAGCTTATTTCCGTAAAAATCACATGGTAGAAGTGTCTACCATGTGATCTGGCTTTACCATGTGATCTGGCTTTAACTACATAGCGCTGAAGTATTTTTTATGGCATTAAAAATCTTTTGCGACACTACTAACATTTATCCCATCATTTAAAACTATTGAAACTGCACGTTGAATTATATTGGGTGCTGTCTTACCCTTATGACTTTTCTTCGTGTAAAAATGTTTAACACTTTAGATTTGGAGAAACATGTGCACTATAACAGTTGCTAATAGTTTCCAAATACCTCGATATCACTCTAAACTTATTATTCCATTGAAAAATGCCAACTTAGTTCACAAATTCTGAAATTTGAGTACAACAGACCCCGGCACGGCTTAGTCGACAAGCGCCAGGCGTCACCCTGTCATTGCGAGGTCCATATGATAGACATGCGTTAACGTAGATACGATTAAATCACGTCAAATCATAGTCAATGTATATTACATCTTAAAAATATTGAGTGAAATTTGCCACGGACGATTTTATAGATAATAATACGAAAATCTTGAGAACCAAATTCATTATTTACCAAATGATTCTAGACTTCTCGTTCTCCACCAACACAAAACACAAGTAATCATAACAGCGATCTTGTAAATGGAGGCGCAGGAGTGGGCAGTTCAGGTATCTCGGTGTCATATCATATCAGGTGTCTAGAGGCGACACCTATTATACAGTAGAGGGAGGAGAGGCAATTAGTCAACTTGCCCCAGTCTCCCCTATTTAATAACTTTTATATAGAATGATTGCCCCAGTAGTTAAACCTGTAAAGTACTTTGTTAGTATGTACAAAGTACTATTTAAGTAATTTAATCATAATTTCACCATGCACTTCATAAGGTCCTGTTGTTTTTCCGTCTTTAATTCGCTTAATGGCAATAACTACTTCTTCGTTTGTTATGTCTGGGCCGTAGAAATTGTCTATTTCAGTCAGTCTTTTTGCTGTATCTTCGAATAATAATTGCATGTATTTTTTTCATTTTCTTAATTTATCTATAATTGTAGTCAAAATAAAGCCTTCGATGTCTACAACTATGCCTGTACTGCGTTGTTTTCTGGTCTTGTGTACCTCGTTAATCTTTTTATTCTTCTTTTTCTTCTTCTCGTAGCACTACAACTCGGGGTAGGTCTTGGCTAACTGCACAACTTGCTTCCATCTTGTACGGTCGTCCATTATAGTTGGGTCAGTGGGTAGCCCCATTGTTCTTAAATCTGACCATGTATTATCTCTCCATCGCATTCGTGGAAGTCCTAAGGGCCTTCTTCCTGTGGGGGCTTCCTCCCATATTAACTTGGAAAGGCGGTTATTAGGGAGTCTATGGACATGGCCAGCCAATTTTAGACGTTCGGATTTAATTTCTTGGACTATTTCGGTCGCTCTATACATCTGCTTGATCTCGGCATTTGTTCTCATTCGGTATTGGTGGCTATTAATGTCGTGATAAAGCCCAAAGATTCTTCTGAAGATTTTCCTTTCAAAACATCTAAGTTTTCTTTCAGTTTCTTTGATTAGGGGTCCCGGCTCACACCCATACATGAGCACTGGTCTAATCACCGTTTTATATAATTTAATCTTTGATGTTCGTAGTAGGCTTTTTAGATTTAATAGTATTGTGAAGGCTGTACATACATCTGTGTTTGCTGCCTGAATTCTTCCTTTCATCTCTTTCGCGATATCATTATCTGCAGTGATTGTTGCTCCGAGATATTTAAAACTCTCCACTCTTTCAAAATTATATGGGTCTATTGTAACATTTTGCCCTATTCTATCTCGTCCCTTTTGTCTATTGATGCACATTTATTTGGTTTTCTCTTCGTTTACCCTTAAACCAGTTTTCTTTGCCTCTACCTCCAATTTATTAAAAGTCTCCTTCACATTGGTGACTGTGTTTCTCACAATGTCAATGTGATCTGCGTATACTAGTATTAATTTTGGTTCATTTACTGTCAGTCTGTTTTAAGTTGTGCTGCTCTTACTACTTTCTCCAGGATGGTATTAAAAAGGAGAGGTGATAGCGTATCTCCTTGTTTCAGGCCACTGCTTATTTCGAAAGATGTTACCTATCCGTACTCTGAATCTACAGCTATTCACACGTAACTAAACAAGCTGGAACAAGTTCTTTTGGAACTGAAAGTTCTGCCATTGCACTGCACATCTGATCCCTTTTAATGCTATCGTACGCTTGCCGGAAATCCATGAAGAGATTATGGATAGTTCTATTGAATTTCCATCCTTTTTTAAGCAGCTGTCTTAGAGTAAAGATCTGATCTATGGTCGATCTATGTTTTCTGAAGCCGACTTGGTATTCCCCCATGAAATTTTCTACAAATGGTGTCAGCCTACTTAATAGAATGTTCGATAAGATTTTATATGCCGTATTAAGTAGGGAGATGCCTCTATAATTAAAGCACTTGGTTTTGCCTCCCTTTTTATGGATGGGGTTTATTACACTTTCGCGCCATTTTGTTGATATTTTCTCTTCGTTCCATATAAGTGTTATTAGTTTATGTATTTGTCTATGTAGAGTTTCCCCTCCGTACTTAAGGAATTCAGCCAGTATATTGTCAGAGCCTGGAGCTTTTCCGTTCTTTAATTTGTTAATTGCTTGCAATGTTTCATCTATTTTGGGGTCCTCCACTGATAGGTCCACCCTACAATATAGTTTTCTCCACGCATACAGACACGTATCGAGGACTGAAGCCATTCCTTTATTTTGATGTCTGAAGCCTTACACTGATTTGGAAAATACTCGACTATTTGACTGTTGCCTATTCCTTTCCATTTGTTCATATTTCTGTTGTTCTTACTTCCTTTTTTCTCTCTAATTAATTTTCTTGTTTTTCGGCGTGAAGTTGCATAATTTTCTTTACTTTCTGCTGTTCCTTGTTGAAGCATAATGTTTCGCTTTATCTTGTTCTCTTCCTGCTTCTTCTTATTATTAGTTCTGCTGACTCCGTAATTGATTTTTCCATTTGTTGCTACAGTCTTTAGACATCATTGCTCTTTTCTACTGTATTTAGATGCTTTTTAATTTCTTGTTTGTAATTTTTTCGGATTTCCTCATTTTGCATTTTCTCGAAGTTTCACTGTCCCAATGCTTCGTTGGCCTTAGGTTTCTCTGAAGATATTCTCAACCTGATTTTTTCTTTTACTAGGTGATGGTCTGTATCTCCATCTACTCCTCTGAGGCTTCTTACATCCAGCTCATTACTTCCATGTCTAGCATCGATAATTAGGTGGTCAATTTGGTTCCGCGTGGAGTGGTCATTAGAGACCCAAGTCTGTTTATGAATGTTTTTACGTTGGAACATAGTAGACTTTACAAGCATATTGTAAGCCGATGCTAGCTCTACGAGCCTTTGTCCATTGCCGTTTGAGATATGTGGAGGCTGTGTTGTCCTATTGTCGGTCTTAGGTTAGGTTCTTTGCCAATTTTTGCGTTGAAGTCTCCACAGATTATCTTCATGTCTTGTTTGAGGTTTTTTCAAGCGTTCTTTCGAGTTGTTCATAGAAGTAATGTTTAATATATTCGTTTTTATCTTCTGTAGGAGCATGTGCGGATATAATTGAGATATTGTACCATTTTACTTTCAGTCTAATATAACAAAGTCTTTCACTAATGGGCGTGAAACTTATAATACTGTTCAGGTATTCTTCTCGTACTACGAAAGTTGTGCTAAATTCGTGTTTCCTGTCTGGTTTCCACTGTAGAAAATGACCGCCTTCCTCCCGTCCGGTAGTGAATATTCTATGTTTCATCATTTAAAGTCGTTGTCCATTGCAATTGTCGTTTTTCATATATATCTGTATGATTCCGAGACAAACTTGCAGTTTTCAGAACAGTCTGTTTTTTGTAAAGGCAGGTTGTTGGTCTTCCGCCCAACCCTCCTCCTTTATCCGGGCTTGGGATCGGCAAAAATGACTGTTAAGCTACTCAATCCACTCAAAAATCATTCCAGGCGGAGTTAATCTTTTTATGCACATAGAAATCGTCATGTTTGCGTTGTAGTGTTTCAATTTCCGTACATTTCTCCATCAGCCATGCTTTCGTTGCTCTTTTATAGAAACTATAGAAAAGGCTGACATAGTATGACCATGTCCTAAGGATGAATGATCAGTCATGGCTAAAGCGAATACGACCAGCCGCAATATAATGCGTCGACTAAGAACGTCGTGGAGCGTGGAGGTAAGATGTAAGAATAGAGGTATAAAAATAGACAACTAGAAGGATCGAAAGCATTGGAAGCTAAATTGCGGGAAATAGCGACAGCTAAGCTGTAATATACTTATTGTTATATATACAACAATATAGGGGAAGGGTGGGCATAGTGACCACTGCGGACATAGTGGTCACTGGTTGTTACTGCACAGTACGGTATTGATATACAGCGACGGGCCCATCAACTCTTTCATTTGAACGTCATCTTAATGAGTTAAAGGTGTTAGCTGTTCTGATCATTTGTTTAAAAGTTATTGAAAATTTCCGTGTTTTTCAAGATCCTGATATAAGGTATGTGTATTTAATTAATTATTACAACCAAACTTTCATTCATAATACAGGCAAATGATATTAACGTCTTAAAAGAGGTGTATTTAGGCCACAAAACGATGTGTCTGTGTAACTTATTGCTCGGTTCGTTTAGCCGGTAGTGTGGCATTTATACAATGGCGGCGAAGAGGGCAAAGTAGATACGTATGTGGCCATTATGTCCGACATAAAGTAAAACATATTTTCATTGAAAAATAATAGTATTGTATGTTGTTTACAAAACTATTGAGCATTTCAAACAACATAATACCGTGTGTTTTATTTGAATTCTTACAGATTAAAGTCTGGTTTAGAAGTTTTCACCCACAACAATTATATTTTAGCAAATAATGTAGACTAGTAATTATATTCCAAGATCATTTATTGTACTATGTATTTACATGATACAATAAATTAACATTACTGTATACGATTATTGTAGCTTTATTTAAAAACGTTTTTTTTTTTTTCATGTGTAACGATGGTGTCAAAATATCAGAGGAAGAGTCATCAGCAGTAAGACGCCACTGACAGTAAAAACGTATTAGGCCATTTTCGAGCTGTTTTCAACGAAGAACTTCTGTTTTTTGGAACTACTGTAGCTCTTTTGCGCAGAATTGCTTACCAACTGGCTAAACGGAATAACATTCCCCATGGTTTGAATAAAAAAAAACGAAATTAGCAGAGAAAGATTGGGTAACTGGATTCAGAAAGCGCCATCCTGAACTTGTGTTAAGAAAAACTGAGGCGACTTCAACAGCAAGGGCGCAATCATTTAACAAAACGAAGGTAACCAAGTTTTTTGACAATTTGGAGGATGTTCAAAAACATCACTTGTATCCTCCTCATAGGGTTTACAATGTTGATGAAACTGGATTTATGACTGTTCAGTCAAAGTCTTCAAAGGTTTTTGCTCTAAAAGGGCGACGGTAAGTGTCCTTGACATTCCACCCTAGGTTTCATTGAAAGAACTAGAAAAAATCACACAATTGTAGTTTGCATTACCCCCCCCCTCTCCTCCCACTGTAGTCATAAGCTGCAATCACTCGATGTTTCTCTCATAGGCACCTTCAATACTTATCATGTCCAAGCGATCGAAAGATTCTTGCGTAATAATCCTGGTAGATTAGTGACATAGTATCAGGTATTTAAACTTCTTGGAGAAGCATTTCCATTTGCAGCTACTCCAACTATTGAGGTAAAGGGGTTTGGAAAATGTGGCATAGTTCCTAAAAACGGACAGAAGTTTACTGAGGCGGATTTTGCTGCAGCCATGACCACAGAAATTTCCGTGCAAGATTCTATCTCTCTTCAAGAAACTGAAAATCAAGAACTGGGTGTTGAATACCAAGAGGAAATCTCTGCTGTGGTGCCAGGAAAGGATTTGGCAGATTCGCAACAAAATATTTCTCGACGTCAAGAGACACCACTTGCAAGTAAAGAGGACCCGCCTTCTGGAGAGATAGATTTCCAACCAGCAACCCCTGCATCCAACGCTTCAGTTCCCATGTTTCTTAATGACCACAGACAAAATGTCACTGTAGGATCTCGAGATCCAAAGTCTACATTCGTTCTAATCTCTAAAGACTCGCCAAAGCCAAGTACTTCAACATTCCAGCCCAGTCAACCGCCTTATTTTAGTACTTTATGTGATTTATTTAGCAACTCCAAGGGCAAGGGGTACTATACTTTTGCTGTAAGCCCACAGGATATTGTTCCAATCCCTAAAGCAAATATTATCAAACGAGAAAATAAGCGAAAAATCAGCGAAGCGTGTTTTATTTAATGACTTGAACAGCGACGTGAGTGATACTGATTGCCTTTTCTGCGGGGACTTATATTCCAAGTCAAGGGAAAATGAAGGATGGATAAAGTGTTCGGGCTGTTTAAGATGAGCACATGAAGCTTTTGCAGGGTGTGAAGAAGAAGACAATAACTTTATTTGTGACGTTTGTAAATAAACTCGTTTACTGACGAGAATTCAGAATTCGGTGTGAAACTTTCTGTTTTTACGATGGCAATAATGTTTTTATTTTGAAAATACACTTATATTTAGTAAGTATACACCAGAGATATGTAAGAGAGACATTATACCCTAATATTGTATAAACAATCAATTAACTAACAACATTGATTGTTTATACAATATTACCATATAATGTCCAATATATATATATATATATATATATATATATATATAATATATAATTTGCAACTGTAATAGAAAACGGTCCAGTCTATTTTTAAATATGTTAGTAGAAGGGGCAGAGACAATGTTATCACTAAGGTTATTCCAGCTCTGGAAAACTCTATTTGGTAGAAAGTTCTGTCTTGATCTTGTAGAAAAGTTCTCTTTTTTAAGTTTAAACATGACCTCTGAGGCGTTCATCTTGATTTATGGTAAACATTTCGTACTCTTATTTTCGAATTATCCTGGATATGTAGCACCTGTATGAACAACAAAACAGTAAATATCACAATATCAAAGATATAATAATAATAATGTATATATATATATATATATATATATATATATATATATATATATATATATATATATATTATAGGTTTAGAAAATAGGAACCTTCTTAATTTAATTAATTAGTAGTTTAAGATATATCTATTATTAATTAATATACAAGTATGTAAATAGTCTGAATCTTAAGTTGGCTGCATTTGAAAACATATTTAATATTAGTTTTATAAAAATGTTATTCATAAAAAGTTCTGAAACTTCATAAACCTAAAATACCATAACATATATAAACCTTAATTTTGTACACAAAGTAAGTAGCTTTATATAAAAAAAGCATAAATCATATTTTGAAACGCAACGAACTGCTGTTGTTACATCAATAAAAAATGTCCAATGGTACATATTTAAAGAATGGTCAAAACAAAAATGTGTTTAATTATTAACTAGTACTTTATACAAAATATTAAGAACCTTCTAGTTAAAATATCTTTGTTCACACCTATACAAACTTATTTATTTGCAAATGAAAGCCTGTGAAATGTACAATTGAAGTTGTATACAAAGTACTGTGTAATGTCCAGGTGTAATTCAGAATATTACCTACATTATTTTAATAACCTACTTAATTTATAAGTATTTATAATTATTGTTACTTGAGATTCACCAATTGTAGGGATTGCATTCTCACGCAAACGGACAAAAGCTAATGAGGTCATATCTATACAGTCCTCCGCAAAATGTTTGGAACACAATTTGCTATGTTTTGATGGTTCCCAGTTCCCACACTATTTACAAACTGTATCCAGGCATTTCTCTTTTCAACATCTTTAGAAAATCTACAGCCACATAAACCAAATTAAAAAGATTACCTGTTCTTTTTACACGCAGCATCACTAAAAACGGAAGTAATACCGCCCTGTACACTGTTTACAATTTCATACTAACCGATGAAAAGATATTCCAGTTGAGTTTTTCTTATTATTTCAACTGTTATTTAGACACAAAACAAAAGCATACGAAGCCATAATGGTTTCACTTTAAAATAAACGTAAAACCGTACAAACTTAAGTTCAAAATACTTTTAAAATTAAATTTCTATGCACAGAAGTACTGACACAAACAACAATCTGTCATGTCTACACCAATATGGCCGAACCGATCCCATCTCTTTCACGGTATGTCATATCCCCTCTCTTACATATCACTGGTATACACATTCAGTTTAAATTTTGTATTTTATATCGGGCAAAGTGGCCACCTCATGGCCAGTTTACCCACCCCGCAGGGCAAAGTTGCCATTTGGTAGGGTTAGGTTAGGTGTTAGGTGCATCGAGCAATAAGACAAAAGAGGGAATCTAATCCTTATGAAAAGGAGACCAAAAAAGTGGCCTCTGATGGCGGACATATCCGGAAATGCGAATGCGCGAAATTTAAATTTTCCGACACTTATCAACAGTAGCTATATAATATTTTTCAGAATTTGTCTTAGACGAGCAAGTTTTAATTAATTATTAATGATAAGAGTCTAAAATGCGACACAATTGTTAAAAAACTTCAATATAAATAAGATTTCATGTGACATTTGGGACAAACAATAACATAACCCAACTAAATTTGATGTCAAACAAGGAGAGAGACTCTCTTTCCTTGTTTAAAGTGGCCTCTAAAGATCGCACTTCCTGTCGATGGTTAGGTGTATGCATTGAGCAAAAAGACAAAAGAGGGAATGTAAAGGTAGTGGGGACAAAAATATTGTTAGACAGGAAGTGCCATCTTAAGAGGCCACTTGTTTAAGAAATCAAATTTAGTTTGGTTATGTTATTGTTTGTCCTAACTGTCACATGAAATTTTATTTATATTGACGTTTTTTACCAATTGTGCCACATTTTAGACTATTATCGTTAATTTTTAATTAAAACTTTCCCGTCTGAAAAATATTTTATAGCTATTCTTAATAAGTGTCGGAAAATTTAAATTTAGCGCCTTTGCATTTCCGGATATGTCCGCCATCAGAGGCCACTTTTTTGGTCTCCTTTTCATAACGATTAGATTCCCTCTTTTGTCTTTTTGCTCGATGGGTGTATGGACATGTGCTGTTTTTCAAATAAACGATTCAAATTATAGTAATACTATTATTTGTAATTTATTGTAATTATTTTTATAATAATATATTACAGTAGTAATGTTGGACTTTCCTTAATGATTAATGGTTTATTTTTTAAATATTTTTCGAGCTGGAATCCCGTCGATTGTGGTTAAATAAGAAAAGCTTTGTCGATAATGATGACATATATAATTGGTTTAATTATTAATCAACTGTGTTTTAACACCATTTGCTACGGAAGTTCATATCTGTCGGATGTTGGTTTCAGGTTAGATAATTGACGGAAAATTAATAAATTTACGTGTACATATCTTAGAAAATATTTTATTTTTATTCTATGCTATTTTTATTACTCTGACAAGAAGAGATATACTTTATTAAACACCAAATGCAATTAAACCCTGATGTCATTACCACGAAAACATTCATTACCATAAAAATTAATATGATTAATCGTAATAAAGGGAAATGAAATTATATAGATAATCAGGGAATTCAATGGTCTTAATAAAAGACGTAGAAATGAAACATGAATAACATTTAACGCTCAGGTGAGCTGACGAAAAATTTTACATAGAAAAGCGACTTACTACAAATGTATGAGTTAGATAGAATATAGAAATATGCTTTATTGTCACTGAAAATTGTACAATTTTATGGACAAAGCTTATAAAAGTTAAAAAAAACTTTGTTGCTTGTACATAAAAGATCTGTAATTTCTTAATTATTCGTTAAGAAACTTTTCCACTTAATAATAAGGTCTTTAAGATAGATAGGCTTTTCTCAATTTACGGAACTTAAGGAAAGAAGTTGTAGATTTAAGTTGCAAAGGAAGATGAATATAATATATAATATAATATAAATGAAGAAAGAATATAATATAGATTTCTTTACTAACTCAGTGAATGGGATGGGTAAATGCACATCAAACCTTGAATTTTTAGTGGAGTAATCATGACTAGGTCTTGCTGGAGAAACATGTAGGTGTTTACGTATCAAGCAAACAGTTTCTAGAATATATAGAGAGGGAAGAGTTAAGATCCCGTGATTTTTGAAGTAGCTTTTACAATGTGTTATTATACTGAGGTCAGTCAGGTAGCCAAGCGGGCTAGGCGGCCGATTCTCATTCGCTTCACTGTCGAATGGTTCAGTGGATGTGGGTTCGAGCCCCAGTTCGGTGTACAGAACAATAAAAAGGCTAACGCAGCAGTTTAAAATTCTAGATGAATCTGCGGCTTAGACTATAATATGCTGGTGTCTGATTGGTCCATGGTGGAGCAGTACGGCAAGAGATAAGGGCTTGCAGTTCGGTAATACTCTTCCATCGATCCCTACCGGAAGGGTTTGGTGCCTAAATACCGGTATATATGTATATATATATATATATATATATATATATATATAATATATATATATATATATATATATACATAATATATATACATAATATATATATATATATATATATATATATATATATATATATATATATATATATATATTGTACTGAGCCCAAAAAGATACCGTATTGCTCTTTTTTGTAATTTAAAAATAACATCAAATTTGGCAGCTGTACTAGAACCATCGAGCAAAAAGACAAAAGAGGGAATCTAATCCTTATGAAAAGGAGACCAAAAAAGTGGCCTCTGATGGCGGACATATCCGGAAATGCGAATGCGCCAAATTTAAATTTTCCGACACTTATTAACAGTAGCTATATAATATTTTTCAGAATGTGTCTTAGACGAGAAAGTTTTAATTAATTATTAACGGTAATGTCTAAAATGCGACACAATTGTTAAAAAACTTCAATATAAATAAGATTTCATGTGACATTTGGGACAAACAATAACATAACCCAACTAAATTTGAAGTCAAACAAGGAGAGAGACTCTCTTTCCTTGTTTAATGTGGCCTCTAAAGATCGCACTTCGTGTCTAACAATATTTTTGCCCCCACTACCTTTACATTCCCTCTTTTGTCTTTTTGCTCGATGACTAGAACACCAAAAAGGAAGCCCATATCAAAGATGAGACTCGAACAAAGAAAACTATATTATTTTGGAAGATGCTAAATTCATTTCCTTCGAAACAGATCTTATTGCATAGCAGGCTGAGGCTAGTTTCGTATTTAACAAATCGATATGAAGGGACCATTTAAGATTGCTGTCTACAAAAATACCAAGAAATTTTACAGAATCAATTATACTGATCTGGCTGCTATTAAGAAGAAAGGTTTGAAGAGCTTCTTTATAGGATAATGCTACTGTCATATGTTATATAAAAAATAGTAAATTAGAGTCGGACCAGGTTTTTATTTTAAGTAGATCAGAAATTATAATTGCATGAAGAGTTGCAATATTAGAGTTCTTCCAGGTACTACTGGTATTATCAGCAAAAGGAAAAACTTTTTCATCGATTTTTAAGTTAGTGATGTCATTTATAAAGATAAGGAAAAGTAGAGGATCCAGTACTGAATCTTGTGGTACTCCACATAGATTGCTTTTGTGACTAGAGTCAGTATTATTTGCTCGAACTAGTTGTTTCCTATTCCTCAAGTAAAATTGGAACCAATTCAAAGAAATACCTCGAATTCCGTAGAAATTTAGTTTTTTTCATCAAAAGTCATGATTTACACAATCAAAAGCTTTGGCATAGTCACAAAAAACAGTACCAGTATAAAGATTATTGTTTAGTACTTGATAGTACCTTATGTAGTACAGAAAACATAGCATCGCTGGTACATTTATTAGATAAAAAAGCGAAATGACTATGTCATAAAATGTTGTTTTCAACGAGAAAAGACATAAGTCGGGTTTTTATAGGTCTTTCAATTATTTTTGGATAGAACAGATAGTAAGGCAATAGACCTATAGGACATTAGATTTATCACCACCCACATGAAGAGGAAGAATAATGGCTGTCTTTAGGTACTCTAGAGATATCCTTTTTTCAATGGAATCGTTAATTAGGGTCCAAGGACTTCCAGGACATTATTTGTGGGATTTAATAAAATATTTATGGATAGTCCATCAGTACTACAGGAAGATTTTCTTTTGATACTACTGATTGTTTGGATCAGTTCAGATTTATTAACTGGTCTTATAAATAATGAATTCGAGACCTTTTTGAATTGGCAAGATAGGAAATCTTGTTGTAGCAAAATAGCTGATGTTATATTTTTACTCACATTAACGAAGTATTCATTTAGATTTTCAAGGTTGGGAAGAGAAAATATTTGAGCTGTGTTAGTTTTATTTCGAAGATCGTTTATTATGGACCAAGTTTCCCTTGCAACATTTTTAGAAATTCCCAGACGATTCTCATGGTACATTTTTTAGCTGTTTTAATAAGTTTTGGATAGGTTAGTCTGTACTTCAGTAACAAAGACATTGATAGTAAATTTCTTGATGTACAGTAGCGAAAGCATATTCTGGGCTGATATGCGAATGTCCTTAATAGTCCGGGTTTGTGATGTTTTGACTTAATTGTAATTAAAGGAAATGCCTTACTAAAAATACAGACAAGCTTATCTAAAAAATTACTGAAATTGTAGTCCACGTCCACAGAGGGAAAGTGCCATCCAGAAGTCAAGCACAAATTTTGGAATTTACGAAAGTTCTGAACTGAAAAAATCTTACCTAAACGTTGGGTTTTCGAGAATTGTTTGTTAAGAATGTTAAACTTAGTATATACTGTTTCATGGTCAGAGAGTCCTGCATTAATAATTGTAGAACGTACATCAAGGTGTGAGAAATCTGAGACAATTGTAGGAGAATTAGCGTGCATTGTGAAACCATACTATCCGAATATATTGATCAAAGATACTTCGGTAGTACAAGCAACAGCGTAATTATTATTTAAGTCACCGCATAGAATCTTTTTGCTTTTATTGGTCAGATCGTCTAACAAATTTAACAGGTTCTGAAAAAATAGTTCCGTGTCCGAAAAATATTTTTCCGCAAATCGCCAGGAAATTTTGACATTCCTGTCAAAATTTCTTGAAGAAAAAGTCAGGACTTCCTTACTGTAACGAAATGTCATTTCCTTACTGTAAGGAAATGATATTTCCGTACAGTTGTTAGTGTTCTACATAAATAATAGAAAACACATTGCTTATAAGGAATTAATTTATATTTTGAAAACATTTCCATTCCCAGGAATGGAAATTTCATCATCACTTATCATTTTACTTTCGAAAACACCAGCAATTAAATTTATAAGTTTGACAATTCAACCTCAATACGTTTCCATAGTAACCCAAGTAATTTTATTAGGAATTTCAAAGCACCATTTATTTGGGAATAAAATTATCGCGTTTTTTTTTTTAATCAATCAATATCTGTCGAATTTTAAACGATTTGCGGAAAAATAGTATGTTTACCTCGTAGGAAAAGCCACATTCCTGGACTCTGTGTTGCTAAGTCTCGGCTTGCGCCTCGACTTAGCAATCTTCACAGTCGTCCAGGAATGTTAAGCTTTTCCTACCCGGTAAACAATGTACTATTGTGTATTTTGAACAAAAAAGTTTTAACTAAACATTTTGATTGAAAATTGTAAGTAATATTCAAAACTATTGAATGAAAAATTAATTATTTTCAACTGTATAATCAGAGAAAAATATTATTTATTATAGATTATTTCAAAATAAACAACAGACTATGGCATTAACTTGTTCAAGCTGTAGTAGTTTCGAAGTAAGTATTTTCCTTTTTAATTTTTGTTTTATAAATGGCTAAATTATTGTTATATATAATTCAAAAACCTTTGTTTTGAACTATTTTTATTGCTTTTACTTTATTGTTTTTAATCAGAATTAAATTTCAACTTAATAAAATAAAAAGTCTTTACAGATTTTAGAAATACGAATATGCTTGTTATAACTTTATATATTTTTTAAAAAATTCGTTCTATATAAGCTTGCAATATTCTGATTTTTCATTAATAAAAAAAAATCTTTTTTTGATTTATTTTAGACATCTGAAACATATTTCCATACAAAAGGAGCAGATTATTTTTTAGTCGTTTTGTATTCTTTACGAGGTAATTCTTTAAGTTTTTTGATTACATTGTACGTTAAATCGGAAGAAATTATCTTTCAGTATTATTTATCTTATTTTTTAACTTAAAGTACTATATAAGTTTTGTTTACTTTTAATATGATATTATTTATTTCTTGTAAACCAGAAAACATAAAAAATAACTGATGAATATAAAACGATATTAGAATTGTACGAACTTGTGCATAATAAATTGACAGTGATTCTGAAGATGTACATATATTTATAGACTAATTTAATAAGTGAAGACAAACAACCTGCAACAAAAAGGTTTAGAGCTGACAGTGAAGTCGATTAAATGAACCAAATTTTAACTTTTAAAAAAATGTATGTAAAGAAAATAAAAAAGTAAAGTTCAATAAACATTTAATAAGACAAGAAATGAAAAAATTGACTTATTTTGTCAAAGCAGTAACGCAGATTAGATTAATATTGTATATCATATTTGTACGAAAAATAGAATAAAAATCAATATTGTTAATTATAAAAATTCAAACAATTATAATTAATATAAGGAATATATTAATATAATGTGTAAAAATTTATCTGAAATTTAATTTATAAAATATATAAGTATTATTACATGACTGATGTAAAATGAAAAAAATATATGTTGATTTTCCGGGATTTATTTATTTAGCGTATGGACTTTCACAGTACGATAAATATACAAATACAATTACAATAATATACACATATATATTATTCAAACACTAAAAATAGTAAAAATAGAATGAATAGAATGAATGACACTAAATATTAATGTCCAATTTACATATTTCGTGTTCTTAGTTTACCGGCTGCGTTTGTAAGATGACTTTTGAAGGTGAGTGTTCTATCAAGTGTGACGCCTAGATATTTGGGGTTGTTGTTATGTTTGATAGCTGTGTCATTTAGAGTTACATTGAGAGTATCGCCCGCAAGTTGATTCGACAGGTGAAAGAGACAGGTTTCAGTTTTGCTTGTGTTAGGACATAAGCGCCAGTTCTTAAAATAGTTACTTAGTGTAGATAAGTCCTCGTTTAGAGCTCGTTCTCCTGCTTCTTTACTATTATCTTGGAAGCCAATGGCCAGGTCGTCAGCATAAGCAAATTTTCTCGATTTTGTTTCAGGTATATCTGCTGTATAAAGGATTTTCGGGTATATCCGGGATTTTCCGAGATTTACGGAGGGTGAAAATTATGCCATCATTATTAATACTTCGATAACGAATACTTAATACACCATCGATGAATTTAACCTTGAGCGCATTAGAGAATTCAAGTATCTTGGAACAACAATAACTAAAGAAAATAACGGATCACAGGAAATAAACAACAGGCTTCAGGCCGGCAACAGATATCTTTTTGCCCTCCAAAACCTTATAATATCAATACAACTAACACGACGTACGAAGCTACAGTCTATAAAACAATAATACGACCCGTTGTGATGTATGGAAGCGAAACGTAGACGATAACAAAGGCAAACGAAGAGAGACTATGTGTTTGGGAAAGAAAAATCCTAAGGAAGATCTTTGGTCCTGTGCTGGATGAAGCATCAGGACAATATAGCATAAGAACTAACAAAGAGCTTGAAGAACTTTACCCAGACGCCAACATCATAAAAGAAATAAAGTCCAGAAGACTCCAATGGGCAGGTCACCTAAGAAGACATTCTGACGAACGAACAGTAAGACTGGTGTGGGAGAAATTCCCAACTAGAAGGAGACCACTCGGACGCCCTCGTCTCCGGTGGCGAGATAAACTAGCAGGAGACCTAAGCACTATGGGCGTGGAGAATTGGATGGAGGTTGCTCAAGACAGAAAACATTGGAGGCATGTTGTCGAGTCGGCTAAAATCCACGTAGGGTTGTAACGCCACGGAGTAAGTAAGTAAGAGTATTATTAATATTGCGACAGACTATTCCAGCCAAATCAAAAAAAAGTAAGTTTTTACGGTGAATTTCAAATGGACTCAATTTTTCCGAGGTTTCCCATATTTTCCGGCCAGTGAAAACTACATATGTAGTTATTCATATTTCGATGAGCTACCCCAGAATAAAAAAACGGAGCTGAAACAGCTTTCCTCTCCACTTTCCTATGTCGATCTTTAGAAAGTACCTTCGTTTCGAAGGGCTGTAAGTTTCGAAAAATTAGATGAATGTTGTTATAAATTTATGCACATTTTACTTCTTAATGTTCATAAACAATAAGGATATGATTTTTTTTAAAATAGTCGCTAACTTCGTTCCTATTGGTCATAGAAGGTTTTTTATTTTTTATGTGAGTTTTTTTACCAGCTATCCAATGGTTGTACGTACAAGTCTGTAGCTTAAAAAATATAGTTATTACAATTGTTTATAGGTAAAAACATACCCCTTTTTCAAACGTTTATTTTGTAAATAACTTCGATGAAAACGCAATACGCATTTAACTTCTGAGATAGTTAAAGTCTTAAAGAATCCTATGAAATTTGCTAAATGTGTCTAGTATCATTCATTAGGCAAGTTCAATAGTTTAAATAATTAGTCTCAGGGATAAACAACTTAATAACTTTTAAATTATTTGACCGATCAGAGAGAAATTTTGCACAAATTAAAGGACGGTAATTTCTCGCTAGTGAAAAGTATTAAAAACATTTTATTTTGTTAATAAAAAAAATTAATAAAATTTATGAATTAGTGCAAAAAAACTGCTTTTTTGCAAATATCTCCGTAAATTATTTATCAATTTTAATTGAAAAAAACCAGAAAATAAAGATATTCTTGATAAGGGAAAAATATTCTTAAAATATAAGGGAAAAAACTTATAGACAAAAAATCAAATTGTGACCATAAATTATTGTTTAAAAAAAAACGCAAGGTAAAAATAGGAGTATCTTTTTATCTATTGATCATCTAGTAACCCCCTTTTTTAACCTTCTTCTTCTTCTTCGGGTTCCTTCTCCTAGCGGAGGTTGGAAATCATCATCGCTATTTTAGCTTTGTTGGCCGCATTTCTGAATAATTCTAATGAGCTGCAGCCGAACCACTCTCTCAAATTTCTTAGCCAGGACATTTTGCGTCGTCCTGGGTTTCTCTTCCCTTCTTTAACCAGACTGGGCTATATGTATATATAATCAAACTACACAAAGAAATAATAACTGTTCTTTATTTTTTTCATTTAATAAATATATAACTAGTATAATTCAAAAAATACTAATTATTTTTTAAATAATCCTCATTTTAATAGTTTTTTACAAAATAATATCTTAAGGGAACTGTTTATGTTTTCTCCAAGGAGCAGGTTTTCTTTTGCCGACATAATGATCATCATCCTCACTATCAAAGTTTTCGTAAAAACTGTCTGAATCAAAATCATCATCATCATCATCACTCAAATCGTCGCTGTCAAGTTCGTTGTTATCTCTAAAACGGACTTCCTTATCATCGGTAATTTCATCGCTATCACTGATATCTTCCTCACTATCAAAGTCGTCCATTTCGGCTGAGTCAGAGGTAGATTCTGAACTGCAACAAAGAAGTTACAAATTTAATTGTTATAACCGAAAAAATTTAATAGAAAATGTTTAGTCTAACAAGAATCGAAATATTAGCAAGATAGATTACTTTTTGTACCCACTGTATTTTGTTTTAGAAATACTTAATTGTAGAGATTTTTATAAGTCTACCTAGAGTGTTTTTCTTTTAATTATACTACATATGTACTTGATAATATTGGTATAACAGTATATCAACAACAAAATGGTTTTATATCCATTTCCCTAGGACAAATTATATGATTTACCAATTAAAAACTAAAAATACTAGATCTTGTGGATCTGATGACATTCCAGGATTTATCAGAAAATGTTTAATAGATGCAATGAGTTTACCTCTTACACATCTTCTTCTTCTTCCTTCCTGTATGTAGGCTTTAAAGCCTGTTTCCTCTTCAATATTAGCCTCCTAAATTGCTTAAATTATCGCACCATCTTTTTTTTGGTAATACTTTTTCGTCCATTTGGTGACATATCTTGTGCTACTCCTATTATCTGCCATTCTACTAATGTGTTCGTTCCCCTCCTGTTTCCGTTTTGTCGCCCATCCATTTATGTCTTTTATGCTCTTCTTATGTTTTCGCTTCTCTCCCTATCCAACAGACTTTTCCCTGATATTCGTCGGAGTATTTTCATCTCTGTTGTTTCTAGTAGTCGTCTCGTTTTAGGGCGAGCGCCCACCAAAGTGGCGTGGCAGTGGCAAGTAGCAAGTAGCACGCGTCTAGCATAATGTAACCAATGAAAACGAATGATTCAGTTTACACCAAAATGACAGTAACCATGACAGTAACGTCATTTATTCTAATCATTCGTTAGGATTGGTTACATTATGCTAGACGCGTGCTACTTGCTACTTGCCACTGCCACGCCACTTTGGTGGGCGCACTCCCTTGATGTATCAGGTCTTGTCTCTGCCGTGTATCTTAATATAGGTCTAATTGTTGTTTATAGATTCTTGTTTTTGTGTCTTCTCTTAGGTGTTTGTTCTTCCAGATTGTGTCATTAAAAGATCCAGCCGGTTTACTTGCTTTTAAGCTTTATTGTCGTGCTTCTTCTTCAACATCTCCTTAACTATTCTATATTCCATATCTATTCCAGATATCTAAACCTTGCTTTCTGCTTTATTATTTTTCCATCAATTTCGATTTTACATCGTATTGGGTATTTATATGTTGTTATACATTTTTTTTTTTTCTTCTGATATTATCATATTATATTTCTTGGCTGTTGTATTGAATATGTGTGTTGATCTTTGGAGCTCGTCTTCTGCCTCGGCGATTAATGCGGTGTCGTCTCTGCATAACATAATATTTGAATATCTTTGTTTACCATTCTCTAACCATGACTTTTACGTACTTCTTGTATTGTTTCGTATATACATATAACGAGTTTATTACAGCTGCCGCCGTTGCTCGCAATCTAGCTTCCAACGCTTGCGATTGTTCCAGTCATCTACTTGTAGACCCCTATCTTCCATTGCACCTTTTACTTCTTGTCTCCGCGATCTTCTTGGTCTTCCCTTTTTCCTGCGGTTGGTGGAGATCCACTGTAACATTCTCTTTGGCCATCGTTGATCATTTATCCTTTCTACATGGCCATACTATTTCAGCCTTTTGCATTCTATAGTTTCCAGGATGTCAATGTCTATGCCCATACGCTCTCTGATTTCAGTATTCCTTACTCTATCTCTTCTAGTGAGTTGGTAACATCTTCTCCAATAATTCATTTCCATTACTTTTATTTTGGATGCGTCATTTTTATTTATTACCCAAAGCTCTGAACCATATGTAGCAATGCTTTCTATGATACTTTTGTATATCCAAATTTTTGTGTTTCGGGTGATGTGGTTATTCCAAAGTATACTATTCAGTTGACGTATTGCTGAATTTCCTTGACCAATTCTAGTAGCTATTTCTTTTGTATTCCGACCATTGTTTGTAATGTTAACATTACTTCGTCCATTATTATATTAAAGAGAAGTGGGCTTACTTACTTACTCATTTACCCTATCTGACTCCGTTTTGTACTGATATACACTGCGTTAGTTTTCCGTTTATCCTTGCCTGTATTCGATTATGGAACTAAATTTTTTCGATGGTTTGTATAATATTGATTGGTATGTTTCTACTGTTTATACAGTAGGTGTAAGACGTCTTCGAGTTGGATGCGATGAAAAGCCTTTGTCAAGTCTATAAAACCTAGATATGCTGGTTCTCGGAGAGATGCGAAGAAATCGAACAGTGCGAAAAGGTATACGACTATCACAATATGCATAAGAAGATAAAGGTACTCACAACAAAGAAAAACTACAATATTTTATCGAAAGGGCTGTGCGATGATAATGGAAATCTACAACTAGACCCCGACAAAATAGTTAGAATCTGTGAAACTTATGTGGAACAACTGTTTAATGATGACCGTCCTAGTGGGTGTACACTGAGCAATGATGATGCTGGCCCTTCTATTCTAAAATCAGAAGTGGAGAATGCTATAAAGGGTCTAAAAAGGGTTGATAAACACCTTTATCAACGTCTGTTTTGCTTTGTAATTTTTAGAAAGCACAGATTAAAGCGGAAATCTGAATTGTGTTTCGAAACTATTTTACGGTTTTATTGTCAGATGTCGCTATTGCGTCCGTATTGAAGCCATTTTAGTGTTGCTTCTTAAAAGACAGAAAATATTGATCTTTCACGTTGAGAACACCTTTGAATAACTGTTCTGATGAGACCTATTAGGTCGAAATACGTATCAACAGATACAATGGCGCTGTTTGCGTGAAATCAAATATTTACTGTCTTTTCACTTTTTTCGGATTTACTCTGTACGAGTACTAGCAACCAATTCGCTAAGGATTTCTGCTTAGTTGAAAAGACGTGTCGTGGAATGCAAATTTTAGATTTCCCACGTCTCTTTTAACACCTTTATCAACGTCTGTTTTGCTTTGCAATTTTTAGAAAGCACAGATTAAAGCGGAAATCTGAATTGTGTTTCGAAACTATTTTACGGTTTCTTTAACAATATTTATAACAGCGGGGAGTTTCCTGAAGACTGGCTAGAGTCAACTTTTGTTGCCATACCGAAAAAACCAAAAGCAAAGTCTTGTGATCAACATCGGATGATAAGTCTAATTAACCACATTTCGAAGGCATACACCAAGGTTATTTACAACAGAATAAGCAAAAAATGCGAGGATAACATTGGAGATTCGCAGTTTGGGTTTCGGAATTCTCTTGGGACAAGAGAAGCACTTTTTAGTCTACAGGTACTCACCCAGCGCTGCAGAGATATGAACAAAGACGTGTACATATGCTTTATAGACTACGCAAAAGCATTTGATAACGTAAAGCACGAAAAGATAATTAAAGTTCTCCATAAGATCGGAGTCGACTACAGAGACATTCGAACAATAGCGAGTCTCTATTGGGGTCAAACAGCTAAAGTGAAAGGATCTACATTGACCAATAAAATTGAGATCAAGAAAGGGGTACGACAGGGCCATCGAGCAAAAAGATAAAAGAGGGAATCTAATCGTTATGAAAAGGAGACCAAAAAAGTGGCCTCTGATGGCGGACATATCCGGAAATGCAAAGGCGCTAAATTTAAATTTTCCAACACTTATTAACAATAGCTATAAAATATTTTTCAGACGAGAAAGTTTTAATTAAATATTAACTATAATAGTCTAAAAAGTGACACAATTGGTAAAAGATTTCAATATAAATAAAATTTCATGTGACAGTTGGGACAATCAATAACATAACCTAACTAAATTTGACTTCTTAAACAAGGAAAGAGACTGTCTATCCTTGTTTAAGATGCATGGAGGAACTGAGTTGCCTAATGAGTAAGATACAAAAAACAAGTGCACAATACAGACTCAAACTAAATATCACAAAAACCAAATGGATGTTAGCAAGCAAAACCCAACAACCATCACAGCAACTGATATTAGATAATGAAAGAATTGAACACGTAGATTTGTACATCTTCTTGGGAACAACAGTTAACTCAAATTAAGATCAAACGAAGGAAATACGTATAAGAGTAGAAAAGGCAAGAGCATCGTTCACTAGCATGAAGCAAATTTTCACCTCTAAAAGCTTCACCCTACCTCTCAAAATTCGACTTCTGAAATGATATGTATTCCGGGTTTTGTTATATGGAATGGAGGCGTGGACAATGACCGCAACATTGATGAAAAAAGTAGAAGCCTTCGAAATGTGGGCTTACCGACGTATATTACGTATATCCTGGACTGAGCACGTGACCAACGAAGAGGTACTACCCCGGATAGGTAAAGAGAGAGGTAGGAATAAGTATAAAGAAAAGAAAGTTGGAATACTTGGGTCACGTTATGAGACATAACAAATATAGAGTACTACAGCTGATCGTTCATTGGAAAATAGAGAGCAGAAGCGGTCCAGGGAGGAGAAGATACTCGTGTGTTCTCCAACTTGCGGCAATAGTTTGGATTGTCATCTGCTGAACTATTCAGATCTGCCGTAAACAAAGTCAGAATAGCCATGTTGATTGCCAACGTTCGAAATGGACAAGGCACATGAAGAAGAAGAAGATGCTGGTTTATTGTACTCGATGGTCTTTTCTGTGATTTGTCTTAGTGTAAATACGGCGTCTACGCAGGATCTTCCGAATCTAAATCCTTGTTCTTTATCTGATAATGTTGTTAGTTTATTGATTTTGTTGGGTAGGACTTTTGTGGTAAGCTAAGTGCAGTGTTCAGTAGATTTATCCCTCTATAATTTGTTTGGGTCTTCTTTACTTCCTTTCTTGAAGGCGGTGGTTATTTCATCTGGTCCTGGCGACTTTCTATTTTTGAGTGAATTTATGGCTATCTTTACTTTCTGAAAACTGATTTCTATTTCGTGTCTTAATTCAGGTACGTTATTGTGTTGATTACTATTTTCCTTTCCTTTAAACAGTTCTGTCAAGTATCTCTTCCATTCGTTTGCGGGTATGTTATTGTATTCCTTCAATTCTGCAATTTCTTTTTGTTGGTTTCTTACGAATCTCCATATTTGTTTTTATGTACCATAGAAGTCGCTTTCCATCCTTTTTGTAACCCATTCCCATTGTTCATTTTTTGTTCTTCTTACCAACTGCTTTGTTTTATTTCGCATTCTTCTCTAGGTGTCTCAGGATTCTGTAATATTTCATGTTTTGTACTTTGTGTAGGCCTTTCGTTTCTCTTTACATTTCTCTTTTATTTATTTTCTTAACCACGGTGTATTGTTGTTGTTTATTTTGTTCAGTATGACTTTGCGTTTTCCTAGAGCTTCTGTTGCTGCTTCTTCAATGTTGTTTTTAATTTTCTCCTAACTCGCGTTTATATCTTCAATGTCGTCTATTTGTCTCAGCTGTATCCTCTGTGATAGCCTCTTTTTGTGATATTTTCATTATTATTTTTGCTAGTACTAGTTTGTGTTCACTCCCTGCGTCCCTGCGAGTTTAAAGTTCGGATATCTAGAATCTGCTTTGGGTGGATTTTTCTATTAGTGACTATAAAATCAATCATAGATTAATGCCCCTGGAATTTTCAAATATATATTTATACTGGAGCTTATGGTCGAAAAATGTATTATTGATTCTCAGTTCGTTAAAAGCACAAGGATTAGCCATGAGTTCTCCATTTGCGTTTACATAGTTTTCATTAAATTTTTGTTTTACTCCTGGAACTATTTCATTTGCGATTCGTACATTTTTTAATTAAGATTTATTTATTTATTAAGAATTCGTACATTAAGTCTTACACATCAAATGAATTTATTTTTGATAAATTTCAGTATTTAATTTAAGCATACTGTATGAATATTTTGCCTGTTTGTTAGTCTATATAATCCGATGTCTAAATTATTCAGTATCCTTATGACCCATTCCACACGTTTGTTTAGAGATTTCTTAGCGCTAGGGAGAGAATAGTAGTAAGAGGACAGATGTATAAGAGATTGATAAATTTCATGTGAAAGAAGTATTCCACCAGGGATCGGTGCTTAGTCCTTATTTATTCTTATTAGTGTTTAATTAAATAACAGCGAAACTACAGGATGACATTCCAAGAAATATAATGTATGCTGATTAGAAATGTTAGTAGCAAATACTGAAAGTGATTTAGAACAAAAACTGAAACAGTGTTCTTAGAAGGGCCAAAACAGTGTATTTGGAATGTTCATTTAAAGATTAAGTTACTACAAATAAACTGATATCTTTGGATGATGAAATGATTGTAAAATGTTTAATAGTTTTAATTACTGTAGTACCAATTCTGCAGTATAAATTTTAACGTGAACTGAACTTAGTACTAAACCTTCTGTTACGATAATAAATATTATGGTGTATAAAACTGTAAATATATTATGACTAATTTTGTTTTTGTTCTAGTCATTTCGACGCTTTTTACCAGAAACCTCTAGACCCCAATTTTGATGAGTCATCCACGACTCGAGGTTTTTCAAGCAGTTGAAAAACTAGTTTCAGCCGTCGACTGCCTTCTAGTACCTTCACCGAAATACCAGTCTATTCGATGGGGTCCCATTCTAATCAAGAAGGTCATCGATCTCCTCTAGATAACGGCAGTTTGTGTATATAAATGAAGCATTTTATTTGGAAGGGCAGTTAGTTAGTAAGAAGACAAATTCACGCTCGCGTAGTTAAATGTACAATCGTAATAAATTATTGTAAAATAAATTAGTACAAATAAAGACTTTAATAAATTTGTGAGTGTTATAAATAGAACCTTTAGTAAATTAAATTAAGAACAATAAATTAGAATTAATAAAAATATAGCACTTCTACATTCCATGAAATTATGTGTTAATAATCGAATACTGTATTTTCTGAATCTTAAATAAAAACTTTTCTGTCCCCATACAGATATGTGACTCTATGTGAATATTTATAATTTAGACCATATTTTAAGTGCTGTAAAGTTAGAGTATCAATATCCAGAGTATTTTAAGCACTTTTAACCAAAAAAACCAAAGCATATAAGTATATAAAATAATTTTGATGTCATATTTGTGACGATTTATCTAAACATTTACTTACTTGATGTCATTGCTCATATCATCCTTATAATAATCCTCATCCGATAATAACATTTCCAAGTTGTCGCTCCGTTTCTATAAAGAAAATTATTCTTTTTAATTTCAGAACTAACTAATAATATTTACATAGTTATATCATTTGGTACATAAGTTATGAGGTAAGTACTAGAAAAAGAAGTTTTTTTTTATTATTTTATTTGAAACTGCTTCAATCACAAGTGTTATTAGCAATGGTCGATTTTACAGATAACATAAATATATAAAAATTGAAGAAACCAAAAAAAAGTATGGTACGAGCGCAGTCACTATATTTACTTTGCATTTTATTTCTCTATTTGTCTTTTATTCTTGTGGTTAACTGTTCATATTATCTTTCAAATGCATATAACAGACACTCCACTAATATGTGATGTACTGTTAGATCACTATCACACGCGTAACACAAAGGTTTGGGTTACTTCTGTAGTAGGAAATCATGTGTGATCTTGATGTGTCCTAATCATAGTCTGGACATGAAGTTTTTAAGATTGTGACACGAATTTCCTTTGAAATGTGTTTCTTGCAAACATAAAATTGATGGATAAAATTTACTTATAAGAATTTTAAGATCTTTTCAATAGGCATGGTCCCATTTAGGTTCCATTGAATAATAAAATTAAAACTAGTTTAATTAATAAGTCTCCGGAGAGGAATCGCTAGGATCATTGGTAGAAGTACCGCTTAAAATTTGTTCTGTAATTTTTCTTTAAAAAGTCTATCAATCCTTGGATATCCTCCGAGTAAGTTCTGGTGACGCTGGGAGGATCTGAAGAACCATGCGCATTTTTAAAGAAGGCAATAAGTTCTTCCTGTGTTAAGTATACATTTATTGTCAGCTGTTAAGGAACAAAAGGGTGAAGTAATCTCTACTGGTAGACCAACATACTGGCCTACCGATAGGAACAAAATTCCAGACCTGATAGATTTCTTTATTTACAAAAATATCTCAGCTAACTATCTGGATATCAATGACGGCTGGGACATGAACTCTGATCACTCACCGCTAATTCTAACTATGAGTGATACAGTGATTAAAAAAGAGTTCAATCCAATATTGACTAATAAAAAAACTGACTGGGAGAGCTTCAAAATAAACCTTGAACACAAAATTAATCTTGCTGTTCCATTAAGAAATACGAGGCAACTTGATGACGAATTAGAAGTTTTTATAAAAAATATCCAACAGTCAGCTTGGGAAAATACTCCCACAATAACTTCTAGAACAAAAGGGAACAACTATCCAAAAGAAATCCGAGAACTCATAGTAGAAAAAAGGAAGTTAAGAAAAAAATGGCAGCAATACAGAGCTCCACGACACAAAACTAGTCTAAATAATGCTACACAAAAATTAAAAAGGGAGATACAGAATATAAAAAATTCAACAATTAATTATTTTTTAAGTAATTTAACAGCTGACCAGAACACAGATTATTCTTTATGGAAGGCAACAAAAAGATTGAAGAGACCAATTATTCATCCCCCTCCTATCAAGTTGGAAAACGGCAACTGGGCTAGAAGTAACGAACAGAAAGCAGAACGATTTGCAGATCGTTCAGAAAGCACTGAGTTCAGAAACTGAGATGGGAAGAACCATTCCAAACTGATAAAAGAATAACATTGACATCACTTAGAGAAGTATCAACAGAGATAAAAGAGAATATAAGTCCTAAGAAAGCTCCAGGATATGATCTCATAATGGGAGAATTATTAAAAAATCTACCAAGAAAAGCCATAGTTAAGCTGACACACCTAATAAATGCTGCTTTTAGATTGAGATATGTTCCCAGACTCTGGAAAGTAGCCGAAGTAATTATGATCGCCAAACCAGGTAAATCTCCTAATGAAGTGACATCCTATCGACCAATATCCCTCCTTCCGGTAATGTCAAAACTATTTGAAAAACTTCTATTAAAAAGATTAAAACCAATAATAGAAAGAAAAAATCTTATACCAAATCATCAATTTGGTTTCAGAAATCAACATTCCACTATAGATCAAGTTCACAGAATAATGAATATAATAGAAAAAACATTAGAAGAAAATAAAGTCTGCTCTACAATCTTCTTGGATGTAGCACAGGCGTTTGATAAAGTCTGGAATGACGGTTTAAACTATAAACTAAGAACGTTCTTGCCTAAACAGTATTCAGAAATCTTGAAATCATACATTGCGAATAGATATTTCAGAGTAAAACAAGAAGAAGTGTACACCGACTTAAGGGAGATCAAAGCTGGCGTGCCACAAGGAAGTGTCTTAGGTCCGGTCCTATACCTATTGTATACGTGTGACATTCCAGAGCTAGAACAAAATAATATTGCCACCATCGCGGATGATGCAGCCATACTAGCGATACGAGACACTAGTGAAGAAGCGACTGATAAATTGCAACTATCAGTAAATAAAATACATAACTCGACTAGAAAATGGCGAATAAAATTAAATGAGACTAAATCTGCACACATTAACTTCACAAATAAAAAAATAGAAAATTTCCCAGTTTATAATTCCCAATAAATGATACCCGAATTCCTTATGCAACATCAGCAAAATACTTGGGCATCACCCTAGACGCGAAGCTGCGCTGGAAAGTCCATGTCAAAAAGAAAAGAGGGGAGCTTGATATTAGATATAAGAAATTGTATTTTCTGATTGGAAAAAATTCAACATTGTCAATTCATAATAAATTATCCATCTACAAGCAAGTACTGAGGCCAGTATGGGTATAAGGGTGCCAACTCTGGAGCTGTACCAAAGCTAGTAATCTACTTATTATCCAGAGATTTCAAAATAAAGTACTGAGAAACATTGTTGATGCTCCTTGGTATATCCGTAACAGCAACCTCCACCAGGACCTGGGTATGGAAACTGTGATCGAAATAATTAAGAGAACAGCAGCAAGTCACGAGCAGAGGCTGCATAGTCATGTGAATGTCGAGGCAATCCAGCTTCTTGACAACACTGAATTAAAGAGAAGACTCATAAGGACAAAACCATTTGAGCTAGTGTAAATGTGTAACAGTTTAGTGTAAAAAGCAGAGTATAGTGCTGTGAAGTTATTGCATGCTAGTTGTAGTGCATTAGTTAATAGATAAAATAAGAGTAAGCCATAGGGTAAGCCCTTAGATTTAAGTATTTGCTGTTATTATGTTAGGTCAGAAAATAACTGATAATTGGTCATTTGTGACAAGATAGCAGTATACAAACACCGCGCAGGTATTAATAAAAAAAAGTGTACGTTGTTGGAGATTTCGTTAAAGAATTGACTGGTGCATTTGATAAGATCTTCATCTAGGTTTCTGTTGTTTTCTTGTTGAGTTTTTGGTTTTTTGCTTCGTGGCTGTATACTTATTTATGTAGAGATAAGAGAATAATTTTTCTAGATGTTTCAGCCTCAGTGAGAGAGGATTGTGTAGAGGAATTTATTGACAAATGAGCTGATTGTTGTACTGTAGTTTCAGTCTCACTAGGAGAGGATTGTGTAGAAGAAATTGTCGAAAGAGGAGCTGATTGGTGTACTTCCTGTTGAGAGTTTAGATGAACATTATTTTGGGTGTTGTTTAAAGGAGTCTGATTATTTTTATTGGGACACTGAGATGAAAAATGTTCTTGCAGCTTGCATAAGTAGCAAGATTGCTTTTCGATGGAAAACAAAATTCGATAATTGTTATCCTCATGGTTAATTATTCAGGTAATTTGCCTAAGTTAGTTGGCGCTATAAAAGTGTATCGTCGGAAACTGAAGATGTGCTTGAATGCTGGATTTGAATTCCCTATCCTCAGAAAGTCAATTGGAGTTATTAGATGTATACTTAAGTTTTTTAGTTGTTCTTCTATACCGCTGTGCGAAATACTTGGACATACGTTGGAAATAATCAGTCGTTCATTTGGAGTTATTAGTCTTCGGGCTTGAATACGTTCTTGATTAATTACTACAATTCCGTTGTCGTTTGCTAGAAACTCATCGACTGTTTGTTCACTGGTAAAGAAGATACAAATACGATCATTTATAATTATAGAAATAAAAGTTACTACTTTAGAAGTTACTACATTAAGGTAAACTTCACTATTAGAGTTTTGGGGTCAGTGAAGTGGAATTGCTTGATTTTTGTTTGAAAATTGATTTGTAAGTTGATTATGAGCTGAAGAATATAATTTTGATGGTTGGTTTACAAATAGATTGCCAGAACTTTCCATGGTGAAAGTTCCCGCTGCTGAATCCATTTCTCTGGTTGGGCTAAATAACCTGAATACGGCCCTGGTGCTTATACTGGATCATTACCGGTAGGACTGGTAATTAGCCTCACGCCAAATCGGCAAAATAGTTTTCCAGTTGTCCTTGACAACTGGAGTAAAATAAATAAATCATATCTCATTTAAAATACGTACCGTTGGATGGCATTTATTCTGTGTACAGGTATAATCAAAACCGTTGGGACTGCAGATACAAACGTTACATCCTTTTCTAAATTTAACTAGTGGTGGACAAGATTTTTCTGAAACAAAATAAAATTTTAGGTAATGTAGGTTAAAGTATAGATACTATGAAATTAATAAAAATAGATAAAAAGCAGAGAAACGATAAAAAGTGGGCTTATAAAAGATAGCATAATACATACACATATACTAATAGATGAAGATGAAGTTGAAATTATATGAAAAGATCATGTAACAAATTTGTTTGTGATACACTGAGTAACTTTCAACTCCCATTTTTTTCTAATATTTTTGATAATAAAGCATTTTTAAATATTTCAATTCTAAAACTAAAGTTTGTAATCAAAAATACCGATTTGTACTATATTTTTAGGTATTGTAGACGTAAGTGGCAAAGATAAACGTGTATCATTTGATAGCGGTATTCTACTGATAAACGTTTGGGTTTAGATGCAGATCAATAAATGGGGACATCATGAAAGATATTAGGAAACATACAAGAAAACAAAATGAGAATGAGATTAAAAATGCAATAAAAGAAAATAAAAGTCTTAAGGTTCTACACAGACAACAAACAAAGCAAATACAAAGAAAATTTTGAAGGAAAATGGTCAAAAGATCTAAAATTCAAAAGGAAATATTGTCACAAACCGAAATGGAATTTTACAGGAAATTGTGTCATTTTGATCCAGCAGTGGGCTCTAGTTTATCTCCATTATTAGCCGATATATTTATGGAAGATTTTGGAATAAATATTATTTCTAAACAAAATTTAAAACCCACAGTATGATGGAGATATGTAGATGATGTATTCTCAATATGGCCTCATCGATCACATGAGTTGTTGGACACATTCCTGAATGAAATAAACGATAAAGAAGAGACAATAACATTTACTATGTAAAAGGAATATAATAACACACTACCGTTCCTGGATGTTTTAATCTCTAAGAACGATACTGGATATGTGTCTCAGGTGTATAGAAAACCAACACACACCAACAGATATTTAAATTACAAATCAAATTACAATATCAATATTAAAGAGGGAATCCTTAAATCATTATACGATAGAACCATAATTGCTTGTGCTAACGAAAATTCGTTCTTAGAGGAAAAACATTTGTTAATATCTGTTTTATTAAAAAATTATTATCCTTTACCATTTATATATAGAGAATTTTCAACAGTCGACCGAATAGAATGGAACAACTTAGAACGACATACTATAGCATACACAAGGAATGATACGATGAAAATAACAATACCATACATAAAAGGATTATCAGAAAAACTTAAATAGATAGAAAATAAATTTAACATTTCAAAACCATTCAAAACATTAAACACATTGAGATCTATTTTATCTAAAACTAAACCTAACAATGAACAAGACAGAATAAAGAATTGAATGCGATCAGTTTTATTTAGGTGAAACATCAAGGCCATTAAATGTTAGAATAAGTGAACATCAATATATTAAGAATAGAGAATTTGATAGATCTCATATATGTAAACATGCATGGGAAAAGAACATCGGGTTCAATGGAATGATTCAAGTATAGTCATAAAAGAAACAGATGGGAAAAAGAGAAAAATCAAAGAAGGGGCTCTAATTAAGCTTAATGAGACCAATCATGTCGCAAATTCCTCGACAGAATGCAGTAGGATCTGGTTACCCATATTAAGAGGAAGTTAATAAAAGGAAAATAGCACTATTAGTTAGTCAGTAACATATTGAGCATACATCATTGATGATTTTTAAATAACAAACATATAAAATCAGAATTTGGTATCTATTGAAAGTAATCTAAATGTAACTCCAAATACCATGTCGAGATAGTATTATGAGATTTTTTTCTGATTTTTCCTCATGATTTGCTATAAAATTACTAACATGAGAATTTTACTGTCATCATAATTAAGTAAATTTGTACTGTAAAGTAATACTAGTAGGAAAGTTTTGGAGAAGTTCTGATTTTTTCATTCCATATGTGTTTTGGGGTGCTAAATCTGAATCTGAGGTTTGCGGACAAAATTTCGTGACGCAACATTTAAAAAACCAGAAAAAATCTCTTTTTTTTGCTTTTTTTCCGGTTTTTTGCTTAAAACTCGAAAACTGTTAACTTTTAGTTAATGGTCTGTTTACAGAAATTAAAGTACTTAAAGTTCTGTACAAATGTCACTATTTTGGTTAGTGTACAGACGAACCGTTCGGTCTCAAGGGCAAGTTGAAAATTGTCAATTTGTACCGGTGTGACTGCAAAACCCACTTTTTAGATTTGTATTGAAAGGTTTTCAATTAATTTCCCCTAGTATTTAAGTTAATTAAAATAAAGACCGAGTCACACGGATAATTCACGTTTTGACTCAAATATTATGGCTAGATTGCAAAAAATCAAAATAACTCAGTTAAAAAGCGGTTAAAGCCGCTTTACATTCCAAGCGGCAACAATGTGCTAAACTGTTGTAGACACAAATGAACATGTGACAGTGGTGGGTGAAGATATCGACCTACTGGTCATTTTGATTGGCCTTTGTAGCCCTGATATAAAAAATATATATTTTTTTTTAAGCTAGGAAAAGGAAAGGTTTCGCAAAGCCTCTACAACCCTCATCTGGCTGCTGAGAAAATCCTATTGAATCATATTTTATTCCTGCTTGCGACGAGTGGTTGTGATACTACTTCTGCATTGTTTAATCAAGGGAAACTGAAATTTCTTAAAGTCCTGCAGAAGAACAAAGATTTGCAATCGGTAATTGAAGCTTTCAAAGACCCTAATTCAAGTCAAGATGAGATTGCCACAACAGGAAGCATGTTTCGCACGGCTCTATATGGAAAAAAAAGAGACAAAACTAAACGGTTTAAGATATAAACAATACGTATCTTCATCTTTAAAAAATAAGACCAACATTTCCTCATTGCCCCCAACTGGAGCTGCTGCACGAGAACATTCACTGAGAGTTTACTATCAGGTGCAGCAGTGGTAATCCGGTCAAGCCACACCTAACGAGCAACAAAAAGACCCAAGTGAGTGGGGATGGCAAAAACTAGTAGTGGTCTTGTGCCAGTACCAACTACTTTGGACCCTGCACCAAACTCAATACTCCGGTACATTTCATGTAAATGTAAAAAGGGCTGTCAACGCAATTGTGGATGCAGGAAGGCGGGACTCCATTGTTTCCCAATATGCGCATCATGCGAAGGACTGTGTAACAATGTTGAGCCCCCAGAAGACAGCTCTGACATAGACGTAGAAGAAACTGAAGAAAGAGGGAGAGGTATGTTGGATCTGACAAGTTATTTTGTAGTCATTCATCTCTCCTTGATATATGACATGTGTCTCTCCTCTTTTTATTTTCCAGGAGAACGACTCCCAACGCCGACGATGAAGCAATCAGACCCTGAGCCAGGACCCGATGCCATCGAAGAACCTCGCTACGATGCGGAAGGTATCTCACAATTTATTTTGCAACCTTCATCTCTTCTTGATAAATGACTTAACTTTAAACTTTTATTTTCCAGAACAAGCAGAACCAGGACTCATCGTTATCGAAGAACCTCAGCCAGTGCCTTCCAAAAGACAACGGCTCATATAAATTTTGCATATTATAATTTATAATCATAATAATATATGATCATAAGTAACGCGATTTTAAGTTTTATTTTGTTACGAGTTCTACCTACCTACTGAATTTGCATAATTTTTCCCTTTTTTCATTTTAATTACTTGTGTGGAAAACTAGGTGACATTTATTAAATGACAGCATCCATAAAAATTAAATATTGAAATGTAAAAAGTGGGTTTTGCATAAAATGCTAAAAATTTACAATTTTCAACTCGCACTAGAAACCGAACGATTCGTCTGAAAAAAAAACTAAATACTGGTATTTGTAGAAAATTTCAAGTACTTTAATTTCTGTAAACAGACCTTTTCCAAAAGTTGATAGTTTTCGAGTTTTAAGCAAGAAAAACAAAAAAAGAAGAAAAAAAAACGGTTTATTCTGTTTTTTTTTAATGTTGCGTCACGAAATTTAGTCCGCAAACCTCAGATTCGGATTAAGCACCCCAAAAAAACATATGAAATGAAAAAAATCAGAACTACCCCAAAATTTTCCTAGCAAAAATACAATTTAACTGAACTATCATGGCATGTGGTTGTCTTTTTGAAGACGAATTACATGCTATGATTGTTTCTGATGGATATTCTCAAGTTAATGTTGATTTAATGTAAACTAATTAACTATCTTACAATAAAGTCGTCCCATGAACGCAACTTAGTAATATTGGCATTATCATTTTAAAGTCGTCTACTTTAAAATGTATAATCTATGTTTACATTGTCAATATAAATGAGTATATCATTTTTATTGACTGCTTGCTGTTGAGAAGTATTTATTGTATTAAAAATAAATATAATTTTATTTAATTAAATATTTAAAATATATATAAATGATTGAATAAAAGATTAAAATATATATAAAATTGCAAGAAAACTGTTTCTTTATAAATAGAAAAATGATAATAAAAATAACAACTTATCTATATATTTGATATTAATAATTTTTTACATACCTCCTAAACTATATTCGACAAATACAGTGACAATAAGAAGTATCACAAGTCTACTCATCTTGAAAGTCTTGACACCACTACTGGCATTTTTACTTCTGTGGTCGTTTTTATAATATCCAGGAAGGAAACGATGTACAGATAAAATATGTAAATGTATATTTTGTTAAAATTTAAAAACCAATATGCAAGTTAAAAAATAATAATATTAATATAATTTTATTAGCTAATGGTACTGTGAGTGGCAACAATAAGTCGTTTATATTTATTCCAAATATAATGAAAAATTTCAGTTACAATTTTATTGCAAAGCAGAATTTATGTATGTATAAAAATTGTAAAAAGAATTAAAAAAATAAATGAAAGAATTAAAAATAAATTGAAAGAGGCAAAAACGCATCGATTGTTAAAAACTGCGATTAGTCCTAACTTCTATCATCAAAAAGTGATATCATTCACGATCTGTTACGTTCTACATAACGTAACAGGTTATTTGTTTTACATTTCCTTAATTTTCGATCAATTATTTTCTCTTCCTATTTTTAAACAATTGAAATTACTATACTGACCCTTTATTTTTGTTTATTGTTTTGTTTTTATCCTAAAAACCAAAACAATTGGAGCTCAAATTTTAATGTTTAATTTCTATTTTGTCTAATTTTCGATGCCCCTTGTATTTGGTATCTTAACATTTCAATATTCATACAGCAATTATGGTTATAATTTTTTTTAAATTTCATTCCGAAATAAATGGGTTTGTTTCCGTCGTTAACCCCTTCCGCTCCAGGCCATTTTTATTATAAGAAGCTGTATACCAGCAAAAGTTTTTTAATGAAAATATATTTTACGACAGTTATGATCTATAATACAAGAGATATTTACCTATGGGGGCCAAAAAAATGTTTGAAGCAATTTGAATTTATATGACAATTTATAGTGTTTACCAGAATATCCACATAAGGATATTTGGTCGTACCAGTATATCCACCCTTGGATATCAATTGTACTACCAAAATATCCACATCTGAATATCATTAAAATGTATTTATGTATTTAATTTATAAAGTCACGCCAAATATTAAAAAATAAAACATATATAAAAAGACAATGAACATTTTAATTATATTTAGAACAAAGCAAAAAATAAAAGAACGTTATTTTTATTACTATGAAAACTTTCAAGATGTTCCGCTGAGCACAGTCCAGGTTTGTCCGGGCAAGCAATGCAACATTTTCTCATTAGTTTTCCGCACTCCACGTATTTTACAAATTACACAAACTTTTCGTAGAGAACTTTTTTTCCATTTTTTTTTTTTTTTTTTGGAAAATCGGCCATTGCATGCAACGATTTCCCAGATGTAGTAGGTTGATTTTTTTATTATTTATTTCTTGATATATTTTACTATATTTCAGAAGTATCTCCTGGCAGCAGAGTTTTGTAAATTTATACATTAAAACTTGTTTTTGATGGGCTTGGCTGTAAAATACTCTAGAGTTCAATAGCATAAGATGTAAAAGGTGCAAACCTATTTTAGTGAACTACGTGTAGGATTTCCGCAAAGGATTGTACGCTTGGTCCGCTGCATCAACTGATCAGATATTTTGATTACATTTCCTCCTACAACATATTGTTCTTTTTCGCAAAATCCTGCAGTATGTTTACTAAACGCAGAGAAACGTCTTTCTTGTTCTTGTAGCGAACTAGAAGGAACATATCCTTGCGAACAAAACATGATTGTTGTCTATCTAATGGAATCAATATTAATTCTTTTGGAATTTCCCTATCTGGACGAATAGGGCCTGTAAGGAAAGTCTTTTGTATCAATAGAAACTCGCAATGACGAACGGATGTATACCAATTATTTAATTCTTCTAAGCCAAAATGACTTCTTTTGCTTTTTATGTACTGTCGAAAATGGAGTCAACCTTAATACAACGTAAGTTGATCATCTATTGCGAAAACTGGTCCTGAGTCCACTTATTTTTGACAATTATCTCTAAGTACCATAAAAATGCCTAGTCTGCTAAGCGGTGCATTACTTTTGACAAGATTTGGTTGTAAAAATCTAAGGAATTTAAAATTGCCAAAAAGTAAATTAATCTTACCGACAAAATTCCGTGAATAAATCAATGCCACCTGTTCTGCCTTTTAAAAATATCATTGTTAGCAACTCTTCTCTTGATGAGAAATCATCAAAGACCATCTGAATGAAAATAAGTAACTGTGCAGCATCCATGATGTCCATCGACTCATCAAGCTGCAACGAAAAAGCAACGCACCTTATTAGATCTCTTTGCAATTGTTCATTAAGATTTTTACTCAACAATTCTATACGACGCATCGCAGTATTTTTTTGACAGCTGCAGATCATGTATCCTTTTTTATTTCATTTTTATATTTGAAATTAACAATCAGTAAATCTGATAAATTTTCGAATATTTCTTTGGCATATTCTTCATCAGAAAACGGCTTACACTTTTGCGCAATTTTATAACAAACTAAGAATGAAGCTTTAGTTACAGCCTTAGACTGTTGATTTGGCTTACAGAACATATTTTCCTGGGCAGCCAAAAGAGATTTTAATGTTTGTATTCTTTCTCACTTCACTTTGAGGTGGAAACTTTTGTTGGTATTTACCGTGCATTGTATTGAAGTGACGCTCTAAATTTCCTTTTTTTCGGTATCGGTAGTGATATATTGCAGATTAATCAGCATCAATTTTCTTTTGCCATAATTTGATTCGTTTTTATACTAGCGTAATAAAAATAGCAGAATGAAAAGGGAAAGAGAGCGGCTACCCATTTATAGTCACTATATGTATAGTACATATACTATAACATAGTTTCATGTAGAGTGGACACTTCATAAGTAATATGTCTCGCGATGATCGATGCAAGATTGCTAGCACTCCAATAAGTTTCGTAATATCTATATTATTGTTCCGAGATTATTTTCCTTGCCCGCGATCGACTGACCTAAGGGCCCCGATCGACGGGTCAATCGGGATCGATGGGTTGGCCTCCCCTGTTCTATAAGCACATAAGTATACTTTTTATTTTGTTATTTGTTTTAATGTAATTATATTGACTCAGCTGGGTATTTCTCATGCTAAACATTAGTTTAAACCACAGTTGATTATAATAAGAAATGCATTTTACATTTCTTTTGATAGGGATAGACCACATCCCTCAAACATAATATCGGAACGATAGCCACCAACTGATTGCAAACAGTCCACAATAAAGAAAATTTGAAATATTTAGGAAAAGCTATGGCCATTAATAGATGCGAATAGCTGAGTGCAAATAATAATACACATATATGTTCAGGTATTTAAAATAAGTTTTTTCACGATTTCGCTCCATCCTTCCTGTCCTGGGCTAGTTGTTCGGCTTCATGTAACCCTTGGTTAATCAATATTTTGTTTGATCTACCCAACGGCTTGGAGATCTTCATATTTGCAATACAAAATATCTCTGTTGTATTTGTTTAAGCAACCTATGCTTAACTTTAAGTTGTTCTAATATCGATACGTTAGTGCGATGATCAATCCAGGATATTCTTAACATGTGGCAGTACACCCACATTTCAAAAGCGTCTAGTTTATTTTTAACCACAATTTTTAAAAATTTGCACATGGAATGTGAAAACTATGGCAAGGAGTGGAAAAATAGACAATGCCATTCAGGAAATGGAAAGAATGACCATTGACATAATGGGAATAAGTGAGATGAGATGGCCCGGAACAGGAAGCATTGACAAAAAAGATCACAGAATATTCTATTCAGGGTCACTAGATGGAAAACTAGAGCATGGAGTTGGTGTGATAATAACGAGAAAAATTAGTAGATGTATTTTAAATTTTGTCCCAGTGTCCAACAGAGTAATACTACTGCAAATAAGAGCCAATCCAGTGAATGTAAACATAATACAAATATACGCTCCCACTGCAGATAAAGACGATGAGGAAGTAGAGACTTTCTACCAAAGCATAGAGGATATATTAGAACGAATACCTAAACATGAAGTCAGCATCATAATGGGGGATTTCAATGCAAAACTTGGAGCAGAACGGAAAACGGTTCTAATCGGACCTTTTGGGTTAGGACAAAGAAACGAAAGAGGTGACAGACTAGAAATATTCGCAGAAGATAACAAGCTCGTGGTTCTGAACACATTTTATAAACTACCACCGAGGAGATTATATACATGGAAGGCACCAGCAGATAAAGCTGATAACGTAATTAGAAACCAGATAGATTATATATTGGTAAATAGAAGATTCAGAAACAGTTTTAAATCTGTCAAAACATATCCAGGAGCGGACATAGAATCTGACCACATACATTTAGTGGGAGTCATGGATGTGAGACTAAAGACAATAAAGAAAAAGTCTAGACCTAACTACGACATGACAATCCTGCAACATCCGGACGTTAAAAAGCAAGTGGGGGAATATATTAACAACCAAGTTAAACAACTAAAAGAAGAAAATAACATCCAACGAGAAATCAATCAATTCGAAGAAATAATTAAGAAAACTAAACAAGATCTGCTAAAACCAAACAAAGAAACGAAGAAGAAATCTTGGATGACTCCAGAAATCCTTCACTTAATAGAACGCAGAAGGTTAATAAAAGGAAATAAAGATGAGTATAAAAAAATGCAGGCTTACATCAGAAGAAAAATAAGAGAAGCTAAAGAAAAAGAAGCTGTAGAGAAATGTAAACAAATAGAAAGACTACAAGCGAAGTATGACAATTTTAATGTACACAAAAAGGTAAAAGAAATAACGGGTACTTTTAAAAAGCGAACACAAATGAAACTCATAGACACCAACGGAACATTAATCATTGTCACCCAAGAGATGAAAGACAAATGGGAATATATTTGGAGACACTTTTTCAAGATCAAAGAACGGATTATAGGCATCCATTTTCAGAGAGGATGACGGGCCCGGACATACTTAAATCCGAGGTAGAAGAAGCAATAAAACGGATGAAAAGTAGGAAAGCTGTAGGGCTTGATAATATCGAAGCTGAATTTTTAAAACTCTTGGAGGAAGAAGGAATAATTTGGATCACGGCTATCTTCAATAAAATATACAATACAGGAATCATCCCTGATAAATAGCTAGAATCAGAATTCATAGCGATACCTAAAAAACAGGGGGCTAAAAAGTGCGAAGAATATCTAACAATCAGCCTAATGAGCCACATGTTGAAACTGTTTCTTAGAGTCATCCATGGAAGAATTTATAAGAAATGCGAGGAACAAATATCGGACAGACAGTTCGGCTTCATTAACGCAGTGGGTACCAGAGAGGCACTTTTCGGAGTACAGGTACTGATTCAAAGATGCAGGGACGTTAACTGCGACGTATACGCGTGATTGATCGACTATGAAAAGGCATTTGACAGAGTTCAACATTAAAAGATGATAAACATTTTAAAAGAGGCAGACCTGGATGACAAAGACCTCAGAATCATTTCAGAACTCTACTGGAATCAGACCGCATACATGAAAATTACCGGAGAAAAAACAGATCACATAAAAATACTACGTGGAGTTAGACAGGGATGTATCCTATCGCCGTAAATATTTAATATGTACTCAGAGAAAATTTGTAATGAGGCTCTTTACGGAATAGACGAAGGCACCCTTCTAAATGGTGAAAGAGTAAACAATGTTAGATATGCCGACGACACCATGGTGATAGCAGATAGTTTAGAGGGACTTCAGAGGCTAGTGGACAGAATAAACGAGTACAGGCAACAGTACGGACTAAACATTAATACCCACAAAACGAAACAAATGATTATCAGCAAGGAGAATTTTTCCGAATTGTTACCAGTTTCATCATAGCTTTTCTAGCAATAGTCAACCTTCTACGTATCTCTCTATCACACCCTTCGTCATTTGTTATTAGGGACCCCAGGCATATAAAACTATTTACTACTTCAAAGCCCCCAATTTCTTTAATTTGTTGAAGATTATTCCGAGCTCTGTCTACTATCATGATCTTTATCTTACTTCTATTTAGCTTTAGTTCATATGATTTGCTTTTCTCCTCCAGACATCACATTATGTCTTCCATTTCTTCTTGATTTGCCGTGATTATTAAAGTGTCATCAGCATATCTCAAGTTACTGATTTTTTGACCTCCTACTGATATTCCACCCTTTCATCCGTCTAGTATCTTTCGCATAATATGTTCGCTGTAGATATTAAACGGAGTTGGCGAGATTATACATCCCTGCCTGACACCTGTCTTTGTTCTGAAATTATCGGAATGGGTATAGTTTATTTTTACTGTGCACTTTCTTGTACTGTTCTTCTGATATTTGAGGCAATAGAAAGCTTTTAGTCTTTCATGTATTACATGAAGTAGAACCTTACTTGCATGGGATATTAGGGTTACCGTTCTGTAGTTGCTACAATCTAGCGAAGTTTTAATTTAATATTTTATCCATACCTTTGCAATCCATTTCTGGTCATTTATATGTTGGTTTTGATCCATTATTGTTTATGTGACTGGTTTAAATTCACTGGATGGATATCGGGTTTTTTATATAGCTCATGGGATTCATACCGGTTTGCATGTCTCTCTAGTTCTTCACATTCTTCATTTATATGTTTATTTTTATCGTGAAAAAAAACTGTAATGGCCTGATGATGTCACCACATTCCAAAAGGGACAAGGTAAGGAGGAGGATTGAAAATAAGTGATTTTCAAAATATATAATTAACTTTATTATAAAAATAAACAAATTATTTGAAAAATAATTAACACAATTAACTTATTTATTAAACTTAGCATTAATCAGTCGATTCTGCGTGTTTCAGCTAAAAAAGAAATTGTTTATTAAATGAAATGTACAACCAATGCAACAACAATACTTACACTTCTAACTCCCCAAAGTCCCTTCTTCTTTAATTTTTCTAACGAAGAGCTTTTTAAAGGATTTTGAAAAATATCCTAAAACAAAAAGTTATTAAATTATCTAAATCAGTAATTTATTGTTAAAAGAATGATAGTGGGTTAATATTAGGGTATGAGCTATAGAACCTTAAATTAATATAAACATAAATGGCAAAAACAAGACAGAAAATACCAATACAAGAAGCGAGATATGATACCTGTTTATCTTAAGGTATGTCATTCAGAATTAAATTATAGATTAAATAATATAGAATTTGACATCCTAAATTCTAACGTGAGAATTAATATAGATAATATAATAGATAAAAAATTCAACACACAGTGTAAAAAACTAAATAATCTAATTTCCAATAGTAAAAAACCCAATATTCATTATACAAAAAGTTTTTCGAACCATACTTTTTTCAATAGATTTATAAATTTAACAGATACTAAATTTAGTAACAACGAGATACAACTTTTAGAGAAAGGATTTAAACACAACTTGCCCCAACATAATAATGAGAGAATATGCCCTTTAGAATATTTAGGTGTAGAATGTGAAGTAGCGTTAAACAAAACTCTTAACAATATCGAAAAAAGTATAATTGCCAAATCTATTACAGATGTGTGTAGTGAAACTGAGAATTCCTGTTACAAAGAGAATAAAACAGCAATTTCAATTAAAAATAAATCAATAGAAAACAACATTGTGTTTACAAAAGCAGACAAAGGTAACACTACTATTTCTATAGATAAAATAGAATATAATAACAAAACAATAGAATTCTTAAATAATCAAAATATTGAAACTTTACACAAAGATCCGACAGAAAAATATCAAAAACAAATTAAGCTAGCGTTAGAAAATTCAAAATCAATACTAAATCCAATAGAACAGAAATACCTCAATATCATTAACCCACAGCCTCCTAAATTATACTCTTTCATTAAAGTACACAAACTGGATCACCCAATAAGACCTGTAGTTTCTTTTTATACAGCTCCGTCATATAAACTTTCAAAAAAACTGTTAGAGATTATTTTAGAACACACTAAATTTTCACCTAAATTTACCATAAAAAATACAATAGAACTAATTAATAAAATACAACATTTTCAATTACCTAACAACTCCAGATTAATTTCATTTGACGTAAAAAATCTCTTTCCTAGTATCCCTCCTACAGAAACTTTTATTCTAGTAAAAAACCTTTTAGACCAAAATAGTACAAATCCAATAATTACATCTGAAATTTTACATCTGCTTGAAGTTTGCATAAACCAGGACTACTTTGAATTTAATAATAAAATATATACAAATAACAGTGCAGGACTTATAATGGGTAATCCTCTAAGCCCATTGCCATCAGATATTTTTATGGATCATCTAGAGACAAAGATTTCAAAACATCCCGTATTCAAACAGTTTTTATATTGGCGGAGATACGTAGACGACGTACTGGTATGTTTCACAGGAACTAACAGGCAACTCGACCAATTTTTATCGTATATTAATTCACTTCATAGCCATATTGAATTTACAATAGAAACAGAACAAAATCAATCCATAAATTTTTTAGATTTAAAAATTAGCAGACTTCAAAACAAACATGGCTTCTCCATATTTCATAAACCTACCCATACTGACACGACTATACACAATTCATCATCCCATCCAACACAACATAAACTGGCAGCTTATCATAGTATGTTACATAGATTAACAGAAATTCCGTTGTCAAAATACAACTTTGAGACAGAATTTAATATAATTAAGCAAATAGCAGTAAACAACGGATACAACGAACAAACAATTAATAAAATAAATCAAAAACTACACAAGAAAGCCCTGAAATTAGTATTTCCACCACCAGAGAAAAAACCCAGTACCTTCTGCTCGATTACGTATACAGGCAAAATAACAACAAAAATTGCCAAACACATAAAAAAGAAAGGAATAAAACCAGCTTTCCGAACCAATAACAACCTAGGCAAATATATTAAAAATAACAAGAGCCAAAATAAAAAACACTTAAATAGTGGTGTGTACAAACTTCAATGTGGCGACTGCCTAAAAACTTACATCGGTCAAACTGGTAGAAACTTAAATAAACGAATAGCAGAACATAAAAGGGCTTTCAATAATAAAAAAACAGATTCGACATACGCACTTCACCTTCTAGAGCATAATCATTCTTTTAATGACAAATTTAAAATTCTTCACATTCAAAATAAAGGCCTTAAGCTATCTCTGTTAGAATCTATGGAAATCAACAAATTAAAAAATACAGATATAATTCTGAATGAACAACTTGAGACAAACAGTTCTCCCCTCCTCAACCTATTTCATTAGAGACTATAAATTTGTAAACCCAAGCCAAAAATAGATCACTTGAGAAAGGCAATCAGCCGAAACAGCTGTAGTGATAAGAGTTAAAATAAATTTTGTGGAATTTGAAAACAAAGTTTTCAGTGTTTTATTGTTACATAAATGGATTCCGTTTAGATGTAGATATGGCTCATTTTTTATAACTTCTTCTCATGGCGCCGTCTCCTTTCGAATGGCGCCAAATGGCAATTGTAGTTTTGGAAACAGCTGCGCGAAAGATTTCTGCGGATGAGCGGTCGAACCATCTACTTAGGTCTTTCAGCCATGAGTTCTGGCGTCTTCCTACTGATCGTTTGCCCTGTACTTTTCCTTCCAGTTTAACTTGAAGTAATTCATATTTTACAGTAAAGTAAAGAACACAATAATGGATACGATAGCCGAAAAAACAATTAAAATGGTATGGACACCTGAGACGTATGAACGAAGAAAGGATACCACGAAAGGTTTGGAACTGGAGACCTACACAGAGAAATAAAAGGGGAAGGCCAAGAAAGAAATGGATATCCAATATTCATATAGAAATGGAAAATAGAGGTCTTCAAGAAGGAGACTGGGCCGATAAGAAATTATGGCGATTGTGATGCGAGAAGCGACAAAATTAAAGTTGCAAACACTCGCTATATATATATATATATATATATATATATATATATATATATATATATATATATATATATATATATATATATATATAATTCATATTTTTCGCCTCTCAACACATGACCCAAGTATTGCATTTTCCTCTCTTTGATTATTCTTAGTAATTCTTTTTGTTTACACATTCGACGAAGTACTTCAACATTAGTAACTCTTTGTACCCATGGAATTCTCAACATTCGTCGGTATATATATACATCTCAAAGGCATCTATTCTTTTTTCTATTTCAGAGTCCATTGTCCAACTTTCACAGCCATACAGTAAGACAGAAAAAACGTAACATCTAATCATTCGGATTCTAAGATGCAGACTAAGGTCTGATCTTGTAAAAAATGTTTTCATGCTCATGAATGTTTTCCTTGCTTGTTCGATTCTTGATAGTATTTTTTTTTTTTTTTGATTACACTGACTATTGACATTTGCTCCCAAATATTTTATGGAATTTACCTATTCTATCATTTGACCCTTGGCATACACATGTACGCTTATTGGTGTTTTTGAAGATACTAAAGTTTTAGTTTTAGAAACGTTTAGATGTAAACCGAACATTTGGCTGTGGTGAACTACCGCATTTATTATATTTTGTAGTTCTTGTGCGTTGCTTGCTATTAAGACAGTATCATCAGCATATCTGATGTTGTTTATGCTGATTCCGTTAATCTTAATGCCGCCTTGGACCTGGTCTAATGCTTCTCTGAATATAGCCTCCGAATACAAATTAAACAGTAGCGGTGATAAGACGCAACCCTGTCTCACTCCTCGTCGGATTTGTATATCTTCGGATGTTGTGTGCTCTATTTCAATTGTTGCCGTTTAGTGCCAGTATAGTTCTGAGATAATTCGCAAGTCTTGTTCGTCAACTCCAGTTGTTCGCAGAATTTCGATCATCTTTTGATGGTCTACACAGTCAAATGCTTTTCGATAGTCAATAAAACATGCATATACATCTACATTCATGTCTCTGCATCGTTGCTTTAACACATTTAAAGCAAAAAGAGCCTCTCGTGTTTCCAATCCGTTTCGAAATCCGAATTGAGTGTCACTCATCTAAAACTCGCACTTCTTGTAATTTCGTGTATGGATAATTCTGACAAAAGTTTTAAGGACATGAGACATCAAGCTTAATATTCGATAATCATCGCATTGCGAGGAATTCGATCTTTTTGGCAATTCTACGAATGTTGATTTTAGCCAGTCTGTTGGTATTTTACCTGTGTCATATATTGGCGACGTGCAAGTACTTGGAGGGGATACGAGAAACGATCGTGCGCGAGTAGTGGAGAAATCTTGCATTTTTTAATGCACATTTCATAGATTATAGATTTCATAAATTCATAATGTCAATTGTCATTTTTCATATTCGTTTTGTTTATTTACACCTTCTATCACTGAAGAAAATGGGATTTAGGAAATGCTGTGTTATAAATTGTAAAAATACAACAAAAAAATTGTCAATTTAAGTTTTATTCGTTTCCAACTTTGAAGCAAAAAGCTACTACAAAGAGAAAAGTGGATTTATATTATAAAAAAGCCTAAGTAACATAACCTAAATTATGCATTATTCTTGCGTCCAATTTTAAAGTCAGTTTGAAATAAATATTAAATAAAAGTTCACTTTTAAGTGTAAATTTTAGTTTCATAACCCTCACTTAGAGTTCATTTTAACCCAAAAATCAAGTTTATTGTTTGAATTTTATTTTTTTGAAGTTTACAAAAATGCATCAAGTTCAATTTTTTCTGAAGATGCATTAAGATATATTCGCTGTCCAAAAGTTTACAGGGAAAGAATTAATTGTTCAAACTAATATGATGATATCATGGGCTTAACCTGCTAATTTATGCATTAGCATTATTTATGGTAATTTATTTTTCTTAATTCTTCCACTCCACATAATTCTTATATTCTTTTTTGACATTTGCCACTACTAAAGCTTTTCCCTTTGACTCGTGCTTGGTTGAAAAGTTATTTGGCGATTTACTTTCTCAAATCCAGTTTTTATTATTGCATCCATATTAACAGTAATGCTGTAATTCAATAATATATTTATTTTTATTTACGCTACATCAACGTTTACCTTTTAATAACATACCGACATAACCTCAATCTTACTTTTTTTTCTTATTCTTTTTTGGGGCCACGTCCTTGACAGTTATCCGGTAACCTCGATCTAATATGAAAGCGCAGTAAATTTGGCTGATTTACGACACCAGGTGTCGCTGTTCCGAACTTGCACGGTCCCAATATCTTATTGAATAGTGCTGTTATTAAGTCTAGGCTTTTACTTTCGTTATCTGCAATTATTTTTAGTATTTCGACATTGATATTGTCTGGACCGGTGGCTTTTTCATCTTTCTGAGATTTTACTGAGTGAATCACTTCTTCTTTGGTTATTTCTGGGTCTTTTTCATTTATTCCATTATCTGTGGATGGTGGTCTATCGTCATCAAAAAGAGTTTGTATGTATACTTTCCATCTCTTTAGTTTGTCTTCTGTACCCATAATTATTTCGTTATTTTCATTTTTTAATATTGTTGCTTGTCTCTTTTTGTGTCTACCTGTCATTGCTTTTACTTTTTTATGAATATTAAAGGTGTCGTATTTTTCCTGAAGTTGTTCGATATCTAGGCATTTTGTTGACATCCAGTTTTCTTTCGTCTCCTTGCACTTTTTTCTAATGATTTTATTGATTCGCTTGTATTCTATTGGACTTGTTTTATGTTTTAGTCTTACGTCCATTTTTTATAACACTACACTATATCAGTGAGCAGCAGATAATATAACAACTTTCTTATCAATTCCGACGAGTTTTACTGTTCAGTTAACAATAAACTTAACATTTTCGAGTTACCAAAAACAGTTGCCATCTTCAAAGTTATTATTACAATTTTTGTATCGACTAAGTAATCGGCCATTTTGCGTTTTTGTTTGAAAATAGATACATTCCCAGTCTACCAGTGTAAAAATTGGTAAAATAATAATTAGCTAGTTAATACAAAGACCATACATAATTTAAAACTTTCACTTTACTTACTTTCTCTAGTGCTGCCTGTTTATCCTTGGACATATACTGAAGCAATAGAGCAGCAAATTCAGGTTTGCCCAAATCAACACAAGTTTGGATAATTTTATCGAAATTTAAAGAAAACGATACTGGACAAGACTAAAAAATAAAAATTGCATTAAAAACAAACTAAACACAACGATATAAGAAAAGTTATACTAATTATAATACGACTAACAAATAAGTCCAAACAATACGGTATCGATACGTAGGTATATTCGCTCCGTGCGTGACTATGGTAGGGGTACATTGAAATGATGCCAGCGTGCGTAGCGGCGAAATATGACAAAATTGGAATATTGGACAAAATATTTTTACGCATAAATTTTATCAAAAATGTGTGCAAATACATATTGCGTATTTAATTGTGCTAATAATAGCAAAAACAGTGAGTGTAGTTTTTATAGGTTCCCAAAGATTACATATAAATTAGAGAAAAGAAAAAGATGAATTCGTGCTATTAATATGAAAAAGTAAATATCACATAATTTCATTTTTATGCAATTGAAATAGGAAAAATTTAAATAATTTACCTTGAATGATATTTCATAAGGCTTCAAGCTAACTGCAGATGACTTTAGCTTTTATATCATAACTTTTACTATTATTGTTTTTAATTATATGCTCTTTTGCGTAAAAAACTTGATTTGCCAGTACTAGATTTTTCCCTTTCTTTTCCGTTTGGAGTTGAAAAGATATATTATGATGAATTTTGAGAAACCCAGTTTTTAATACATTTATTTTGTGCATAAACTGAAAAAATATAGGTAAAAACTAATTTATTAATAATTATCAATTTCGCATGTAGTTAACAATGTCAAACATATGTCATATGTTTAACCTGAAAATTGGGACTCCAAAATTGTCAGATGAAGCGGTAGGTGTCGCGTCAGTCAAGCACGGAGCGAATACCATACGCAACATCGATACGTGTCAATAAGGGCTAGGGGAAAAATGTAGCTTTCCCTTATTTATGTTGTTTTTTTTTGACAAAAAAAATTACTAATAGCATAACCTATAACAAATATATTGTTTTGTAATGGAAGTTGTAGTACGTTTTATTTGTAACGATTTAATTTACCTACCATATTGGGTATCACTTATAGGGGGTTGAAAGTGGGGACTGAGCAATTACTGGGCTGGAGATAGGGTAAACAAACAAACCGAAACGTTTGGGAATGGCCACTCTTGGCTTGGTTGGAGAGCTGGGTCGTAAGTAAGTGAATAAAGGATGGACTGAAGGGAGTAACTACAAAATAAGAAATCAAAAAGATAATGGGCAATGGAATAAGATAAGGAGACTCGCTTAGTCCAACGCTATTCAATCTAATCATGGATGAAATCATCAATACTATTAATAAAGGAAGAGGATACAAAATGGGGAACAAAGAAATCAGAATACTCTGCTATGCAGATGATGCGGCCCTAATTGCATCCAATGAAGACGATCTACAAAGACTAACCCATAGATTCAACACAAGGGCAAAGGACTTTAATATGGTGATCTCTACACAGAAAACTAAACCAATTGTAATCAGTAAAGAACCAATTAGATGTTAACTGGAAATCGACGGTATCAGCATTGAGCAAGTAATGGAGACAAATTACCTAGGAATTACACTGCCTAGCTACGGAGATGTGGAGAAGGAAGTGAAAAATCAAGTACAAAAGGCTAATAAAATAGCAGGTTGTCTTAATAACACGATATGGCGCAATCCCCACATTAATACCGACGTGAAATCAAGAATCTACAAAGCAACAATAAGACCAATAATGACATACACTTCAGAGACAAGACCGGATACCTCCAAAACTCAGCAACTACTAGGAACAGCGGAGATGCGTTTACTGAGGAGAATTACAGGAAACACACTAAGGGATCGAATGAGGAGTGAAGAGATCAGAAGAAAATGCAATATACCAGAAATAAATGGGTGGACACTGAACAGAAAAAAGGAATGGAACGAACAAATAAACAGAATGGAAGAGACCCGATTAGTCAGAATAGTGAGGGACAAATCACCAAAAGGTAGAAGAAGTATCGGGCGACCACGCAAAAGATGGAGTGATAACCTCCAATAGAGGCATTAATCGACATTGAACAAGCATTTTGCTTATAAAAAAGAAGAAGAAGAAGAAGAAAAAGATAATTACATAGATTTAGAGGCTTTTCTTCCCTGGTATCACTGGCAAGTGTATTTTTTTAAGAAAGTTTTTGGGATTGGAATTGAAACAAAAACAATGTCCCACACAAACTGCAAATGGTCTGGAACGACCCATGGAACACAAAATGCACTCTTCAAAACTCGGCCGCTCAATTCTTGTTTAAAATCATGTGGACCACTCAAATTGTTGGAAACACCGTCTTACAAATTCCTCACATAGGACACAGCACTACAAATCGTCAAAAACAATTAACTCAACAAAGACTGCCAAATAACATCCTGAACCTAAATTCTCAACCCCAATCCAGTTTTCGCTGCCAGCCAATCGGAGCTCTTTTTAATGACGCTTTTTATTTGATTATGGACCTTAAAAGTGCTGGGCTTTCAAAATTGTAGGAATGTATTTAATTAAAACGTAAATGTTATCTTCGCAGTTAAATATGTTTCTTATGGTCTCACAAGACACTTGGGTAAACAAACTTTATGGAATTCTTATACATACCAGCCAGGAGCGTAACAAATAAATTTTTATACATTAAATATTCGATAGTTATAAGGAAATTTTTTATGCTACACATTTATACGTGGACAATTGCTAATAAATTCTAACATACAGAGGGACTGATATATAACTGGCACGGTATTTTATACTTCATAATTCGAGCAAACAGTTTAAATATGTTCGAATCTAGAGTTCTGGTAAAACATCTAATCCTCTAGACCGCCAGTTTTTTTTATTTATTTTATCGCTGTCCACTTTTAGTTTTTGAACCGTAATTAAACCTAATATTACCTTTTTTTATTTAAGTATTTTATTAGAAATTATTATATGTACTATAAACTTACCTGAATAGTTAAAAAGTTATTTACTAAAGCTCTTTCCAAATTTTCATCTGGTATATTTGATATTTGATGAAAAGATTTATCAATAATCGCCTGCCAAGCATTAATATATAACTTTTTATCACGTTTGTTTTTAAGGTACTCCACATATATTTTCAGCTCTTCTATCTAAAAGGAATTATAAATAAATATTACAAAATATTGTAATAAAGTTGTTAAACAATATTTAAAAAAAAAATAAATGATAAAGTAAATTCTTCTACCGACTATATGTCCCCCTATTTACGAATTACTTACAAATTATCTCCCTCTTTCTCTCTCTCTCTCCTCTCTCTCTCTTCCTCTAAATTAACTTCTTCGAAAAAACTACTTCTACTAAATATACTTGCCATTTCCAGTTTGATCGAACTCTTGACAATATAGTCCCAATATGAATTTTCTTCCAGCAGATAGGTAATACACAGGGCTCCCATACACTTAATAGCTAGTGGTTTTCCGATGTTGGAAAGCTTTTTTAACAATTCCTTTTTGTTATATTGTTGTAAAGTCTCCACGCTTAAAAATATTCCCAACGATTCCAAGTCACTCAACAGAGTGAGCTTATCTATGTAATTCCTAAAAAAGAAAAATAAAGTATCAGTAACATCGCAAAATTGCAACGGCATAGTGCACACACTACCTCACATGAAGATGAGGTCGGAAGTCCAAAACATATTTAACAAAGCCAAAAGTAACCAAGACTGGGATGCCTACAGGTATAAGCTAACGCTATGCAATAAAGACATTCGGGAAGCTAAAAAGACTTCATGGAGAGAGTTTTGCGACGAGATTACAGATATCCCGGCATGTTCTCGAATCCATAAAGTCCTGGCATAGGATGGTGCTACAACTAAAGAAGTAGGTTTCCTAAGAAAGCTAATGGCAAATTTAGCCTCGACTAGGCTGAAGTCTACAGATTGGGAAATAGCCACAGCAATCACAAGACCAAACAGAATTAGATGGGCTATAAATAAGTTTCGGCCATATACGTGTCCAGGAACAGATGGCATATATCCAATACTATGGCATATGGGATACTCCATTCGCTTAGCTCGGGCATATTTTGACAGATTCATTGTCGGAAACCTACAACACAACAATTCCTATTTCTCAGCATTAATAGCTCAAGTATACTACTATTGCAGACTTCTTTCTTTGAAAAAAGAAGAATTATTCGAAATAGTGGAATTGTTTACTAAATCCATCAAATTTTGGGTAGTATATATTTAAAAAATATATTTTAGTTGTTATAATTTAACATAACTATTTATTATATGGTGCAGATAAATAAATATTGATTGCCGGTAATTCGCAAAGTTCTATTTTATTCACTATTTAGTTCGTTTACTATTAATATTTGCTATAAGTACGAGCCACTTTTAGTCTGTCAAAAACTAACTAACTTCGCAAAAAATAATCACTAAATTCACTAGACAGTTCGGACTGGGATAGCGAACCGGGTAAATTGATACCAAACCTAGGCAAGCTCCTCAAAGCCAGTTTAGCATGGGGGGTCGTACCGGAAATATAGCAAAAGGTTAAAGTCATATACTTGCCTAAGGTAGTATCAGACCTAACACTAAAGTCATATAGACCGATAAGTCTATCTTCTTTTCTATTAAAAACTCTGGAAATATTTATTGATAGGTACATCAGAGACGAAGTGCTAAAGGATAATCCTCTAAGCAATCGCCAATATTCGACTCACATTTTGAATTCCACACAGAAAGCTATGTCCCTGGGCAAATGTAGAAGAATGTGCGGTAGGAATTGGGAACTTAACCCTAAAATGACTCTTTGGTAATACACAAGGGTTATTAGACCAATGATAGCCTATGGCTTGGTGACGTGATGGACAAATAGGCAGCAAGTGGGTGCAATAAGGCTGCTAGGTAATACACAAAGGCTAGCATGCCTGTGTATTACGGGGCTCATAAAAACAACTCGTACAGCAACGTTGGAAGTCCTGCTGAATCTATCACTACTTCATATCTGTATACAAGGCAAAGTCAGATGAATGATGCATATAAGATAGCAGACTGCATCGAAGAATATGGACTATCTTTGAACATAAAGAAACCTAAATTTATGGTAATATCGAAATCAACACAAAATGTCCAAAATTTATATTTACACAATGAAATTATCGATCGAGTTAGCAAATATAAATATTTAGGCACTTTTATAAATGAAGACAACGATAGCTCAGCAGAAATCAAAATAAAAATAGAAAAAGCCAGATTCATATTCACTAAAATGAAGAGAGTGTTCTGCGGAAGAGATTTGAAATGAAACTTCGCCTGATGAGATGTTACGTACTTTCTGTGCTGTGCTCCACGGAATGGAGTCATGGACGTTGAAAATGATTGATACCAAAAAATTAGAGGCATTTGAACTGTGGATGTATAGCAGAATCCTGAGAATATCATGGACCGAGAGAGTCACAAATGTCGAGGTCTTGAGAAGAATGAATAAAGAAAAGGAAGTCATATTTACGATCAAAAAACGAAAACTGCAATACTTGGTACACATTACAAGAGGCGAAAGATATGAACTGCTTCGAATAATTATGCAAGGGAAAATAGCAGGAAAAAGGCCCATAGGAAGAAGACGAAACTCCTGGCTAAAGAATCTACGGAAATGATATAGCTGTAGCAACAACGAATTGTTTCGGTCAGCAGTTTCGAAAATACGTATAGCCCTGGTGATCGCCAACCTTCGGAATGAAGATTGCACTTGAAGAAGAAGCGGCATATAAGCCAGATGCATGGTGCTGACAACAGAAAGCTAATCGAGGAGCTAAAAGCCGATATTGTTATTGGGCAATAAATACCAGGCAGGGAAGACTGGAATGAAGGTGAACCCATGCAAGTTGCTGCTACCTGGTACACAAATGGCTCAAAACATTGGAAGGTATGGGAGCCGGCATAGTAGGGACAAATCAAGGGATATATTTCCCGATAAGTCTAAAGATGTGACAGTTTTCCATGCGGAAATAAGGGCAATCCGTCACTGCGTGGAAGAAAGAGAAAGGCAGGAAAGAACGTTTCGTTCAGTTGCCATATTCACGGATAGTCAAGCAGCGCTTAAGGCACTCAATTCTGTAGAGGTCCATACTAGCAGCTATGGTCCATACTAGCGGAAATGGGAATACCCCACCACTTATTTCAATTAATTAGAAGTCTATATGAAAATAATAAGTGCACAGTAAAAATAAACAACACCCATTCCGATCATTTCAGAACAGAGGCAGGTGTCAGGCAGGGATGCATAATCGGGCCAACTCTGTTGAATATCTGTAGCGAACACATTATGCGAAAGGTACGAATGGAAGGGTGGAATATCAGTAGGAGGTCAAAAAATCTGTAACTTGAGAGATGCTGATGATACTTTAATAATCGCGGCAAATCAAAAAGAAATGGAAGACATAATGAGATGTCTGGAAGAGAAAATCATAACAATTTGGAAAAATTCTAGCATAACAATACACACAAAACTAAGGTTGGTAAGGGCACTCATTTTTCCCATAGCCACATATGCATCCGAAACGTGGACCTTAAAGAAAGCGGATAAAAATAAACTGGACGCTTTTGAAATGTGGGTATACCGCCGCATGTTGAGAATATCCTGGATTTATCATCGCACTAACGTATCGATATTAGAACAACTTAAAGTAAAGTATAGATTGCTTAAACAAATACAACAGAGATATTTGCAGTATTTTGGACACATTGCTAGAAGAACAGGTACGATGGAAAAACTGATAGTCGAGGGTAGAATTGAATGAAAAAGACCTAGGGGAAGATCTCCAAGCCGTAGGGTAGATCAAACAAAAATATTGATTAACCAAGGGTTACATGAAGCCGAATAACTCACCCAGCACAGGGAAGGATGGAGGGAAATCGTTAAAAAACTGTAAAGGCCTGATGGTGTCCATCCCAAAAGGGATTAGGACTGAGGAGGAGGAGGAGGATATGAAGCCGAAGAACTAGCCCAGGAGAGGTAACGACGAAAGGAAATTGTAAAAATACTATAAAAATTTGATGGTGTCACCATATACTATAAGAGATTAGGACTGAGAAGGAGGATAGTATCATATATATATAAGGTTCTTGAACTCCTAAGTGGAGCATAGAGCTTCAGTGAAAACGCGCCATCGGGTTCTATTTTGCGCTAAGGCCTTCACCTCATTCCAAGACTTTCCTTGTTTTCTTATCTCGTCCATGATGGATCTTCTCCAAGTTTGTACTGGGCGACCTTTTTTTCGTTTTCCTTGGGGATTCCACTCTAGGGCAGTCTTTGCAATACTGGAGTTATTTTTTCGGAGTGTGTGACCGATCCAACCCCACTTTCTGGACTTTATTTCATTTACTACCCTCTTTTGTTTGGTCAGGTGTAGTAAGTCTTCGTTTCTGATGATGTTAGGCCAGAAAATACGAACAATTCTTCGTAGACATTTATTAACAAAGACCTGCAGTTTGTCTGTAAGGGTTTTTGTCGCTTTCCAGGTTTCACATCCGTAAAGTAGTACAGACATGACATTTGACTGGAATATGCGGATCTTTGTCCTCGTAGTGTATTCTCCAGACCTCCAAACAGGGTTGAGCATGCTGTTGCAGGTTGAGTATCATAGTATCATAGGATAGTATCATAAGAAATATTAAAATATATTCATATAATCAAAATACAGCAAAGAATTATATATTTATAACTGGTAAATATTGAGGGGAACTATTAAAAGAGGAAAGAATTATTTCAACACTTCTAAATCCCAACAATTTAAGTAGTACTAGTTGCCTTAACTTTGAAAGGAATTGAGAGCAGAATAACATATAATGTATCTAGTAATAAAACCATTACTTACAAGAATTCGTTATATGACAACTTAGTCAACGTTACTATAGTCTCTTCATCGGCGATTGCGCAAAAACATTTTAACGCTTTTGCCTTAAACGAAAACTTATTCTGTTTTCCTTCTTCATCCTCGTCTTCTTCGTTTACTCCGACTCCGAGAAGATAAGACTGCCAGTCCTTTGGATCGCCGCTCGAACATATATAAATGGCTCTTTTCAAATAATCTTCGTCGTTGTTAATTTTTGGTGCGGATGACATGTTTGGCATGAAACAAGAAGTATCCATGTCTAATTCCAAATAAGAACTGTTCAACCACCGGTGTAAGAGATCCTTGCGGATTTCTTGAACGTCTAAATTAAATAGCTCACATAAAGAATCCACCGCATTATTTATATCTAAAAAAAAATAAATCATTCAAATCTCATAATCTTCCAATCAACCCAGATGAAACAAGAAATGCTAAGATCGGTCAAGTATTCAAGAGGCCCGTTGTCTATTTCAGGAATTTACCATCTTCCCTGTAATTATAGTTCAGTGTTCATTTGAACAAAAAGATATAGTGTACAACTCAACAGATATAACTGCAACGCTTAAGGATACACCAGATAGACCATGTGCTTATCGGTGGAAGACATTCTAACACTATCATCAGCGCACACAGTCTGAGAGGAGCAGAAAGTGACTCTGGCTACTTTATGGTCAGAACAAAAATGAGAAGAAGGCTAAAGACGAGAGAGGCCAAAGCAACGCAAACAAGGAAACAGATGGGACATTTCAAGGCTCGATTTACCTGATAATGAACGCCAATATCAGGCACTGATCCAAAACAAATTGCAGACACTGGAAGAAGAAGAAACATCAACGCCAGAATTGACCATAGACCAGAAATGGCACAATATAACGAACGCTATAGAAAGTTCCGCAGCGGAAACTATAGGAAAAGAAAGGAATAACAAGAAGAAAAACCAGTGGTTTGACCAGGAGTGCGAACAAAGCTTGCATCAGAAAGCAATCAAGAGGCTAAAGTTGCTAACACGCCCTACTGATGAGAACAGGGAAGACTACAACAGTTTACATGTGTTTGCCGAGATACCAAATATAACAGAAAGGCAAAGAAAAGTCAGTTTTTAACTTAGCAAACACTAGAACAATACGTTGTTTTAGCTGAAGCAATAATGGTTTCGAATTTTTATTTTATAACAAACTAGCTGCTTCACAATTTTTTTTCCGGCAAATTTAGAGTGGGTATCCCAGTGAATGCATTTAAATCACGATTTGTTTGTATCAAATCATACAAAGTAACTTTTTTGCCTTCACTTAATACAGATAGAGTCACTTGGATAGCCTTCGCTTCTGTGCTGATTTTCAGTGAGTGAACCCGCTGTAACTCTGGAATATTTCGGATTGCTTCTAAAATTGCAATACTCCCTGTACATGTGTTAATTTCGATTTCATCTTCCGTAATTATTGACGTTGTTGGATCTGAGTCAATCATTACATATTTTAAAATAGATACTGTACTAGATAGATGCCTTTGTTTGGCTCGTTTTGATCTTTCTTCTCGATATGATCTTTGTGAAGAGGACAACACTTTGTCTAAAGAGCGAATAGGTAGATTCTCACATGAAATGGAACTTTTTTTAAAATCGTTTACCAGTCCTCACATCTAAAAAATAAGTAAAACTTTATTTCCATGATTAAGACAAAACCAGGCTGAGACAATATTACCTAAATAAATTTCCTATCAAATATGATTTGCCTGAAAAAAGTAATCCGATTTCTTAATCCTATTACTTAATAATCATTCATGAATTTTGTAACATCTCGTCCTTTGGAAAATAGTGGAGATGTATCTTTCGTACATCGAGCAGAACATTGTGGAAAAGAACAATATCTATTACTTTTCTTCTTATCACTCATTATTTTAAAATTTGATGAAATTTATACCAATTTTAAACTCTAATTTATTCAATTTTTTGACATTTATACCTATTTTATTATTTATCTATTTTGACAGCAGTTGGCAGCACGGTCGTTTGAGAACATAAAGAGTAGAACAATAAGAATATATTAGACATGTAGCAGAATATCACAACTATTCACGGATGTTTAGGGCAGCTGTCGAAATTATTGTTTTTTGTTTGTTTGTGTTTAAATGACTGCGGACACTAAATCCATTCGCCAATCTTACAATTTGAGGTGTAGTGTGTGTGTGTGTGTGTAGAGTAATTGTCTTGATACTTAGCAAAGTCGACGTCATTGTCTTTGCTAAGAGACGCTAATTGTATCCGAACGTCTGCGGTCCCTCCGGTGTGTACCGATCACACAAGGATAGAAATTATTTTCATTTATTAATTTTTTTAATAAACGAAAATTTCCACCCAGGTGGGATTCGAACTCACGACCTTTAGATTTAAAGACAGTCGCTCTTACCACTGAGCCACAGAGGGGGTTTTGTCGAAATTAAAAAACATTCCATTAATTGTAATCGATTTTAATTAAGACGAAGACCTACATCTAAACAGGATATTTAGATGTAGCTCTTCTTCTTAGTTTATCATGCCTAATTTTGAGAGTAGGCAGCTCCTGTGTATAAACGTTTTGACAAAACATTACCTGAATATTCAAAGCAAAAAGTTCCGGCGTATTTTGGTATCCTACTATCCATGTACAACGCTTCGATCAAACTATTCGGTTGAGTAACCAATTTCAAGTAGCTTTCTTTTGCTAAATTAAATCTGTGCAGAATGTGACATACAGACAGTCCAAAATATTTATTTTTGACCTTGATAAATGCTCTCTCTACCTCTCCATCATTCATATGGTTGTTTCTGTAGGCTGTTACATACTTGAAGCTCAGCATGGCTGCTTTTACTTTATCGGCTCCTAAAAACAAAACAAAAAATCCAATATTATCTGCTATAATTAATTTCAAGAACTGTTTTGTAAATTGTGAAAAAGAAAATTTTGTTTTTAACAGAAATTTCTAGAGGCAGGCCTGAGAAAAATATACTCTTATAAGTGAGATACGTTTTGAAACCAAGTGTCAATAGAATTTGTTAGTATAAGCATGAAATCGTTTAAAGTAATGTAAATTGCATACATTTTGTACAACTTTTCTATTGACTTATAGACCTCTTTAGTTGTAATTATTAAGGGCCCCACCAGGTGCTCCTCCTTCTGTGCGATAACTATTTAAGAAAGAGCTCTACAGTTTTTCAATTTAACACCTTTTGGTTTCTTTGATTCCTTTTGGTATAAGGAACAACCTTATTGAATGTGAGGTCAACAGGTATTTTTCTTAAACTGGTCAGTTACAAGATACAGTACAACAAACAATGTATTGGCCAAACCAACAGACACCTAAAAAGTCGTATCACTTCCCACAAGAGTCCTGTATGCCAAACCTGATCGAATGCCTTCTGGACGTCAAGGAATATGCCTATGACGTGTTTCTTTTCGTTAATTGATTTTGAAATGAAGGCTGTTGCTTCAACCAATGCATTTTGTGTGGAGTGACCAGCCCTGAATCCGAATTGGTAATCTAGAATTGCGAAGTGAGAGTCTAGGAATTCTACGAGTCTCTCCTTAAGAATCTTCTCGTAGATTTTACCTAAAGTGCTCAGTAGTGAAATAGGCCTATACGATTCAGGGTTGGTGAGGGTTTTCCCTTTTTTTTGGGATCATGACTGTGCCGGCTACCTTCCAAGGAACAGGAAAGTAGCTCCGGGTTAGAGATGCATTGATTATATTGGTAAGCAACGGGATAATATTCTGTGAAAGATTTTTAAGGCATCTTCTGTGGATGCCATCAGGCCAATGTTACACATCTGGCTGACGGTGTCCTCAGTCACAGGTGCCAACATCGGGTGAGGATGTGGTCAATCATGTACCTGAGGGTAGTGGAATACATCTTCCACTCTCCGTTCGGCGGCTCTTTTGGATCTTTCGCTGAAGTTGGGATTATTAGAGCGGCCTGTAATGTATTTTTGAAGCCTTCGGCCTTATCTTGTGAAGTGTTGAGGATGATCTCGTTAACTATGAGGTGAGATCGTGGTTGACTTTTTGGTTTCGTTAGGACTTTAAGTTTATTTCAGAATGCAGCACTACCTCGGTAGTCAAGGTCGGCCGTGACACGCATCCACTGTTTTTGTTTCAGCCTATTCACTTCCAACCTTATAACCACCGAGAGCCTGTTGTACTCTGTTTTTGGTGAGGTGGTTCCTGATTCTTTTTCAATCTGGGAGCATTTTTCGTTTGGATTTGATTTGTGCGTGTGCGATGATGTGTGGTGGAAGAGTTGGAGTATAAGGATTATATCTTGTTTTTGGAATAGCCAGGGCTGAGGCTTCTTGAAGAAGCTTCTCAACTTTAGAAATCCCTGTGTCAACCTGGTTATGTGTTGACATATTGCCTAACTCTGGGAGGTTTTGATTGATATTTTCTTGGAACCCAATTTGCTTTACGATAATTTATCCTGTAAATGGCAGGTCTTATTTGTGGGAGGGAGTTGGGGTCAGTTTTGACTAGGAGTGGAAGGTGGTCAGAGGTTATTGAATCACCAATAAAGCATTCATCATCGATCCTATTTTTGTAAAATTTTTCCTAAAATTTTTGGAAAAAAATTAAAACTCAAAAAATATAAAGTTTTGACCTATGGTAGTTTTACAAATTTTATCCAGAATTTTATGCAGAATCTAAAATGCAATAATATATAGGGTGTTCTATTTAAAATAACAAAGTTGCTGTTCAATTTCGGTATAACCGGAAGTGGTATGGTTGTCAACATATTTTCTCTAATTTCGTCATAACTTGTAACCCCCATAAACCAAGTTTCATAAATATCGTGTAAGTAGTTATCGATTAATAGGTAAAGATAATTCATAATGTGCTGGACCTACGTATTCATTTAGTGACGTCGATCTACGAACGAAACAACGAAATCAGGCATTGCTAAAAACATGCAGTTCTCTTCAGTGCGTTATCGTAGCGAGACAGAGACGAACTAGTTTTTGCGTTAGTGAAACAGCTTTAATATTTTTATTTTTATTTTATACCGTATAAATAATCTACAACGAAAAAAAAAACGAAAAATGGCTTAAAAACACACAATTATTTTTGAATTCACCAAACCCTGTTCTATCAGTTTCTGATACTTTAGTTTGGGCTTATTTGATTTTAAAACATTGTTTTTAGTTGTTTAAGGCTCTTATCCCAACCCATAAATAGATTTATACAAAACTGTTTAATAAACTGTAATAGGACCACTTTTTGTATGGGCGACCCCTTGAACATTATTCTGTAGTCTTTTATGAAAGTCATTATGCAAAAAATCTCATGTGAATATTTTTCCCAAGGAATTCTCGGTTTTCGTCTCGTATAAACATATTTTGTTGAATTTAAGACCAAACCCCCATTATTTTTCTATCATACATTAATTTGTTATTTATTTGTTCTCTAGATTTTTTTCAGATCTTAAAAGGTTTATTTACAAGTCAAATTAGTACAATGTCAATATTTTACATTTTTACACAGCAATTCTTATCGGCGGTGAAGACGGAAAGTTGTAAATTTTTATTACATCTTCCAATATGAGATAAAATAAAAATGCAATGACTAACTGGAATGTTTAAGATTAGAGAAACATAATATGTCATGTTTATTGGAAATACTCGACATCATTAGCACGTGCAAATCCTACCCTGTCGCCAAATTTCCCATGAAATTAAAATGGTGCATGTTTTTAGGATCCATTTATTTTTTCGGGCATGCGTATTTACGAGGTGCACGAGGTTTTGAAACAATTCTAGTGTAAACTCATACTTACCATCGGGAATGTAATTCATAAGGTGGTAGACAACTGATGTAGCTCTTTCCAAATCAGAAATATGTTGAACGCATCTGTCGACTTCTTCAAATAAATCATCAAATTTTGAATAAAGAAGCCAGTCTTTTGATTTTTCTTTACCCAATATATCGCTCGTCGCCTAATTTAAAAAAAAATTAGTTACCAATAATTTTATAAATTGCTGCTTAATTTTTCTGTATTGATTCTTAGCTTACGAAGTGTTACAAACCGGGCTTCTGTTCCAGCAACGCTGTTATGCGGAATGTTCGGAGTAGTGACTACTCATGCAGGAAAATAAAGAAGCCTTTTTTTATTTTTTTGACATTTTGCCTTTAACATCTTGACATAGACGTTAGATAACGTCAAGCATGACCAACATTTAGAGATCTTGAAAGCTAAACAGTTAGACACTCGCGATATAAGAATAATATCTACTCTGATAAGTAGAATACTGATAATACCGATAAACTAGAGGCCTTCGAAATGTGGACATATAGAAAAATTTTGAAAATGCCTTGGACAGACAAAATATCAAATAGTGTAGTTCTTCGAAGAATGAACAAAGAACGGGAGCTGTTGATCACCATCAAGAGAAGAAAGTTGGAATATCTTGGTCATGTGATGAGAGGGAAAAAGTACCGATTGCTCCAGTTAATTATCCAAGGAAAGATTCAGGGCAAACGAAGCATGGGGAGACGACGCATATCTTGGCTGAGCTATTTAAGAGACTGGTTCCAGTGCACATCTAACCAATTATTTAGAGCAACTACTTCAAAGATACGAATAGCACTGACCAACTCCATAGCGGAGAGGGCACTTGAAGAATAAAGGCAGATATTGAACACAGTTTATTAATTAAATCTTGCCCAAGTACTTTCGCTTCCTAGAGCATCTTCAGGGGCATTTCGTCAAATTCGACCTATCCAAAAATCTGTTGAGAATGTCATAAACATAAAATTGTACATTATCCTACACGACACAAGGAAAAACAGTTTAAATTAAAAAAAAAACGACGAAGCTACATATTGGTTGGCATCAGGAGAGACAATGGCTCCTGGTCTTAACGGAAATGTTAAGGTAACGTTAAGGTGTCACCAAATCAAATCAAAGTTAATTTAAAAAACGTTTAGCACAAAGGTAAAAACGTCCAAACACTTATACGTCAATACTTACAACCTGTTTAACAGCATAAACGCAAATATCGTCCACCTTCAGATGCTTTAACATCTTGGTAGCGGCAAACCAAAGCTCATATGATTTAAGACTGATTTCTGGTCTCAAAATACTCCAAATGTCAGACGTGAATAGAATCTTGGAGAATGGAAGTCTGTATTCTGAGAGAGGATCCAAAACTTGTGTATCTGGAAACGTAATATACCACTCTTCTTTTTCTCGTTGGCTGGGACTTTGAAATCTCGTGTAGGATTTTAAAAATCCCAGCATTACACTGTACTGTGAATTTGTTAGTAGTTGATTGTTTTCCAAAATTTTATATATCGTATGGAACACTTCATAATGGTAAAAGTTAACCTAAAACACGTAAATATTAGTACACGAAAACTACTGCACAAATGTGAAGAATTATATTAGATAAATTAAAATAATAAATTCTGTAAAATGGACAGTTCTCATTAAATTAATTAACATACTTAAATATGTTTTTGTTCTATGTTTTTGTTTATCAATATACTTAGCATTCGAGAATTCTTTATTTAACCCGGCATCCGATACGTGGGATGTGAGAAACTCCAGAATTCAGATAGTAACCGTTGTAATGCACAAGGAATTTACGTTCCTGTAGTTGGCTGTATACCATATATTAAAAAATTTCTTAAAATCCTTTGTAAAAGGTATATATTTAAAAACCCAAACGGGCTATGTTAGACGAAACGTTTTAATTTAAGGAAATACTTAGACTTATACGAAGACCTTGAAATTCTTAAAGAAAAACAAAAAAGTCCAAATTGCGTCAATCGTCATGTATCTTTCAATCGAGACTTCCTGCCTCTCCATCGCCAACTATTATCATAACCTTCACCCTTAATTTACTTCTACAATAAAAATCTACATTTGTCTTTATTCGTTCGCCTAATAATAATCTTCTTTAGTTCACTCCAAAAACTTTTCTTTCAACACATCAGACTCTCCATCTTTCCCCTCTTCTCTCTATGCAATCCAAACTTCAAGTCCGACCCCCTTTACCTAATGTTGTCCATGTTTCTTTTCGGCACCTCTAAATTTTAGATTATTCGCCATCCCTTTCAAACAAACCCCTCAGTTCTCATTTTACTCTTCCACACAACTTCCTTAGGGTTTGGTTACGGTTCTCTGGGGATCTCAGCCTTCTGTAGTCTGTCTGTATCTCACAATTTTTCAAAAAACACCATAATTTTCTTCTTTTTTACTTAATTTTAACAGAGCCATCCCACAACCATTCCATTTTCACAATTAAGGTTAATATACACCTGCAACTCATTCAACTTATAACTTATCCTTTTATATTTCTCATGTACCTAGTGTTGCTTTATGACAGATAGAGCCTTTCTTAAGTTATAAGTTGAGTACTATACTATCAATATACTAAAAAACCATGTCCCAACCATCAAATTTTGTTCATTTCATATAATAGTTAATACGCTAAAACTTCCACACCACTTAGTCCATTAACACCTAATCAGATATTTATGTTCATGAACTTGTAACTTAAAAAGTTTTATATTTACCAGGTACCAATTGTTGTTTTTTGACATACAGGGCCTTCTATAATTAAGTTATAAGTTAAATATTACATGGACATTATACTACAAAAGTTTTATTTTATTCTCTCAAGAAAACTTTCATATATATTCATTCCTATTCCACCAATAACAATAAAATTTCAAGAACTCAACTTCCCACATGTGTCTAGTTTCTATTTTCCAGGTACCAAATGTTGAAGAAACATAAAGGGCCTTATATTAAAATCTCTATTTCACAACACTACTGCACACATGTATACTTGGTTGCCTAACTATAACCACATAATTTTCTTTCCACATTTCATCATATACATAATTTTAAAACAACAACATTGATGGTTGATACTGTTATATTAATTTATTTTACTTTAACAATTTTAAATAACGTTGGCTTTTGTCTTACGTAGACACATGCAGTTATATTGACTGCTCTGTTACGACTTCCGTCCTAACTTGTCAACATTGTCATTTCAATCAGTTGCGTCCATAAAGTCCTTGTAGACACACCGTCTCAGGACTAGCAACTTCACGTGGAGTCATATGTCGCCATGTTACCTAATCCAACGGTAACTTTAACATCTTAATATTTTATAAGAAATAATGTAAACCAAATGTAACTAATTATTTGTTAACGGGTTCTTACCCATATATTTAGTGGCTACATTCATGTACACCTAGTAAGTATTAACCACACTTTGCATTAACCTTGGTCAAAATTTAAACTTCATGTTCTTTTTAATTAAGTGGTTATATACTTTTTAGGACACTGATTTTAATAATTTTTTTAACCGTTTTAAGTTCAAATTTTACTCCAAATGCCAACAGCGCTTCAGTAGCTTTCGAATAAATATTTGTCTACAACCTGATGTAGTGAGGTGAGTCGTCAACCAGATATAATGTAAGTTGTGTTGCTTTCAAGGTGTCTGCGGTTTGTCACACCCATGTGTCGGAACTCGCAGGTTAATTTTTTTCGTTTTTATTTCGTACTTCGACGTAATTTTCAGAAGTAAGCCATCTTATAAATACTATTTATATTGAGTTATTCATAATTTCACGCTCGTAGATTTGGAAATATTGGCGAGTATGAAAAAGTGCAGGCTCATAGCTCAAAGAGCAGTGTAAAAAAACGAATTTATTGATCAAGATGATTCAGAGACAGAAGATAATATTGACAATGCAAGTATCAACAGCGATTATCTCGATATGGAACAAGAACCGGAAAAAGAGAATGGAAAGCAGTAAGCTGTTGTAGAAAGTATCAGACAAGGTTGTTATTATTCCCGAAAGAATGGAATGAAATGGATTAAAGAATCCAATAACCAAAATGTTCGAACAAGAGCAGAAAACTTATTACACATTTACTGGGAGTCAAAAATCACGCAAAGCATGCCAAGACACCAATTGAGTGCTTCCTACTATTTATTGATGGACAAATAATTGCTGACTTCGTTAAGCATACTAACCAACGAATTGCAGAAAAATCTGAAAGTTGGAAACTCTCCACATTATGGGAATACATCTGCAATAGAAATCAAGGCTGTGTTAGGGCTCCTTTACCTGTCCGGTGCATTCAGAAATATCCATCGTCATTTATATGAATTTTGGAACACTGATGGAACAGAAATGGACGTTTTCCGTTGCACAATAAGCCAACGTCGATTCGAATTTTTAATTTCATGTCATAAGATTAGGTAACAAACAAAACCGTGAAGAAACAGTCAAGTTTCTCCCTCTGAATTTTTGACAATTGACGAGAAGCTTGAATTTTTCAGAGGGAGATGTGCTTTCAGACAATGTATGCCAAATAAGCCATCGAAATATGAAATCAAGGTACATGCATTAGTTGACGCACGTACGAACTACCTACTCAATATGGAGGTGTATGTGGGACAACAGCCGAAAGGTCCATTCAAAGTTAGCCATTCCCCGAACGATATTGTAGAAAGATTGGTTGCTGCCGTGGCTTTGACCAAACGCAATATAACGCTTGATAACTGGTACACTAGTCGTGATCTCTTGGTGAAGTAGCGCGAGACTCATAATTTAACTGCAGTAGGTACTATCAGAAAAAATAAGCCTGATTTTCCCATAGAATTCCTGCAAGAGAAAGGAAGTGAAGTTGTTTCCAGTATATTTGGATTTCAGAATGAGTAGGTCAAAGGTCAATTTGTTTTACTTATATCTTCTCTGCACCATAATACAACAGTAACAGATACTCATAATAAGCTGCCTGACGAGACGAGCTATCTGCAACGTATAATGTAGCACGCAACAGTCGTCGCTGGCCTTTGACAATGTTTCCTCTCTAATGAACACTGTAGGAATCAATAGTCAGATCATTCAGACAAAACAACGATAATCCTAACATTGCTAGAAAGCTTTTCCTGAAGAAACTGGGTTTCCAACTGATCGAAGAACATCAGAGAGAAAGAATGAGTAACCCTAGATTATCTAAAAAGTTGAGAAGCAGTATCCGAAAAATTTTAGATGAAAATTCCGAACCGCCCACAAAGAAGAGAAAACCTAATCAGCAGGGACGATGGTCAAAATGTCCTGAAATAGAGACAGGAAAACTAGATACGTGTGTGAGGCATCCATCGAGCAAAAAGACAGAAGGGGGAATGTAAAGGTAGTAGGGGCAAAAATATTGTTAGACGGGAAGTGTTATTTTGAGAGGCCAACTTAAACAAGGAAAGAGAGTCTCTTTCCGTGTCTAAGGAATCAAATTTAGTTGGGTTATGTTATTGTTGTCTCAACTGTCAGATGAAAGCTTATTTATATTTATTTATATATATATATATATATATTATATATATATATATATATATATTATAACAATTGTGTCACATTTTAGACTATTATCGTTATTTAATTAAAACTTTATTATGCTCTAGGGTTAAAAAAAGTGTTTGAAACATAGTGCTTATAATAATATTGGAACATAGTCTTAAATTTGGCGCCTTTGCCTTTCCGGATATGTCCGCCATATTAAGTGGTCACTTTTATGAATTTTGGTCTCCTTTTCATAACGATTAGATTTCCTCTTTTGTCTTTTTGCTCGATGGAGGCATGTGAAGTTTTTTTTGTGTTTAGAACACTGTGTGACATACTGCAAAAATTGCTCCAACTTTAATAACTGATAACTGAATAATTAATCTGTAAAATTTGATTCTGTTTCTTTGTTTGATATGCTAGATACTCCTTCTATTGTAGTTTCTTGTTTTCATATTATTCATTTCGATAGAAATGTATTGACTCTCCGGTCATAATACACATTTTTTTTCGAAAAAAAATTGTTATTTCATATAATTGGCTATATGTTTAATGGTAAACTATTATTAACAAATCTCTTCTGGAATTTATTACCGTAATGTATCCTGAAGCTACAGTATTACATATTATTATGAAAACCTACGAGATATATGAATGAGTATATATTCAAAAGTTTGTCACACCTCACGTGACGAACAGCGTTATAGAATTTCACCTGTCTGATGCCGGGTTGGAAATATCACAGCTGGTAATATACACAATTAAAAAAAAAGAAATACTTTCTTTCAAGCTCCATTTACTTTAGTTTACTTTTTTTTTTTTTTATTGATAACAGCATCAACCACTTTGGGTTATTAGCTGTACTATAGTTGTTACATAGGTGCTTAAATCTAAACAGTATTTTAGTTAATTAGTAGGTTTACAATAATTAGATAAGTTCACATTTTACAATTTGTAAATAGAGTTTACAAATAATTGACAGTTACAGTTTTTTTAAAACATCAATATCCTTCAAGTAGTTAAACAAATTTGTAAATTTACAATGTACTCCTAAGACTGCCTTTATATTGTTAGGTATTGAGTGTTTTTGTCTTTCACTAATATATTTAGGACACTCTATTAAGATATGTGTTACATTAATGTCGCAGTTACATAAGTCACAAATAGGACGATTTGATTTGGAGATTAGGTAGCTGTGAGTTAGTCTGCTATGACCTATACGTAAACGGGTTAGTTTAACAAACAGCTGGCGATTTAAGTTTGTCTCGCACCAGGATTCGGTTGAGCGCTTCATTATGTGTAGTGTTGATCGTAAAAGATTCCATTCGTTTTCCCATTCATTTGTCACTTTTTCTTTAAGGAACAATTTGAAGTCAGAAACGGACACTAAGTTCACTAACACTGAAGAGGCACTGTGTATTGCTTCTCTGGCATGGAAATCTGCTTTTTCGTTTCCTGGAAGTCCAATGTGTGATGGAACCCATATAAAGCGTACTTGCTTCTCCGAGTTGTTTAGTAAATGTAATTGTTCTTTTATTAAAATACATATAGGATTACTTGTATATAACTGTTCTATCGTATGTAATTAACTAAGAGAGTCGGTAATTATGACAGATTTTGGCATATTTTGAAGACGTATATGAATGAGGGCTTGCAGAATTGAGTATAGTTCTCCAGAGTAAACGCTGCAAGTGGAAGATAATTTAAACTGTAATACAATGTTCGGAGCTATGACTGCTGATCCCACACCATCAATAGTTTTGGATGAATCTGTATAGATATGACAATAATCTGGGAAAGAAGCAAGTATGTTGTAAAATGATTGAATAATTGTTGCATGGGGGATCTCAAGCTTATTGTATTTAGAAAGAGTTAGATCACATATTGCAGGAGGAAAGGTCCAAGGGGGAGGTGTGAATGTATTTGTTTGATAAAAAAAAATTGGGAATTGAATGTTATGGATAGAGAGATATCTTCTGATTCTCTCATAAAAGGGAGGGTTCGTTCTTTTTTTATTTATATAAGTTTCCTTGAAACGTTCAGCGATAGTGTGATGGAAAGTTGGATGCGATTTTATCGCACATATAGAAGATGCGTATGTTAATGACAAGTACATTCTTCTGTAGTTTAAAGGTGGTTCCCCGGTTAAAGATTGCAGACTTTTAATGGGGCTAGTACAGAATGCTCCTGTAGCTATTCTTAGTGCTGTATTTTGTATGACTTCTAGTTGAACAAGAAGTGTCTTCTTTGCAGATGAGTATACAACTGATCCATAATCGAGTTTTGATCGTATTAGTGATTTATAAATATGGATCAAGCTTTTAAAATCTGAACCCCAATTACGATTGCACAGTGTTCGCATTAAATTGAGACCAGATTGACAAGATTGCTTAATTTGCATAATATGGTATTTCCAAGATAGTTTCTTATCAAAGATCATTCCCAAAAACTTTAAGTGTTCCACATAAGTTAAGTTGTTTTTATATAACTGAAGATCTGGATTTGTAGAGTGCTGTTTTTTTGAAAATAAAATACATTTGGTTTTGGTTGTAGAGAATTGCAATCCCACAGCATTCGACCAGTTTTCAAGGTGATTTAATGCACATTGTAAATTTTTTTGTATAGAAAGAATATTTTTTCCTCTTGAATATATAACCAAGTCATCAGCGTATAGTCTCGCCTTGACAAGTTTTGGAAAGTTTTCTAAGATTTTGTTTATCGCTACTAAGAATAGTGTTAAGCTAATGACAGAACCTTGAGGTGTTCCATTTGCTTGGTCTTTAGTGCTGGATACTGTTCCATTTACCTTAACTTTAAATTGTCTCTTATTGAGAAAATTATGTATAAAATATAGCATGTTACCTTTGACACCCCAATGACTCAGTGTGTTAAGAATGTCATATCTCCAAGCCATGTCGAACGCTTTTGTTATATCAAAAAAGACAGCAAGTCATTCCTGTCCAATTGCAAATGATTCATGTATTTCGGATTCTAGATCTATTAAATTATCTATGGTTGATCTGTTTTTGCGAAAGCCGCTTTGTTCATTGATTATTAATTTATTATTTTCCAAAAACCACCTCAATCTATAATTCACCATTTTTTCTAGGATTTTGCACATTGTATTGGTAAGAGAAATTGGCCTATAGGAATCAGGATCAGTTCGTGATTTATTTGGTTTTAGTAATGGAATTATTATCGCCTGCGTCCATGTTGTGGGAAACTCATTATTGATCCAAATTCTGTTGTATAGGTTAAGAAGATATTTTTTTCCATTATCTGGTAGATTTTGTAAGAAACTGACAGGAATATTGTCTGGTCCTGGCGCCGATTTTTTGCTGGTATTTAAAGAGTGATTAAGCTCTTCCATGGTAAATGTTATATTAAGGGGATTATCTTCAATGCAATCAAAATCTATTAACTGATTTTCCGAAATCATCTTAGTATTGATAAAATCTTTAGAAAAGTTATTATTGCTGGAGTTCATTTCAAATTGTTTTGCTATTAATTCTGCTATGTCGTAATTAGATGTTACTATCTGTTTATTTTTGCATAGGAATGGAATCCTTTTATAGGTGTTGCTTCCAGATATTTTTCTAACATTCTCCCATACCGTGCTTATAGGCATATTGGTATTAATAGAAGACATAAATTCTTGCCAAGATTTTTTTCTGTTCTTTTTAGTTATATATCTAGCTTGAGCCCGTAATTTCTTATATTCTATGGTATTTTCAGGTGTTTTGTGACGTTTTAATTTGTTAAAGGATTTTTTATATTTTTTTATTATGTCAGTACACTGTGCGTTCCACCATGGTAATGAATTTCTTTTATGTAGAGTTTGTGTTTTACCTATATGACTTTCGCCAGCAGAATGAATTAGTGATATAAACGAATTTAGAAGTTCATCTATATGTCGGTTTTCGGTGACTTCTTTTAAAGTATGGCAGTTCTGTTGAATATACTTTTTGAATAAATACCAATTGGCTTTCTTTAGATTCCATTTTGGAATTGGAGTTGTATTAATATCTTCATAATTATTATTGAAAGAGATTTTAATAGGATAATGATCACTTCCATATAAAAACGGGATTACATCCCATGAAAACTTTGGTGACAGCACAGGATCACATAATGACAGGTCGATAGCTGATGAGGTACCTGTATGAATATTATATCGTGTTGATTGTCCATCATTCAGTAAGTTTAGGTTTTTTAAGGTAATTATGTTTTCTACTATTTTACCTTTGGAATTTATTCCAAGAGATCCCCATATTGGATTGTGACTATTAAAATCACCAACAATTATTCTGGGAGTGGGAATCTGATCTAGTACATCTGAAATATCTGCTTCTGTGATTGGTAAGTCAGGTGGAATATATAAATTACAGATATTTATTTTTTGTGGAAAGGACACTGATACTCCTACTACTTCTAATTTACTATTAATTACAATTGCTTCCGATTCATATTTTTGGTTAACATATGTAACAACTCCTCCACTAGTGATATTTGCGTTGTTTCGGTTTTTATGGAAACAAGAATAATTCCTCATGTCATAACTATGCTGTCCTTTAAAGTTTGTTTCTTGTAAACAAATAATTGATGGCGAGATTATTGAACATAAATGTTTAAGCATTTCTAAACGGGCATAGAACCCGTTAACATTCCATTGAATAATCGGATCGAAGATTTTAGTTTATTTCTTGAGTTGAATTTGATGTAGTGTCACTTTCTTGATTTGCGGAATCGTCTGAGTTCAGCATTTTTTGTATTTTGTTTATTATTTTAGTGCATTTGGTTTTCATGCTTTTTTCTGTAAAATATGGCTTAATTGTTGTTATCATATTCATAAAGTTGGGTATATCCGTTGTGTACGTTTGTATTAAGCTCAGGGGATCAGACGTGCTAGAATAATTTTCAAAAAAGTCAAGAGTTTGTTCATATGTTAAGTTAAAATTATTTGACATATTATGAAATATTATTTTTGTTGGCATCATCATTTCCTGAATTGATATGGTAGCTTCAGGTTGCTTTTTTTGTTTCTTTTTGGTTTGTTTTGGGATTTTAAATTCTTTATTTAATTCTTCAGTGGGAGATGGAGTAGTATTGATTTCCGAAATTGTTCTTTTGTTGGTCGATGACTGGTCTTTAGATATACCAGTAGTTTCGATAAGTACGGGAGGTATTAAATTGGTATCTGTTTTTTGGTTAGGTGTAGGTTTGGTATTAGAATTACTGACTGGAAGATCTGGTTCTATTTCTAAGGGCGATTTGTTATACTGTGAGGATTCTTGTGGTTGTTGTTGTATTGGTTGTTGTGGTTGATGGTAGATAAGAGTGGGATCATTTTGTAAATTATGACTTGTGATCTGTTTGCTTACAAATAAAAAATGAAGGTTTATCTAAACTTAAAAATATGCGATACGAAGTTTGTTCATATGTAATTAAGAAGGAAGAAGGTAGGTCCATATCTACAAGTGGTTGAATATATGTTTGTCTTCTAAAACTGAAGACGTGTTGAAATTCTGGGAGTTGACTACCTATTCTAAGGAAGGTTAAAGGTGACATTAATTTGAGACCCAATTTAATTAACTCATTTTCTATTAGAGTATGTGGAATAGAAGGGCATACATTCGATAGTAACAGTCTTTCGTTCGGAGTTATTAATCTTCTAGCCTTTAGATTTTCGCCTTTTATTGTTATTTCTGCTGGATTGGACATAAATTTTTCGACCAAGGATTTGCTGGAGAGATAGATACATATTCTGTTATTTGATAGTCTTGATGAAAATAAAATATTCCGTGGATGAACAACTTCGCCAAGAGCTATTAGGTACTCTTCTATTTTAGTATCAGGTAGCGCATTAAATAAAATTGCTTGATTCTTAGAAGGAAACTGAATTGAAGTATTATTAAGCACAGCAGAATATGTTGTTTTGTTTTGAGATTGTTGATCGTCAGTCATGGCTGTTGACAAATTTTTAAGGTCGGATCTGATATCATTTGATAAACTCATTAGTAGGTAATTAATAATTATTTAAACCAGTTGTAGAACCAGCAGTGGTTCTGATAACAGGCCTTTCGGCCGACACTTAACCTTACAAATAGTATGCTTTTGAAACGTTTTGATATATAAAATAATAATAACTCACTGTTTGTTTTTTCGGTAATGTAACTGCACTATATACGATCGCTTACTGCTTTTGTTTAAGTTTTTTGATATTAATTACTTTGAAAAGTACACTTTTGCGGGACTGAAATGTAAACACAGTTTGTGTCACCATGTTCAGGACCGGACCCCAGTTTACTTCTTTCAAGTAAACGTTTATCATCGCTCAATTCAAAGAATCAACAGACCGAGTATAACTTAATGTATCTATACTAGGAGTACCTAATGATACCCTTATACAGATCACGGCATTGTTTTATTGACCATACAACACAATGGCATTCGCTGTCACATGTTACACGTTTCCACCTCTATATTCATTTCACAGTTTGTACAAATTGTCGTAATTGTCACATTCACATTAAAAATTTAAAAAGGAAGTTCTGAAAAAATAAACAAATAATTAATCAAATGCATATTACGTTGTATACCGTCTAAGAAAAAGTGCAACTTGTAACATGGTACTTTCAGGGTCACTCGATACGCGAAGTAATTGATTTATTTATTGTTGCCTTCGAAAATAGACCCCCACCAAGTGTTACAACAGTTAATAATATCATTTAACATCTTCAAACTTCGGAATGTGTAAACAGTTGTAAAAAGTGTCATGAAGGTAATAAACCACGTGTTAGACCTGTCGATGAGGAGCGTCAAACCAGGGATATTGATATTTGTGCTTTTGTGGCAGCTAGTGAATCCAGCAATAGTGTATAAATTGCTAGGGAAGTTAACGTGAATGCTCGAACTGTCCAACTAGTTCTCAAAAGGAATGGGTATCACTGTTTTAAGATACAACCAACACAAGACCTGTTTCCGGAAGATAACTTTAGGCGGATGGAGATTTGTAAATTTATGTTACATAAACAGAATGAAAATGTAGACTTTTTAACAAATATTCTATTTTCTGACGAATCTTCATTTACATTACATAAAAAAACACAACCCATCCGTTGCAAGGTATTATTCTCGGAAAAATAAACACCTCAGGGTTGCAGTGCGAACGCAGCATAAGCAAAAGTTAAATGTTTGGACTGGGATGTTAGGCGACCATATCGTCGGTCCGTTTTTTATCGATGAAAACCTAAACGGGCCCCAATATTTACAACTTTTACAGAATGAGATCATTCCGGCAGTTTGACACCTTCCCGTTAATTTTGATGAGGTTTATTTCCAACAGGGTGGGTGTCCGGCTCATATTTCTAGAGTCTAGAACAACTATTGACTTCCTCAATCAAACGTTTCCTGATCGACTGATAAGTACACATGGTACAATTAAATGACCCGCTAGATCCTGTGACTTAGCGCCTAACGATTTCTTTCTTTTAGGTTTTCTCAAAGAAAACATTTATAGGTATCAGTTTGAAAGTGTCACAAACCTAGTCGAATTAAGAGCAAAAATATTTCATTTCTCTGCAAACATTACACCAGCCCTACTCCAAAATATGAGGAGAAATCTGTATGACAGATTTGGTTACTGTTTAGCACAAGAAGGTGGAATATGAGCCCTTAATTCATTAATCTGTTTTCCTAATTTTTATTTTTTTGTTAGGTACATATTACGAAGTTTGTAGGTTCTTAATTAGGTAGTATTTTTTAAGCTTGGAAGAATTTTATTCTTTTTTTTTATTTAAAAGTACAAACGAGTCTTATTCTGATTTTTTTCTTCTTTATTGCGGTATTGTTATAAGCTTTGTCTATAAAATTTGTACAATTTTCAGTGACAATAAAGCATATTACTTATTTACTTATTTATTTGTATTGCTATTAAGACTAAAAAATAACCAAAAAATTAGTTTTAGAGCATTATAATAAATATACTCTAGAGATGGGATTGCATTAAATCTTAATTTCTATGGTCAACAAAACAATGTCGTTAACTGTGTTAATTATAGTAGCTTTAATGTCATGCTAGACTAATTAATTAATTAAATTACCTCTTTCAACATTATTTCCATTGATTTTAAGACACTCTTTTTTTCACTGTCTCCTATTACTCTAATAATATCTTGACAAACTTTATGGAGCGCATCTTCATCATGTTTCATGATTATTGTTTTCCTACCTTGTTGAGACTTGATCTCGTATTCTGGCTTCCAGTTTACCAAAGAACTAAAATAGATATTAATATTGGTGTATAAGTAAAACACCGGTCGGTGTTCTCGAAAGGTACATTGTTATCTGGGTTTATAGGCAACAGTATGAAATTATTTTTTCCTACGTGTTTATGTGATATCGATACATACTTGTTACTGTATATTAATTACTACAAATTCTACATTACCTTCTGAGATATTCCCTGTAATACTTATCAACGGGTAAGTTGTAATCTTCACAGTAAATTTGTATCTCTTTAATACCAACAACTTCCAACGCTATCAAACTCTTTAACCTCGTATCTGCATCAATTTTAAAAAATTCCTCGTACATAATCTTCGAATGGACGGACGGTAATTTTCTCCACCATTTACAAGTCTTGACTGAGTTCATCATCTGATCTTTTTGTGTGGTGTCTTTATAGAAGTCCAGTAAACGTATACCTACGAAATGAAACGAAAATATGTTAAAATCATATAAATAAAGTCATCAACATTCACTGATTATGGGTCTAAGACAGCTATTTTTAGTTCATTCTGAAATGCATAACAATTTTTTTCGATATTACCGATTATATATCCTATCAATTATTTTAACAAAGAATTATAGACGCATATAGAAGAATCTTTCACTGTCATTTTTTAGCGTCGGCAAAGGTTGATTGAACGTTATAAAAAAGAATAGAAGGTGGATCAAGATTTTAGTTCCTTATTAGTACCACTAGGGAGCGGCATGTCAGCGCCATCACTGCTTCTAAAATGCAATAAATGCAACTTTAGATATTTTTATATGTAGATGCCGCATGGTCGTAGAAAAGCATTAAATTTTTGCGTTTGATGAAATTTTTTGAAGAAAATAAGATATTATTTTACCTCACAACAAAAAGGAATTTAAACCTAAAATAACCATAATAAAAAGTAAGGGAGCCGAAATTATGAATGAGCCGGATCAAATAGTGGATAGATGGGCGGAAAATTTTGCTGAGAAATTTAATATAGGCAACCGAGAAGTGACTGACAGTAATGACCACAGTGGATACGTAGACGATGAGAGTGAGAAAAATAATATCCAACAGAAGAAGTTTCCAAGGCAATAAAAAGGGCAAAAAACAACAAATCCCCTGGAGAATTTATAGCTAACGAAATATTGTGTAAAATTTAATAACGAAACTTTTAACTTCGTATAATTTTTTTTCTAGGATCAATATTTTCCCAATTATAAACGAAAATAGGAGGAAAAAAATGAGAAATTTTCAATTATTTTCAGATTTTGTTAAATAAAAAATTAGCACAGGGTTTCGACTGGCGTATTTCATTATTATCGATATTGGGCACATCCTGAAGGTATTCCAGCAAAAAAATAGCTTCCTATGGAAAATGTCCAAACTAAAACAGATTCCGCCTAGACTAACAATACTATCACGATAACCTCCGGGGGGTCAAGATTGATGAGAGAGATAATAAAGAAATATAACGAATTAATTTGACTTACCTACTAGAGACAGATCGTGTAGCTTCTTAGAATTCCTTTTATATGTATGTAAATAACCCACCAAATATTTCGAAGCATCTTGTCGTACAGATAACAGAAGAGCGAATAGAAGGTCCAAATCGATGAATTTAGCAGAAACAACTGCGTGCATAAGTTGCGGGAGGAATCTTGTCAGAATTATGGTGCGTATGGGTTTTATGATCGCTTTTTCTATCACCGGCTGTAAATACAAAGTATTTGATAACGTCCTTAATAAGGAAAACGCCGTGAGATGTTGGCCTTCTCTACAAAACAAATCGATCGCCGATGTAAGATTTGATATTTCATAAACCAATGGCTCCTAAAAAGACACAAGCAATATTAAAATATGATACTCTTTCCTAAATTGTCATCAAATGCATTTATTTACAACATGTTAAGGCCAATGCATATCCTTCGGGTAAACTATTTTAATTAACAAAAATGTAATTTGGGTAATTCCAGCAATAATCGACACAAGTCGGTGGGGTCTCCCTCTCCGCTCTCCGCTGAAATTTTACACACATGTTGTACTAGACAAAAAAACATGATTGTCAAATTTTCAGACCTTAATATTCAAAATGGCGGCCGTGGTACGCTATTGAAGTTTCACGCTTTTTATCAATTTTTTTTCGTGTTTCGCCGATTTTTTTAGTACAGCGAGCTAAATATGCTTAAACAAGTATCTAATATATGTTTTCCAATGTAAAATTTCCCAATGAACACAATCCCGGTGTCAGAATTGCCATATGACGTCATGTAAAGCCACAAAATGCGAAACAAAGCGCTTTTTTTGAAAAATTCATATCTCAAAAACACCCTCTTTAATTTTTTTCAAATTTTCACAAAAGACGCCTTAATACAAGTACTTTCGAATAAAAGTTGTCTCAGAAACTCTTTTTATATGTTTGAGGCCGCTGCGCCCTATAAAAGTCCAAAAAACGCGATTTCCCCCCCTTTTTTAGCGCTTTTTATTCGTTTTTCAGCTTCCAAATAACTTTTAGAGGTTTTCTAACAACGAATTCGAATTCTACGGAAAATTTTACAAAAAAAAATTACTATTTTGAATTTATTTACCACCGATTTTACCGTTTTATAGGGGCGACACAATATTAATAGAATTAATATAAAAGAGACAGTGATACTCGGAGTATATGCACCAACAGACGATTCCCCGAGAGTAGAAAAAGAAAATTTCACGGAACAACTTCAACACCAAATAGAGCTAATCAAGAAGAACGTGGAGATAATTATAACACGAGACCATAACGGCAAAACCGGAAGGAGAGAAAACGATAAAGTAGTGGGGAGATTTGGAGAGGATGAAGTCGGTTGCAGTATTAGTTGCTTACAGTATTAGTCAAAATTTTCCTTCAAATTTGTAATGTTTTCTCTTTTTTTGTGCCTTTTTATGGAAAATAAGTAGTTTTTGTGGCAGTTAATAGTTACAGTTCAAGTTTTAAGTTATGTTGGAAATGTGAGCGATAATGAGCAGACGTGTTTTAGTTTAGTCGGCCAAGAAGCCGGCAAGTTTGTTGAGAATAGTGAATTATACTCTATGTAATATGTCAGTTTTAAAAGAGTGATCACTATTTCTATTTTTCTAAGTATCTAAGAGATTGTCGCCTGCAACAATTTTGAAGGATAACAACATATTCCATTGTTGAGTTTTTATAAAGTCCAGTCCAAGGTTTGTGTTCCAGTGCCCCAACTTTCAATCTCAATTTTGTCTTGTCCTATCGCAGTTTGGAGATAAATTTGTTCGTGTGGCGGTGAATGTACCTCCAGTTCTCCCAGAAATTTTAAAGTCCAGTGAAGTCCAGTTAAAAGAAATTTAAAGTAAAGAAATTTTAGTGAAACTCAGCTAACTTTTTTGTTTGAATTTTTAAAGGAAAAATAAGAATAAACATTTTTATTAATAATTGCTTGCATAGGAGTTTGTAAAGATAATTTTTTATTTGTTTTAATTTATTTCTACTACAAATTACAGCCCAGTAACAGTAGTAAGTTTTGTAGTATCTCCAACTCCTAGAATTTGTAACTGGCTAGGACATAGTAAGTGTTTCTCTTTTTTATTTTTGTATTTACTTTTGTGACTATTAATATAGTATTTTTGTTTATTAACTATTTGTGGTGAGACAAAAATAAATATTTAATTTTTTTTCCTAAACCATTTTGTTTATTTCTCGTAACTAACTCTATAAACTATTTTTTGAGTTTCATTTAAAAACATATATTTTTAATTTCTAATAATTATTTCAACAGTTACAACTAGTTGTTTGAATCGTTATAATTTGGCAGCTCGAAGCGGCGTCCCATTTTAAATAGCTAGAGGTCCTTCTTGTTGTTTTGTTTGTCCATTTGTCCAGGAGATTCATGTAGTTACCCTTGTGTTTCATTTTTGTAGTTGCTCTAATCCAATCCCCTTGCCATTCACTTATCCACGACCCAGTTTTCCAAATAAACCCTGAGAGCCGTTCGCATAAGTTTCGTTTATTTTGCTTGCCCTTCCTTCACCCCAATCATTTATGTCCCCAATTTTCAACCCCCATAATAATACTCTATGTGGTAGGCAAAATACTTCGTTACAATTTGGCGCCCAAAGTGGCAGCAATTTGTTACAATTTAGCGCCCAACGTGACTGATATAATTTAGATTTGCGACAAATTGTATCTTCGTTACAATATACTGTTACTATTGGAACGAATAGATAAATTTTAAACATCTTTAATAATTAATATACAATTTTATCGTTGTTTACACGCCCTGCATCGTTTATTGAAATTTAGTATAGAATTCGTTAATTTATTTCCTAGATCACTGTTATAAAATAATTCTAGTCTGCTTTTTACGTGAACTTTTACTTACCGTTCGTGCTTCACTAGCTGTTGAGAAAAATGATAAGTAATCAGAATTAGTGTACGACTTCTTGTCTGAAAATAAAAAATATATATATAATATAAGTTTCCAGGTGTCAACGTGGCACAGAGTACGATAACTGCTTCCGACGAAGAAAGTTCTGATAACGAGGAAATATCTGAAGATGAGTCTGAAAGGAATGAATTGACTGCACAATGGAACATACCAAATACAAATTTTTGTATTTGGTATGGTATCCCAGAGAAATGGGATAACAATACTAAATATTGGTCAAAGTTCTCGTCCTGTTGATATTTTTCTAAAATTATTTCCGCTTAGTTTATTTATGCCGCAGAAATCCAGGCCGTAGAAGAATGTCCTGGATGAGAAATTTAAGAGAGTGGTTTGGCTTGTACCACTTACGAATTATTCAAAACAGCAGTTAATAAAATTACAATCGCCATAATGATATCCAATATCCAAAGGAGAGAGAAAGAAGAAGAAGTTTATTTATGCATATTGCTTCCTGTACACACCAAAGAATAGCAGCACTTACAAAAAACAGAAATATAAAATAAAACACGAAAAGACAGATATAGTACAGTCACTGACGGTTTTCACTCCGATTTCGTTGAACCACCATCGATTTTCATGAAAATTGGGTGGAAAATTTACACTGGGGGTGGATGCTACCTCTTCTCGGGGGTGGAAACTATTTTATTAAAAATAACTCCAGGAATCGATAGAGGAACCAAATCTAAACAAAATTGATCTTATAAAGTTATTAAAATAAATCAATCCTTTTTGAGTTATTAAAGATAAAAGATTTTGATTTTTCCTGAAAAAATACATATGTTAAAGCGTATTTTTCATAAATAACTCAAAAACTATAAGTTTTTATAAAAAAGTTGTTATTACTAAAATTGAAGATAATAAAAAATTAAATAAATTTGTTGCTTGAAAAACCTTTTAATATTAATTCAAAGTGAGTTATGGGTAATTAAATGTATTTTTTTTTTCGGCCAGTACTCAAATCTGAATATTCAAGCTTAAATAACGGGAAAGCAATGCAATTTCTAAAATATACTTATTGAACAATTTTCAAAGTACTCAGAAATACCTATAAAATGAGCTCTAGAAGAAGTTGATAGCATTAAAATTAAGCAAGTTGTAATGAAAATAAGAGGACTCTTTTGAATTTTGAAAAAAGTGAAAAATAAAACATACGCCATTTCCACAAAAATTAAAATTTATAGTAATCTCTATAAGACTTTCTTTATTTTAGCATAAGTCATGACCTCAAAAATTTGACTGGTTTAGAATGCATATTTTTGAAAAAAAAAAATTGATTTAAAAAATCAGAATTTTTCAAATTTTCATAAATTTCATTTTGTTTTGAGAATAAATCCGTATATACTCAATACACTTAAAAAATTATACAGAACAAAATTTGAGGGTTTTTTTAACAAAGATTTTCCTTTTTTTATATTTTTGTAGGATAAAAAAATAACTGAAATAAAAACGTTTAAAACCTAAATTTTTACTGCGACAATCATAAAAAATAAGGGATCTAAAAGATTAAATTTAATACGACTTTATAGCCCTTGAAATTACCTTTCAAATGGTTTTTGAATGAACCTGATATCATAAAAATTAAATTGTATTGTCTATTGTAAAACACGTGGATTCAAGAGACGCTAGAATTAAAAAAAGATAAAAAGAACGTAACATGTTTGCAGCAATTTTTAATTAACCACAACCCATTTGAAGATATTTATCAGTTAAAAAATATTGTCACGGGATACTGCATTGTATCGGATTTGTATCGGGATTGTACGGAAGTGCAAAAGATATGAATATGAGTAAACTACAAAGCATCGAAGACCTATCAGCTTATCTGGAACAGATGCGTAAAGAGTCCTTTATTAAGGCTACCACTAAAAATAGTTCAGTAAAGTTTTCATCTCTGGTGTCAACGGTTGCTGCATTGGATGAACACATCAAAAGAGTTTATTTACAAACCCAGATATGGCTTGGAAACAAACATCCGTCTAGTTGACTGGGGATGATGCAAAATTGAAGAGTCTTTGTTTCCAAATAATAATCCCAATCCACCTGCTCCAGAAGAACTGTTAAAAATGATTTTTTGCAACTGCAAAAAAAGGTGCGGCGCTTCTTGCAGATGTCGAAGAGTAGGGTTATTTTGAAAAGCAGTCTGCGGATCATGCAGTGGGGACAATTGCCAAAATAGCCCTCCAATTAATGAAAAAAGAGAAATTGGTGAAGAGAGCTCTGATGAAGAGTGAAACATTAACAATTACAGTACTATTCACATTTGATTAATTTATGAAACATTACTTAAATAAGAAATGAATGAACTTTTCATATATTTTAATATTTATTTTTATACGTTTTCCTCTTAACTAACAAATTAAATTTTTATTAGTCACATAAAACACTTTACATTATTTTCATGCCAAGGGGTAGTTTTTAAGGATGCAAAATTACGCATAAATAAATAAATACTTTAATACACAGTAAATGAGATTTCTTGAAATTAAGTAAATAAAGTTTCTTGAAATTAATTTTTTCAATGATTCTGCTTTAATGGGGTGGTTTTTAAGGGTTGAAATTTCACAGGCAATCAAAAATATTTTAGAAATATAAAAAATGATTTTTTTCATGAATTTCGATTTAAGGGATAGTTGCTAAAAGGGTTTAAAATTAATTAAAATCATAAATCAAGCTAATAAATGTTGCAAAATATTTATTTTATTAAAAAAATCGAGATTACTTATGCCAGAATGCTTAAATCTGCATTTTTTACCATTTTTAACAAAAGGGGTGGATTTCACTCCTAAAATGCAAAAAGTGCAAGTTGAGCATATGTCACTTTTGAAGTTGAGGGTAAAATATACTCGATCCCAAATTTTCATGCAAATCGATGGAGGTTTACCGAAATCGGAGGTAATAGTTGAGTTTTACCTTCATTTACTGTACTAATATGTACGAAATGATGACAGTGATTGGTTGTACTATGGTTATGTGTTACAATAAAGTACCACGTATCTCTTTTTCAGTCAGAAAAGAAAAATAAAAGCAAATGATTTTCGGACTAATGATCTATACTTACTTATCGTAAGGACATAAGCTTCATAACAATTCCTCATTGTAGATAGAACAGTGGTACTCGGTAGATTCTCTTTTGGGCAATACACATTTTTATAAAGCCTATCATGCAAAGTACTATCTTGTCGCGTCAGGTAGTAACAACTGTTGATCCAGTCGTTTATTTCATTAATTTTTAAGAGGTCAGAAGGATCCGCTTTCAGCTGAGCTTGTGTTATTAGCTTATCGGCTGAAACAAAACACAATGAACAAATTAATTTAACAAAATGAACCTCTACCCTTCTGTGCTAAGCTCCGTATCAATAATAATTTTGATGTTATTGTCACCTAGTACAGATGGAATACTTTTTTAAATATGCCTCTATATAAATAGCGGCATATTTACTTTTTAGCACAATATAAATACAACTGCATCCTACAGCATCCCCACATTTAAAATAAAAAAACCAACTTCCAGAGGAAAATACTGGTGGGATTTAGAATGTGAGGAAGCAGTCAGAAGAAGAAAGGAAAGTTTTTGTATATTCAAAAATAATCCAAACCAAGAAAACCTACTTAAGTATAAAAAAAGAGGATGCCCACGTCAAGAAGATCACTAAACAAGCTAACAGAAATAGCTGGAGAGATTATGTTAGGTCCTTACAAAGGTCGGTCCCTATTAAAGATATATGGTCAAAAGTTAATCGACTAAAAAATAGAAAAACTAAGAACAAAGTCCTTATAATGTTGTCGAAAGCTTTGTGGATAGAAGAGTTCCACCAAAATATCACTCCACTGTCTGCAGAATTAGTAATTGCTGATCTACAAATGAATGCTCAATATGACTATCCAGAACAAATCCGCTTCGTAATCAAACCATTTTCTGACACTGAACTTTACTTTTCGTTAAAGAAAAATTCAAATGCAGCACTAGGTGCTGATTACTCGCACCTAGTGCTGAAAGATTTGAACGTTTATACTATTCTCCCGACCTTAAAATTAGGAAAATTCATGTATACTTAAAACATATAAGAGACTTATTAAAAACCGTCTGGAATTTTTGGTTAGAAACAAACTACCTATTACCAAAAACTCAGTTTGGTTTTAGACAAGGTAAATCCACACAAGAAAGCCTCGGCCACTTATTGATAGACATTTATAGTTCCTTTACCTATAAGAAAGCAGATTTGGTTTTAGATATAAAAGGGGCTTATGACAATGTTAGTCTCCACATTCTATATGGGAAAATGTCGAAATAGGAATACCTGAAACTGTAACATGGAATATCAGTAACTTGTATATTAATAGATCAGTACATGTTGGATTAAATAGAGATAAATCTAACACACGGTAAACATCTTTGGGACTACTACAAGGTAGCATCTTGAGTCCTCTATTCTATATTCTGTATACTGCTGACTTGGAAAATAAACTTCCTCAACGTATAAAAATCTTACAGTATGCTGATGATGTAGTATATGTAGAAAATAAGTCAATAGATAAATGTAATGAGTACCTTAAATCAGGAATGAATATTATAAAAAATGGGCGATGGATAAGAATTTAACGATCTCGGAGAATAAATCAACTACTGTTACTTTCACCAGAAAACGATATTCTCCTCCAAACCACCTACAATTTGATTATAAAATTCATTATAAAACTTCAATAAAAATTGTTGGCGCATTCTTAGACTCAAAATTAAATTGGAAAAAACACACAAATTATATATTACGAAGAACGGAAAACACAATGAATATCATCAAGACTGTAAGTGTCAGTAACTGTGGAGCTGATCCAAACATCTCAATATTACTATACAAAAATTTAATGAAATCGATTCTAGATTATGGATCTATATTTTACGGCTCAGCATCAAACGCTGTACTCCAAAAAATCAAAAGTATTAAAAATAAAGCACTTAGGTTAAGCACTGGTTATCCTCGTAGTACTCCCATATTGGTTATGGAAGGTGAGCATAATGAATCTCCACTTTCATTCCGCAGAGAATTCTTAAGTGAGAAATTTATAGTTAAATATAAATATAATTGCTTAAAATTAAAGCTCCGACAAAAAAAAAAAGAATAAAAAAATATTAGAGAATAAAAAAATGGAGAACAAAATAAAAAAATTTAAAAAAAAATACTAACAAGATCTAAACCTCCGAGGTGTCGAATCGGGTTTATGTCTTAGCGTAGTAATAAAAAAACTAATAAATAAAAAAAATAAAAAATGTAAAAAAAAAAAAAAGGTACAAAAAACAAAACAACAGTAAAAACAGAGTAAACTAGTAAGTTTTTTATCATTTCATGGCTCAACTGTCAATGCAATACAATAGTTTTAAATGTAAATACTAACCCTCTCTTATGTAAAGAGAGAACTCAAAACAAATTGACTCGACAGTGGGTTGTTAAAACCAGTGCCAATAAAACAAACACACAGACACATTTTAAATAGTGTGTTACTTACCTAACTTTAAGCTATTCACAAAGATATCATTCTTGCAAGAGTCATCTTCATACTTCAAATTGTTAAATGTCGGTAAAGTTTGATCGCAATCATTTTCTAACCGAGAAGCATCGAATTCAGGTAAATTCTGGGATCCCAAATATTTTATAAACAAACTGGCAGCAATACACAGGTTACTCGATGTCGAATCATTTTGGAGCAAATGTTCGCCAGCTTTGTACATCATATCGAACTTTTTAAATTTCTCGCAAAGCGTTATCAGAACTTCATCCTTATCTTTTGAGAGGTGATACGCAATTTTGTCTGCGTAATTGACAAACTCGGAGAAGGAAATGGATACTAAAAATATACAAAATGGAAATCAGGTAATTTCTGAATAGAAAAGAACAAAAAAAAAACTGTAGTGCTGGATTAAAAATTCCAATTTTTATATCTTAAATTATTATAGATATTTTTTTATTGAACATTTGAAAATATTCAAAAATACAACAATAACATTTTCTCATTCTACAGTTGTCTTTAAAGTTAACTAGTTCTACACTAGTTCGCTCCCAAGGTCAAAAACCCTCTTAATTACATACTAGTTCGCTCCCAAAAACCATAACCTAGTTCGCTCCCGTGGTCAAGCGGATTAAGTATTTATCTATTATGTTCTAGGAAAATTAACACCAGCAAAATAGGTACTGCGGCTTTTGTATTTTATATTAGAAATTATATCAAATATTGAATTATAGATAGATATAGGATAGAAACCTATAAATTTACATTCTATTCACTGTTTCCCACCTTTAGACATATCAGAGGAGCACGTCAACTAAAACTGTCACTGTCACAGCGGTAGTTTAAAAACTCTTACGTATAAAGGTAGAAAACAATAAATGAAATGTAAATTATAGGTTATATCGCTAAATTTTTCATGTCCGCTAATTTCATTTCTATTTATCTCACAACTTAATATGTTTTCCATCTTTTGCGTTATTTTGCCGGTTATTAGCGCGCTCATTACTGGTATTTTGAAAAATGTTAGTGATTGATTTAGAAATTATATTAGAAATTTTGAATTGTTTTTAAAAATTACTAAAATAATTTCTGTGCCTATTCTAAAATATAGGTACAATAAGAAAGCAATACAAGTGTAAAAACTAACATAATATGGGATATTCTCTACCATTACAAAATTAAACAAATATAAATTAAAACGAGACATTTATTTCGCTAGAAATCTAAATGAAATACATTTGATAAAATAAAATCTACTAATTTTAATTCCGGTATTTTGTGATCAACAAATGTTTGACGTTCTAGAAGTACTTTTTGGTACACTTTTTTTGGTTTCACAGAAATTCGTATTTTTATATATGTGTCAATTTGAATATCTTTTAAAACTTCTAAAAATTGAAATATGTTAGGGTGCGGATTGTAAAATAACGAATTAAATTTAGAATGGAAACTTTTACAAGCATTGGTTGTACGCTCAAGTGATGAACTGTTTTCAGCCCACATCTCAGGAGGGAAGTCTGCCTCTTCAGAAATATAGTTCTCCACCAAGTAGTCAGCAAATGGCTTGGTGTTGTGCTGGTTATATTTCACTAAAGTCTAAAGCAAAACACACCTACTTCCAATGGATCTAGGAAAGGTAGACCAAACATATACCTAAAGTATTGTCCGACTTCATTGTCGTTTGAATACTCAGTAGCTAGACCAACTTTTTGAATTTTTCTTCACCATGATTGTCCGAGATGAAACCTACATCCTTTTATTTTCGCAGATGGAAACACTTCACTTACAGCTGCATGAATGGCTTTTTCGAAATCGACATACACAACCTCGGAACTAAAATTTAAGTTCAATTTTTGACACTCCGTCTTCAAACAATTTGTTAACATTTTCGAGTCCGTGAACTGTAAATAGTTGAATAAAAAATTTAATGCAGTATTTAAAAGTTCCATCAACATAAATTGTTTCTAATTTACTTAAAAATGTTAAGTTAGATACACAAGAAAAAGCAACAAATTTTTTTACCTGATCATTTTTCAATAAAAATTGTTCTTTTTGGTTGGTTGTCACTTCCACGGAGTTTAACGAGTCATGTACTTACTGCGCGCACTTCGGAATTTTGGAAATAACTTGTTTTCTGCCATTATAAATATTTTTTCTAATCAAATGTACATCTTCCACAGTAAGATTTTTAGTGCTTGTTTATTTAATTTCGCTGTGTATCAACTACAATGGTTTTTCACATAAATCATCCATTGCCTTCCGCTTAACACTATTACTTAATTTTTGCCGGTTTAACACTGTTTTAACAAATGCTTTGCAACTTTTTTTTATACACTGCCAACATTTGATATTATTACCAAGCATTTTATGGAAGTTATACTTATAATTGTCAATAACTAACGTTGACTTGCCCTTTTCACTCAATATGTCACTTATTTCAGATTTCTCCACCTTGAACTAAACTCGGATTCACCAGTAGATTTAAGCGTTGGCACTTATGGACAATGTTAATCAAATGATAGAAAACGCTGCAGCGTTGCTAGTTCAACGTCAGGCTCAACGTAGCAGAGCCGACTTCGAACTTACCACTCCCTTACACACGAAGCACTTGCAATTTTGCACTAACATTCACTGATTTGCCCTGATGACTGTTCTAGAAAATATTCGGACGTCGTCGTAATATAGTGCTCAAAAATTGATAAGGATCATAATTATGATTTCAAATATTTTAAAAGTTTGTTGAGATCCTAGTATGATGACTTGAATAGAATAAATGAAAATAGACGACTTTAATATTCAACTTTTTGCTGACCCTAGTAAAAAATGGTCATAATGGCAAAATTAATTTTATTTCGTTTAAAAGTCAGGGTATTAATATTACTTTAATTATATTAAATTTTTACAATCTTCGGCTATTTCTGGAATAACATATTACTTCGATCCTCGATCGAAATGGATGTATGGAGACCTTTTGAATAGAATTGAAATGAATAGAAAGAAAATGCCACGACAATTCATAAATATTGGCAATATCAATTTGATATCTTCTACTTTAAAATGTTTAATATGTCTGATTTGCCTATATGAATGAGTCAGATTAAATTTAATTATTAGAAGAATTTTTTTACTAACAACATTTTTGTAATTCATATTACAATAATAACCTCGTCATATTTCGATAATGACCTCCGAAGTGAAAGTCGTAGAATTCGTAGAATAGCTTACTGACTAATGGGCGTTTGTAGAAATGGTTTAACCGTGTAGAAATTTCGGCATTGTTGTAATTAAATACCAATTTAGAATTTAGAAAATGCCACGACAATTCATAAATATTGGCAATATCAATTTGATATCTTCTACTTTAAAATGTTTAATATGTCTGATTTGCCTATATGAATGAGTCAGATTAAATTTAATTATTAGAAGAATTTTTTTACTAACAACATTTTTGTAATTCATATTACAATAATAACCTCGTCATATTTCGATAATGACCTCCGAAGTGAAAGTCGTAGAATTCGTAGAATAGCTTACTGACTAATGGGCGTTTGTAGAAATGGTTTAACCGTGTAGAAATTTCGGCATTGTTGTAATTAAATACCAATTTAGAATTTAGAAAATGCCACGACAATTCATAAATATTGGCAATATCAATTTGATATCTTCTACTTTAAAATGTTTAATATGTCTGATTTGCCTATATGAATGAGTCAGATTAAATTTAATTATTAGAAGAATTTTTTTACTAACAACATTTTTGTAATTCATATTACAATAATAACCTCGTCATATTTCGATAATGACCTCCGAAGTGAAAGTCGTAGAATTCGTAGAATAGCTTACTGACTAATGGGCGTTTGTAGAAATGGTTTAACCGTGTAGAAATTTCGGCATTGTTGTAATTAAATACCAATTTAGAATTTTCCTGATAATAGTATCTACTAATTGTTATATGAGTGCGTATATCTATAGCAGTTTTGCAGTTTGTAGAAACGGTTTAACTGTTTTGTGTGTGCATTCGAGAAGATACGTTAACTTGTCAAAAAAAAAGTGCAATTTATTTTTAAACTTTTTTATGTACTGTGTCAAAAACATGGAGCATTTAGAGGTGAAAAGTTTCAAACAAGGACAAATCTTAGATTTATATGCGCAACAAATTATTTTGAATATGTTGATATATACAACAAAAACAAATTCCGATCTGACTCCAACACAAATTGTTTCTACAACAAGTACAGCGCTGGGTGTTAGCGATAGGACAGTTTGGAGAATTCAGGAAGGATTGGACCATAATGGAGACTTACCCAAAATTCTGAAAAACCCACGTAAACGGACCAAGAAGGAAACCAATCGGGAGTTAACCTACGATGAGAATATCAGGAGCCAATTGAGAAGACTTGTTCACATGGAATTTTCCTTAAAGAACATACATCCCACAATCAAAGCTATCTTGGATGCCGTTAATTTACACGAACATTTGACTAAATTTCCCAGAAGTATAACAACATACAAATATGTTACAAACATACAAATATGTTGTTATAGGTATAACAGCATTTAAACTGGAACTAAAGTAATAATGTTAAGATTCGCACCACCCCTATTTCTTATCATAAACTTTCAGGTAGACTCCTAATTACCCACCAATCTTTTCACCAAAGAAATATATCAATTGCAACTTCTGATACGAAAAAACCCAATCAAATTTTGAACAAGGGAATATGAGCTCTAACATCATAATACTTTAGTGATATTATCGTTATAATTTTAATATTTTTTTTATGTAAGAAGTAGTGTTATATGGTAGCATTGTTTAAAAAAGACTCATTCTTTTTTAAACAATGATGGTAGTGTTGTATTAATAGATAAATACAAAGTTTGAGAAGACATTATTCAAATATCTTTTGCCTACCCCTTTTCTGTGGGGTATTAAAATCTGACCGCGGGAGCGAACTAGTACACACCCGTTGACATTTGTACCTACATATCAAATTATCAAAATGTTAAACAAAATGTAAGATAAATAATAATTGCAATAAAATAAAATTGATCATGAAAAACCGTGAAAACGTTGACAACAGAAAACGTTTTGTTGTACAGCGACCAGAATAATCTGTACAACCATATTTTGGAACGTCATGGATATCAAACCACGTCTCATCCAGATAAACAATTTCTCATCCACTTACTCTGTATTTATGAATTTGAATTAAAAAGTCCGTTCTCCATATTTGTAGACGAGCAGATTCCATAATCACTTGGCGTTTATCGATAGTTTTTATTTTAAAACCGTTTTTTAGAAGACATTGCCTTAATGTCTCATTGCAGCAATTGATTCCTGTGTCATCTCTCTGCAATTTTGGCATGACGGTTTTTAACGTGAGGACCATCTGTTCTTCATACATGTTATAAATTTTTCTTCTAATGATCTCCACATCACTCCGGTCTAGTTTTCTAAACATACCAGCATCTTTTCTTTTTCTTCTACTTACTATCGGATGTTTTGTTATGGACCACACTGTGTTCATTGGTCTTCGTGTTAAGGCTGCCGCTTCCTTCACTGCATTAAATTTGGAAAGTCCTCGTTTAAGGAGGGAAGTGTAAACGTAAAATTTCACTTATTTTGTGTCAACTGACAAAACACTGCGCTCTACGGATTTGTTAACACTGACCTCCATTCTTTCGGCATTACTATTATCAATAACTTCACGAGAAGTATTCGTGAAGTTATTGATACTTATACATACTTATACATTAAAACCTAACCGCATAGTAAACACGGTTTTATATTAGTGCTAAATGGAAATTAAAAAAAAATACCTGGATCGATAATATCCAATACGGCCTGTAGTAACTCATCATACTTTTTCTTCCTTGTCCATGGAGCTTTAAAATCATCAGTCACAAATTCTGTGCCTAATTCAGTATTAAAATAATATACACCTCTCAATATTTGACATTCTTCTTCCAAGTGTCTTTTTTCGTAATCTACAGACGTCAATCCTAATAACTTTTGATATAATTGCGGTAGCATATCATAGAAATTAATTTTGATCTGTTGTCGAATACGCTAAAAATTAAAATATACAGGGTGTTCATAAAGTGTTTAGACGGTCTAGTATCTCATGACTTAATTATTTTCAGCTCTGACAGGTCGATTTTTATTTTTTAACCTTTTTGGAAAAAAATAACTTCTACCCCCACTATCCTAGCAGGTGTAACACCATCTATATTTTTTTAAATAAAAAGGGCATATTTTTATCTAAAAAACCAAAGGCCCATATTTTTTTGAGTACAACCATACCAAACTCATCACATTCAAACTTCAGTATACACAGTGTAAAGGAAACCACTGCTCGTATTTTGTAATGTAAACATAGCAAGAAAGTAAATAATTAAAATAAAGGTTAGTAGCATAGGGGAGAATAATAATCATTTTAATGATTATTATATATTCCAAATCAAATAAGGGATAATTAATACAGTAAAGTATACATTGTAAATTACACAAAGAAATTGACCTAGTTAGTGCATTGTTTGATAATTGTTTAAACGTAGAAAAAGCACGTCAAACAGAAACTGTTGTTGTAAAAATAATACCGCTCGTAACCCAAATGAAGCATAGAATTACTAACTCAGCGAAAACGCAACCTTGGTACTACAACCGGTCAATGAGGACACACGTTGATAAAAACCAAACTAAGGAGGCCAATACATTTGTAGACTCTAAAATTGGTTTTTATGTTCCTTCCGAACGATTCAGACAGAGACCAGAAGAGTACCAAATTTCGGCTTATACATTTATCCGGCTTCTAAAGTAAGCCCATAGACTCAACTCTTTACAGGACCTGAGACCTAGAAGTCCTTAACCCCTATTCCGAAGTTCCTTACCTTCTCGTAAATCCACGAAGGCGAGCCAGCCCTCCAGACTAGTGAGACCAGTATTCCTTGCAGCCGCTCGCAGGGATAAGCATCCCTTAAGGTTCATTACCAGTATATTACAGTAGTAACAGCGTTGTACAGTGGTGAAGATTTTCTCCCCCTCTAGTTACAGATTCTTTCCATAGAGTATACACCCCTCAAGTTGTACAGTGATGACAACGGAGTGCCCCAGTACTTCACAATTTCTTAAAATTTGATTCAAAATTTATTGTACAAAGAAAATTATTAAAGTGATTCTTTAAAGCAGTGTCTTGTAAAAGATATCCCAAAAGTTAATGATCTCAATGTCCTAACACCGATATCTCTTATGTCATGTATATTGAAAACATTTGAACAAATCATGGAAAATCGATTAGAATGGTGGATGGAAAGTAACAACCTTTCCAGACCGTCAACTTGCGTTTCGTAGAGGTAAAGGTACTATGGATTGCATTTCACACTTAGCAACCGATATCCAGTTAACTTATTCTAAAAACCAATATACAGCGGCTTTATTTGTGGACATATCTGGAGCATATTGTTAAGTCTTTATTAATTCTAATTTTTTTTTTATTATTTATCAAAGGTTCTATATTTATAACACTTAAAACTTAATTTAAAGTTTATTTATACAAATTTATCTTACAATAATAACTACATAGTTTATTTTAATATGATCGTTACATTTAAATACCTGTCGCAATCTTCTTTTCTGACTGCCTATTTTCTAGAAAGGGCCCGTTATATACCCATGCAGCTGTTAGACTAGAAGGATGTCGACCCTTGGCGAAAATGTACCGGTTCTTTTTTTATTACCTGGAACATATTAGTGCATAAACAACATATTTACAGGTTTTTAATATGACTCATATTTTTTTACGTAACATTACCCCCCTCTTAAAAGATGGTTCCTCCTGGAACCTTGTCGGAACTGGAACTGGAACGGCATGCTGGTATCGGCAACTGGACCCTCTTTTACAACTTCCAATTGTATAAAAATGACAAGGGACGGTTTTCTCTCCGCACCAGTAACTGTGCGGATTGCAACAGACTAACACCTGGACTTCGGTGTCTTTAAAGAGCTCCTCCACCATATTTCGGATAACCTTCCAATCTAATTGGCGGCACTCCAACTTTGGCATGGCTAACTTTTGCACGTCGGACTCTAGTACGTGCTCTCTCAATTGAAGTAAGGCTTCCCATACATCTCGGAGGTAGGTTGGATACGGGCAGTGTCTTTTGTTACCAGGTAGAAAAGGTAACGTGATGCATCTTTTAGTTTCAAGGCTTTTCCGGGAGCTAGCACTTGGCATTGAAGTTCTGCAACTCGACCGAACTTCCTTCGAAAGACGGATGCCAACCCTGGTGCGTCTTTGATACTGGCCGCGGTGGTAAGGGCCAGTGAGTAGTCATCGGGAAGCGTGAATAGATCTTGCCTTTCTTCAGTGGTAATCCCATGTCTTGCTTTACCGGTACTTCCATAGGCACCCATGAATTCCTCAAACGTGAGGTCAGACACATCTTGGACTTGGTTTACTTCCACTTCTTCATCTACGTCGTGGTCACCTTCGAAAGACGCCAGCCGGTTATGGTGTACTATCATCGGCTTTTCCCTCGGAATCTTGCTTATTCGGTAAATGACATCATTGATCTTCTCCATAATGAGGTATGGACCTTCCCAAAACTGCTGCAACTTGGGAGAACAACCTTTTCGCTTTTTGGGATTATAGAGCCAGACTTTGTCGTTCTTCTTAAAACACCCCTTTTCGGCTTGCATATCGTAACGTTTCTTCATTCGGTCACTAGCGATCTGGAGATGGGAACGGACCAACTCGTGTACATCGTCCATTCTTCTTCGTAATTCGATCACATAATCTTCACCTGCTACATCTTCTCCAGGTCGACACCCAAACTCTAGATCACAAGGTAGTCGCATCTCGCGTCCGAATAGAACTCTGGCTGGTGTCTGGCCTGTCGATTCGTTAACAGCAGATCTGTAGGCCATTGTGAAGAACGGAAGATATTGGTCCCAGTCTCGCTGATGATCGCACACCATCTTTGTCAAATACTTGCCAACTGTCCTATTCATCCGTTCTACCATACCATCTGATTGCAGATGATAAGCCGTAGTTCTTGTTTTCTTCATGCCTAGTCTATCACATATTCCTTGGAATAGATCGCTTTCGAAGTTCCTGCCTTGGTCACTATGGATCTCCAAAGGCACTTCAAATCGGCTGATATATTCTTGGATCAACTTATCTGCAACGGTGGCGGCCTTCTGGTCTGTCCAAATGTCCAAAGCTATTCTTTCAAACGGGCTTCCAACATTATATTATCTCATAGGAGCTCTCCTTTTTCGGTAAGGCCCGTTACTCGTAGCACAAATAGTACATTTCTTACACCAGTCTTTTACATCGTCGGAACTGTTCATCCAATAAAACCGTTCCCAAATTCTCTGAAGGGTCTTCTTTACACCAAAATGCCATCCTCATGGACTGTCGTGTAACTGACGAAGTACTTCGGCTATTCTGCTCTTTGGGATCACCAACTGTCTGCAACTAAATGCAACTTTTCCAAATCACTGGATTGCACGACTCGGTCACATTAGATGGTCTGCTAGGTCGCCAGATTTGAATTCCATGGACTTTTCTATTTGGTGTCATATGTAAACCGACCGACCAATTTCGTAGACCACAAACAGAGAATTTGTACTGAAATGTAACAAATTACAACAGTGATGTTGTAAAACATAACACAAGAATTCATTGGACACATTTAATACTGTAAATAAAACCAAAGAGCTGAATTCAAGCATTTAATGTAATTATGTTATTTGTTTGTCTTTAATATGAAATGACTTCTTTAATAATTTTCTTTATAAAATAAATTTTGAATTAAATTTTAAGAAATACGAGCATTGCTTTTCTTTGCATTCTGTATACTGAAGTTTGAATGTGATGAGTTTGGTACGGTTGTACTCAAAACTACTACAAAAATATGGGATTTTAACTTTTTAGATAAAAATATGCTTTGTCTATTTAAAAAAATTATCGATGACGTCACATCTGCTAAAGTAGTTGGGGTAAAAGATTTTTTTCCAAAAAAGGTTAAAAAAACAAAAATAAAAATCGACCTGACAGAGATTTAACTCTAAAAATAATCATGAAGTAATAGACCGTTTCCACGCTTTATGCACACTGTATAATGAGATAAATGAATCGTACTAGTATTAACATTTTTTACCTTGTCATTAATGATACTTTCTGCAAAAGCTAGTATTCTAGTTACACATGAAGAAACGCCATTTTTCATACGGTTTGAAAGCACAGTTCTAGCTTCATCCAACCGACTAAAAATAAACACAAGTTTCAATTCTCCGTAGTGACTATGAAAAAATGTTATGAAAAAATTCACAATATAAAAACAGAATTTTAGTAGGAGCACAAAAAATCAATATAAGAAAAGGAGAATAGCTCCTCTGAAGACAGGAGTATTATTATTATTATTACATATTATTATACAATGATACCGGGTCAAAGCAGAGTTTATGTGGCCCAAAGTACAAAGGATTTGTACGCGTAGGTACTAAACTAAATAATATACCTAATATAAATCAAATTTTCGAACAAGTAAAAATAAAAATAATATCCAAAAGAATTAATTCCTAGAAAAATTTCTTACAATGCCAGCAAATTACAAAAAATACAAATATTACAAAGTATACTTACGACTACAAAATTTAATCTAACGAAGAAAAAACATACAAAATATATCCTTACATTTTTAAGTTCTTAGGATTTTAGAAAAAAGAATATAAACATTGTACAAAGTTAACATAAGTCTAGGTACAATATCCAGTTAGCTTTCATCAAACTTGTTAATGAAACAATTTAAACTAGTAAGGACAGTAGTTTTAAAAGAATCCTTTTTCAAATTATAGTTATGACCTCTTAGTCTAGCATCGTCGCAGATATTTAAAAAGTTTAATGATCCACAAAAATTCCCCTAAGAATTCTATAAGTGAATATAACATCGCCTCTTCCTCGTTTATGAGTTAATGAAGACAACTTGAGCTTTCTTAGCCGGGTGTCATAGTTTATTCTTCCATAATTAAAAGGTAGCTTAGTAGCTCTTCATCGTACTCATAATAAATTGACATATCTTTGCAAATGGGGTGACCAAACTGACACTGCAAATTCTAGGTGAGGTCTGACATAACTTTTTAGTTTCAAAAACAAGCCAGAAACATTCTAGGAAAAGCTATTGATATAAAGAATAAAGCAGAGTTCGCTTTACTAACTACTTTTGTTGTTTGAGTAGACCAACTTAATGTTTGGTTTACCGTAACTTCTTCTTCTTGAAAGAACATACTTCTAAGAATGCACATCTGAACGAGCACGGTATCAACGTAAATGGGAGAAGCTCAGTCGGACTAAAGATTAATATGAACAATACGCAAATAATGACTAACCTGGTGCTGAATCGAAATATTGTTGTTAATGGAAGGGATATTGTGCAGAATGCATCGTAAAGTACTTCGGGCATGAAATTTTTTCGGATCTACCCATATGCCTCAAAAGGAAAATCTTTGACCAATGTTTGTTGCTTGTACTCACTTATGGAGCGGAAAAATTAACAAAAAAGGTAGTGAACAAGACCGAATTACAAACGAAGAAATACTTCGTAGAACAAAACAGACGCCACCAAAAAAATCGAGTCGCTGAGATGGAATTGGGCATGACCCGTCGCCAGACTATCAGACAACCAATGGACAAAACGTATTATCGAGTGGAGACCGAGATAAGAAGCAGTACGAAGAAGAGGACGCCCACCAAATAGATGGATTGACGACCTAAAGCGTGTTATCAATAACTGGATGCAAGCCACACAAGACAGACAGATATAAAGAGCTGAGGGAGACCTATGTCCAGCAGTGGACGCATACAAGTTGATGATAATGATATCAAATTAGTCTTTTAATTTTATTGGATCGTCACTGAGAATCATTATGGTAATCTTTTGCAGCATATATTGTTTCACTGTGAAATCACTTTTTTTATTTTGTGTTCCATGTATTTGTAAATGCCACGATTATAAACGGAAGATATGTAAATGCCACAATTCTAAGGTATTTGAAAAAGCACAAGCTACTTACCCTTTATAAATTAACTGTTGAACCAAAATAACACTGGCTTCGATTTCTTCCATTTCCGAGTTACAAAACTGGTAGATGTCGTCGATCATATGAGGTTCATTCACATATATGATTCTATGTATTACTCGATTAAACTGAAAAATTAAGACATCCAAAAATATATCTTTTATATTATTTACAAAAATTTTACTAGGCTAAAAAAGTAAAGTATCTTTTAATAACAATATCGCGACGATATCTTCCGCCTTCGATATTAATCGTTGAGTATTGTAATATTATTTTTTTTATTTTACTCTTTATAAGGTTTTAATTCACGTATTACAAATTTTCGACAGAGACACACTTGAATTCTGATTAAAAAGACATACTCTGAATGTTTGTTTATACATCCTAAATTGCATCAAATAAAAGCAATCGTACCATTCTTTATAAATTGTTTCTTTGTAAATTTTATAAGCTCCTATTTAACTTTTTTAGAATTGCGTCTCAAAATCGCCGATTAGAATAAACAAAATCGAATCATTTATTCGCATCAACTGTTTGTTCACATTTGCTAGATGCATCTGCCAAATGCCTCTAAAAGCGTAGCCCGTGGAGGAATTTTTACCGCTGAGAGAACGGGAATGGGATGCGGAAGAAATTAAGATCATTGCCAGTTTAGATCTTAATGGAATCAAGTCGAATACAACGAGCTAAGTCTTACCGGCGATTCCGGTCTGAGTGTTTGAATCACCTTTAACGATCAAGTGTATCTTTGGCACTTTTTGTGATTTAATTTTGAGAAATATGTTATGGTTTCCTTGTTGTGCTGCCCCTCAGTTTCCAGGTATTCCTATTTTGGTGCAGAACCAGTCTTGAGATGCAGTTTACGCAGTTATTCTTTGTTCGAAACATCCGCATAGATTGCAGTCAGTGAGTGTAGAAAAACAAACGCACAATTCACTGTAAGTTTTTACTGCTCAAGCAGATTCAATTACTATGCTGAATATTTTCTGATGGTGATCAATGCAAAAGAAAAAACAACTGTCAGTATTTTTATTTTCTTCAACATATCATGTACATAGTGGCAGTGCAGCGTTACAGTGTTTTTTAAATGGAGTACATATATCCCTTAATTTTCTTAAGTTTTAATCTTTATTGTGTAGTTCTTAGACCATTAAAGCTTATAGACACGCCGTATGCTATACCCCCGTTATATTTTCGAACACGAGAAAGGACATTTCTGCAATACTTTCAAAGTTATGGTGGATTTGTGTTTTGCCATAATGTAAGTTGTTTAATGAAAGAATTGGGAATTTCAAACTATAACGCAACTGACTGGCGACTGTTTATAGATAGCTCAAAGCGGAGCTTGAAGTGTGTTCTCCTCCACAATGGAAATTTATTTTTTTCAGTTCCAATTGGCCATTCAGTTTGTTTGCGTGAAGAATATGACGACATAAAGAAAGTCATTGATCTGTTGCAATATCAATGGATCATTTGTGTTGACCTTAAAATGGTCTGCTTTTTACTTGGTCAACAACGTACATACACAAAGGATCCCTGCTTTATGTGTATGTGGGACAGCAGAGCTCGTGCGCAACATTGGGTGCAGTCGAATTGGCCGCCAAGACCGGACCTGAGCCCTGGTGATCCAAACATTGTACATCAGCCACTTTTCGACAGAAAGAATATTATATTCCCACTTCTGCATATAAAATTAGGTCTCATTAAGCAATTTGTTAAAGCTTTGCCAACTGAAGGAGACTGTTTCAAGTATCTCGTATCAAAATTTTCTAGCCTGTCATTTGAAAAGATAAAGGCCGATGTTTTTGATGGTCCACAAATTCGACAGCTTCTTACGGATGAACATTTTGTGGTAACAATGTCAGAAATTGAAAATAATGCGTTGTTGGCGTTCAAAAACATTTTAAAAACTTTCTTGGAAATACACGAGCATTGAATTACGCCGACATTGTCCAGCAAGTCTTAGATAGCTTCCAAAAGCTAGGGTGCAACATGAGCATTAAAGTGAATTTTTTACATAGCTACTTTGCTAATTTCTCGGACAATCTTGGTGCGGTGAGTGATGAGCAGGGTGAGCGTTTCCATCAAGATTTAAAGGTCATGGAAGCACGATATCAAGGTAGATAGGACGTACATATGATGGCTGACTATTGTTGGAGCATCAAGCGCGAGTGTACACAAACTGAACACTCCAGAAAAAGCTATAAATGCAAATTTTTGCCCTAATATGTAAGTACTCTTCACTAATTAAACAATTTTATTTATACATACTCGATTTAACTTGCATTAAATGTTTTGTAATCTGTAGATTTGGTACGATTTATTTTATGTTTTTTATATGCATGATTTTTGATGACACCCTGTAGTTTAAAAAGTTGAAGTAATAGACAAGATCTGAAATTATTCTCAGATTCAGAGGACACAAATTAGTGAAAAACAAGTGAATTCAGCAAACAATGTGTTCCCCAGTGAATACTTACCTCATTGGCATTTTGTGCCTTCTTGATTCCATATTTACTATTCCTTAAAACGATTAATCTGGGTTCATCATTATAAAGCACATCAATGTCTTTAACCAAAGGATGAGTCAATTGTAGAACACTTTGAGCAATTCTTCTGGTTACCTCACACCTTAAAAAAACCGGTATTAATTTTAATAATACTGCGAAGTCCTTCCAGAGGTATTTGAAAGTATCCTTGTTTTAGATCAAGGCTAGAAATAAAATTTGTCTCTTTAAGTCTCTCCAGAATTTCTGATATTCTGGGTAACGGATATGAGTCTTCATCTGATAGCTCGTTGACCTTTCGAAAGTCGATACAAAATCTGTACGAGTTGTCTTTTTTTTACTATATTTCTTACTATATTTTAACTTATATTTGAGAACGATTCCCAAGGTGGAAATGGAAGCTCGAATATAAAGTATTCTTAATTAAAATTGTGGTATATTCTTGTATAAATAATTAGTTAATAGAAAAATTAAACAGGAGAATCATTTCAGAACCATATTTAAAAATCTTACCATGGAACAGGAGCTTTATCTAAGATGCATTTTACAGTTAGAAGCTTCAATTCAACAGAACTGATGTGTTTTAAAATAACCTCAATAATAACTATCCAGCTTTCACTAAACTGGAGTAAGTTATTTATTTCTTCCACAAAAATGGTATCAGGGTCGATTTCGTGTTGTAACATAAATGTGTAAAGGAAGTTTTTCAGAAAATAATCATACTGATCGGCCGCCATCGACAACTTCATAAGGGCTGCTGTAAGTACTTTCGGGCCCTGAAAAAATTTATATTTTATCATTATTAATAAATTAATTAAAAAAAAAACACAAAAACAAAAAAAACTACCTTTAGTTTAAAAGAATGTAAGTTTATAGTTAAAAGGTGTAACTTACTAAGGTAGTACATACAGGGTGTTTCAAAAAAAGGTAATCCCGTTTCTAAGGTAGGTAAAAAACTGAAAAATAATTGGGTTTGCTTAATAAAAAATTTTTGTAACGCCATTCGTTTTCAAGATACAGGGCGTTGAAGAAAAAAAATTTACGCATTTTTTACGATTTTGCCGAAACTACTGGCAACATTGTAATGAAATTTTATACGAATATGTTTTGGAAGCTAATACATCCCATGAATTTGTTTTTATATCTGATTCTCATAGAGGGCGATGGTTACACGGATCGTACTAAGTATTAGTCAATATAACTTTTTTAAGAGTATAATTATTAATTAAAATTTCAAGTAAACTTAAACATCATTCAATTTTACATGATAAAAATATCGTGTAAAACATATCGGTACAATATCGGTAAAACTCGATACTGTGTACCGTTTTCGGAATATTTTGATTTGAAAATTATGAAGTAATAATTGATGCTGGTAGTAATGATAAAGTTCTAATAAGTATACCTCTATTTTCTCCAAGTGTGCCATGGAAATCTGACATTTATTATGTCATGACGATAAATCAACAATAATTAGAGTTTTGAAACCTTGTTATTTGTAAAATCAAATCAAAATGTACTCAAATGTTGAATACACTGGCATGTTATTAACCTTAAGCGAATTTTTAGGATGTTCTAGTGCAGTTGTGAGACGTTATGAAGAAAAGTTTCCTAGAAGAAACTTACCAAGTAAAAAAACATTTAGAGCCGTTGAACGACGTTGTCGAGAAACTGGGAATGTGAGACCAAATAAAATAAATTCTGATAGACCAAGAACAACAAGAACAATTAATAAAGAAAATAATATTTTAAATTTACTTGATCAAGATCCAACAGTTAGCGTAAGGAATATAGCAAGACAAACAAATACTTCTTCTTCAAGTACTTGGCGGATACTGAAAGAACAGCAATTACATCCTTATCATTACAGACAAGTCCAAGAGCTCTTGTCAGATGATCTACCGGTTAAAGTGAATTTTTGTGAAACATTGCAACAAAGGACAGCCCACAATTCAAATTTTTTAAAATGCATTCTTTTTACGGACGAGGCCACCTTTACGCGACAAGGTATGTTTAAATCCCATAATGCACACTACTGGTGTGATGAGAATCCACGAGTCAAAAGTGTATCACATTACCAACACTCATTTAAAGTTAATGTTTGGGCAGCAACTTTAGGTAACAAATTAATAGGTTATCATATTCTACCTGGAAAATAAATGGTGATATGTATCTTGATTTTTTAAATAATTCCTTATTCGAGATATTAAAAGATTTAACGCTAAATGAGCGAAGATCTTTATTTTTTATGCACGATGGAGCTCCACCACACTTTGATAGAAGGTGTCGTAATTGGTTGAGTAATCATTTTCCGAATCGATGGATTGGTAGAGGTGCAAAAGCTCCGATTCATTGGCCTCCTCGGTAATGCGATTTTAACCCTTTGGACTACGCAGTTTGGTCGTATATTAAGGAAAAAGTCTATGCTACAGAGGTAAATTCACGCCAAGAATTGGAAGAAAGAATTCAACGTCAATTTAATGACATCATAGCTGATCCCCTACCGTTTAGAAGGTTAATGGAATCTTTAGAAAAAAGAATAGACTTGTGTATTCGCGAAAATGGAGGGCATTTTAAATACTTACTGTAATTGAATTTTATTTTATGTTCTTAGTCATTAATTTAATTTTCTTCTTGTGAGTTTTGTTTAATTACTAACTATTTTATACCAGCATCAATTATTACTTCATAATTTTCAAATCAAAATATGTATTCCGTAAACGGTACACAGTATCGAGTTTTACCAAGAGTACCTTTTTCGTGTAAAATTGAATGATGTTTAAGTTTACTTGAAATTTTGATTAATAATTATACTCTTAAAAAAGTTATATTGACTAATACTTAGTACGAAAGTAACTGTAACTAGCGCTCTCTATGAGAATCAGATATAAAAACAAATTAATGGGATGTATCAGCTTCCAAAACATATTCGTATAAAATTTCATTACAATGTTGCCAGTAGTTTCGGAAAAATCGTAAAAAATGCGTAAATTTTTTTTCTTCAACGCCCTGTATCTTGAAAACGAATGGCGTTAAAAAAATTTTTTACTAAGCAAACCCAAATTATTTTTCAGTTTGTTACCTACCCTAGAAACGAGGTTACTTTTTTTTGAAACACCCTGTATAACAGATGACCGCAACCAGTGGAGAACTACATTGACTTGATTTAGTTCCATTAACTTCTACTAAAGCATACAACATCCGCGAATATTATCCGTCCCTGTTGAGTCTCTACCAGCACCTCGTCCCAATTCACAATTTTCCTACTCCAATGTTCTTTCTGGTTGACCCTTTCTAAATCAAACCTCAAACTAATCTTATGCATATCTCACTTCGCAGTAGCTACAACTAGTCATAAAATGACAACCAAAGATACGATTGTACTAAAAAGGGATTAAAAAATCTGACATTTCGCGCCATTTTAAGTTCTCCACTTGACTTTTATTCAATGAAATCTTGTTTTTACAAGTTTTAGTGACTTTAATAAGCTACCGGATCATATTAAATATTCTCCAAATATTTTTATTTTTAAGAAAACGCTCATTGACTATGTTAAATTAATTAACTGATTTTGTTTTAGATTTCACAGATATGATTTACTATACTTTGTCTCAAAGTGACTAGTCTGTACAGGGTAAGATATGCAATGCTAACCTTATGGGAATTTCGCCAAGACGTTGCCAGTTTTATGCAGTGAGCGATGGCGTTCTCTATTGTTTTTCAAAATAAACGGCATAAACCAGGAGTTCTCAACAGTCCTCACGTACAATTTTATGTAATTTACAAATATCGTTTGCTAATAATTCCACATACATTACTTGTTTCTAATAGTAACTTATCAACTTTTATCCTTTATTAGTAGCAGTAGTATAAAAAAATGTGAATTAAATAAACATTTGTTTCAAAGTTTTTCAAATACTTTCTTCTAAGTTATTCAGTAATTAAGAAGCAATTAGAGTAATTATTGTACAGAATATGTTTAAAAGCTTGATACATCCAGGGCCTTAATTAGAATAGATAGAAATAGAATAATTAGAATAAATTCGATACAGTTTAACGTATACATTTCAATTACAAAGAATAACAATTTGACCTAGATTGACACAAGCCCGAATGTTTAAGAATTATGAAATGTGAAGACCTTCGTTGGAAAATAATACAAAATACGATTTGTTAAACAGCGATAAGATTTGAGCTGAGTTAGGAGGTTTCACATGGCATGATCCATTTTAACACATGGCGCAAACGGCGAAAATCAGCAGAAAGTCGAGGGGAAACGGTAAGAAGCAAAGTTCCAGTTCAGACTGTGACGAAGAACTCAGGGTACGCGTTGGCGAGACATAAAAACAAGAAGGTCGGTGGAAACAGTCAGTCAGGGCGAGGGCGACCTAGGGTGCTAATCAGTCAGGCGTCACGGTGTGTTCAGCTCGATTATCGTGATATCGTGTCCGATGGAAGGTAGAGAGTCGAAAATACGAATTTTCGCCTCTCTTAGTACCGCCGTAAGGTACAGTGCATTCCAGCGTTCATCCAGACTGTTCCTGAGTTCCAGTTTGGACTACAAGGCGTATTCGTTAGCTAGGGCCTAAGTACTCTAAGGTAACGAACAATATATACTAACCATTTGGGGAAACAATTAATAGTAGGTTGTTCGCCTTTTAACTCCCTTAGTAAAATCTGTTCTCGTCTCCCTTCGCAAAATTTGATGACCAATACTAGTGGACCTTTACCTTTTGTGGACTTGTGAAGAAAACATACTAAATAAAAATTGTAATACTTACTTCTAAATATTCATTAAGATGAATGGTTATCCCGAACTTCTTCTTTAACGTTTGAAGAGTATTCAACCCTTCAGTAATCGTAGACAAATGATCAAAATCTTTATTTGATAAACAGTGTCTCTGGAATGAAATATAACTTTTGCTTTCTACTCGAATAAGTTTCACGATTTCGTCGACCATTTTTATGGCATTTCCCGGAAAATTGACCGTATCTCTTTTCTCCATTTGGTATATTTTGTTCAGCAACCAGTTTCCGAATAGGCATAGAGCCGATGGTAGGTGTGTCATTGTAATGGGAATGAATGTTGGTAAGAATGGTTCGTATAGGTCCGCTGGCAACTAAAAAAATTATATGTTGAGTATTTTTAGTTAACGAGATTTAGGATTTGGAATACGAAAACAAAATATGACATTATATACATTCTGATCCATGAAATCATGAATTTCTCAAAATAAATAATAATAAAAATAGTAACTATTTACTATTATTATTTTTCTATATAAGATGACCGTAATGAGTCACAATTATTTCGAGAAATTCATGATCTCAAGGATCAGTCGTGAACGACCCATTATTAACTCCTACTCACTTATTTTATTTTTACTTATTACTTTTATGAAAATGAAGTCATTTCTTTGCAATAACCATCTCAGTTTTGAACTAAGGCAAATAATGGTTAAGTGTTTATGTTTGGTCTGTACTTTTGTATAGTGCAGAAGTGTGGACGCTAAAAGTATCGATCATGAACAAAATTGAAGCATTGGAAATGTGGGTTCATAGACTAATGCTGAAGATACCATGGACAGCAAGAAAAACTCAAGAAGTACTAATGAGCGTCAACAAAGACAGAGAACTGCTAAAGACTGTTAAACATCGAAAAATGTCTTATCTGGGACATATAGTAAGGGGAAGTCGATATAAAATCTTACAACTCATCCTTAAAGGCAAAATAGAGGGCCGTAGAGGTGTAGGAAGAAAACAAGTTTCTTGGTTAAAAAACAGTCGTGAATGGACTCAGATACCAAATGCAGGACAATTATTCCATATTGCAGAAAAATCGAGAAGCCTTCGCAATGGTGATCGCCAACGTCGCGTCGGATAGTTCTGATATGGCACGCGAAGAAGAAGACTCACTTATTGCTGTGGCAAGACCACTGCTGAGCTTTTATCAAGAGCAATAAATGAATTGGTATTGAAATAATATATTCTGTAAATCAATCAACAATTGCAAAATTGTATAGAATTATTAGATATATATTATTTATTAACATATAGGTACTTACATTATTTAATATTTCCAATATATCTTCTATGTGTTGAAGATTCAAAGAACTTAGAGCTGTGGCACCCAATCTACTATATACTATGATAGCATCTTGAACTCGATACTAAAAATAAATGTCAATATTGCAATCATTAATTAACTAAAAAGAAATCAAAATATTCATCGTCCGATAGAAGAAATACATAAAAATGAATTTTTTTATATAATTGTTTCCTCATGGGTCTTCATCCAGGCAAATTTATGATATCTACAAAATAAGGTCCTTATTTACACTGCTTTTATAAGTTATTATAGGTTCATCGAGGTCCAGTAACTAGTCTAATATTTTCAAGGTGCCTGATACCAGCTGAGTCTGCCGTTACCATTTTGCTTTTATAATCAATTCTAGACTTGATGTATTTTTTTTTTGTAGTATGTGTCCCAATATTTTGTTTTGTACCTAGATTCTCAAGCGTGTAAAAACATCATACAAGACGTGGCCAAAGAGACTCTTGGTCTACGAAAAAAGCCCAAATCAACTGAAGGACAGTGGTTCGATGAAGAGTGTGGTAATATAACAGAGAGGAAAAATAATGCATATCAACGACTACAACAACGACATAGAACACGAAAGGCAGAGGCGGAATATAGAATGCTAAGGAGGGAAGAGAAGAAAATACATCGCTGAAAGAAAAGAGAACACATAGAAAAAGTCCAAAAAATGGAAGAACTAAATAAACCATCAGAAAAAAGAAAATTCTACCGAAAACTTAACAAAAGTAGAAAAAAATTTAAACCAAGAACAATGATGTATAGAGCCAGAGGAATAGATATAGTAACTCAACAGAGTGAAATACCACAAAGATGGACAGAATTCTTCAAAGAAAAGTGTCAAAAAATCGAAGATCAACTATATGATGGAATTATACTAGATAAATAGATACCAGAGAAACAACCCTCCCCCCTTCAGTAGCTGAAATGCAAGAAGCAGTTACCAGACTGAAAAACAACAAGTCACCTGGATTAGACAACATTAGCGCAGAATTAATAAAGGAAGGTGGAGACTACTTATTGAATGCCATACACGAACTAATAGTGAACATATGGAATAATAAACAACTGCCACAAGACTGGAATACCGGAGTAATTATCCCACTACATAAAAAGGGAGATCAGCTTCAATGCAAAAACTACGGGCAATAACGCTACTGACTGTGGCATATAAAATATTGTCAAATATTGTGTATGACTGATTGAGACCATATGCGGAACAAATATTTGGGAGATATCAATGTGGTTTCCCGCAGGCAGAAGTCCACAATAAATCAGATCTTCGTCTTGAGACAAATCTTGGAAAAGACTAGTGAATTTAATATAGGCACACATCATCTTTTCATTGACTTTGAGAGTGCCTATGATATCATCCATCGAGAGTTTTTGATCCATGCACTGAAAGAGTTCCAACTCAACTCATTGATATAGTAAAAGAAACACTTAAAGTACAAAGCAAAATTCGAATTCAAAATGAACTAACAGATACAATCCATGTGAGAACGAGCCTACGACAGGGAGATGCCCTATCCTATATTCTATTCAACATCACATTAGAGATAATAATTAGAAAGTCAAAAGTCAACACCAGAGGAACAATAATAACAAAAAGTGTACAAATATTGGCATTTGCAGATGATGTTGATATCATAGCAAGAAGCGAAAGAGAGATGATAGAAGCATTTAATGCGATAGAAAGAGCGATACGCCTACAGTGGCCTAAACATTAACGAAATAAAAACCAAATACATGAAGACCAGTAAATCGACAGGCCAAAGAAACTACTACTCTAGGTTCACTAGTTACTGCAGATAACAATATCAGTGATGAAGTTAATAGAAAAATACTTATCGTTAATAAAACATATAATGGACTAATTAAACATCGAAAATCTAACAACATCACAAGAAAAACCAAATGCAAAATATACAAGACCTTGATAAAACCGGTCCTTATATGTGGATCAGACACATGGACACTGTCGAAAAGTGATGAGAACCTATTAGGTACATTTGAACGAAAAATCCTTAGACACATATATATAAGGGGTAAAGGAAAATTACATATGGGCGCAGAAGATACAACTTTGAACTGTACACAGCATACAATGAACCCGAGATCGTAACATCCATAAAAGATCGGAACGTCTGCGCTGGATGGGCCATGTTGAACGGATGTTGAAGACTGAAACGCCAAAACATATAATGAGGCAAACACCGGTAGGGAGAAGGTCAAAGGGAAGACCCAAACTTAGATACATGGAACAAGTGGAACAAGACTGAAAACACTAGAAAACACAAGATTACCAACTGGAAAAAACAAAGCAAAGAACAGAACAGAATGGCGGAAAATCCTAGAACAAGCCAGGACGCAGAAAGGTTTTTTTTTGTTCTAGTGTGATGAGTAGTAATATTCGTTAGTGTCATTATTGAAAAGAACCTGTACCTGCTTTCAAACAATGCTTTTCCTTAATCATTATTGCATGGCGATCCTGTTAACTAGTTGTTGTAAGTGCACGGTTTAGCAATTAAGTAGAAATTAATTAGGAAATAAGAAAAAAGTTAAAGATAAGGAAATAAGAATTTTGAAGTAACATAAATGGGAGCGAAAGAATAAAAACGAATAATTAATTGCCGGAGGGAAAACAGTGGATACTGCAAAAGATGACAAAATGGGCGATTTTCAGCTGAAAAGATCATAAAAACATTTAAAACAAAATTTTAAGTGTTTTGTGATTTTAATGGTCGGTTTCACTAACAACAAATGGTAGTCTATTGGACGAATAAAGTTATTCGACCAACAAAACTGACACAATTACGTTTCACGAGAATTAATCATTTTTCTATAAATATTTTTATATATTTTTTATATAGTGTTTAAAAAAACCTATCTCATACTATACACAATCAAATATACTAACATATTTCAATATTTACTAATGTGTCCTATTAGATACTATTCAATCTTGACTATCAATATCATATATACTATATTTTCAATAAAAAATTCCTATAGAAAGAGATTTTTCATTACGGGTTAAGTTTAGAAAGAGGTCTACTTACTTCTTTTAAGTACCCCTTGACTTCCAACAGCAGATTGCACATTGAGAAATTGGTCCAAGAGAGGATGTCCCTACCATGTGACAAAGCCATGAAGGTATCGAATTTAAACAGAAGATCTAGCATTGTTTCTTTCATGCTCAAAACATCATCCTTTTTTTCATCCTAGTAATGTAGATCAACATAATGTTTATATATATATATATATATATATATATATATATATATATATTTTATAATGAGAACAGAAATGCAATAAATTAACATAGAAATATATACAACCAGATATACAATAAATTTATTTAAATAGTGGTTAGAGACATAATTTGTAAGTTATATACTAGATAATATTATAAAAAATAATTATATGAGGGTATTTTTGAGAATTTAGCATAAGAATTAAGTTTAAGAAGTTTTTTTTATTTTATATTTATTTAATATTTAATACGTTTAGTCAGCCATGTGCTATGCAACCAAACATACACTGTAGTGTCAAAGTCAAAAAGTTATTTATTTTTGGAATGTTAATTTAGAATATAATTGTGGATGTAAGAATAGTAAAAATATATTTCATATAAATGTTTAAGTTACATATAATAGTGTAGTTCTGATCTGGAGAGCCTAAAGTCGAGTAAAGTGTAAATGGAAAGTTCTGGAAATGTCAATGGGACTGTATGCATAGTACATAACAGACAAAAAAGGATTCCAGAATTTTCAGATAGAACAAATAGAATGATTCGAACATTATTTGTTGCTAGATTACTCTGGAAACAATGAAAAACATATAAAAAGCCATGTAATTTGGAGGAGCAGTCAGTTAGAGTTCAGTTCAGTTCAGGTCAGTTAGAGTTCAGTTCAGTTACCAGTTCAGTTATCAGTATGATCAGTTAGAAGTCAGTTAGTTATTTAGTTACAGTTAGTAAAGTGAGAGTTTAGTCAGTCAGTCAGTTATCAGTTAACAGTTAGTTAGTTTGTTACAGATTAATCAGTAAAGTGACTCAGTAAGTTATAATTCAAGAATTTAGTTACAAGAAGATTATTAATTGAGTTAAGTGAGTTATAAGAAATTAAATCAGTTACAAGATTATTATTGAGGAGTTAGTTATAACAATTCAAGGATTATTAAGTCAATTACATGTGATTATTAATTACAAAGAATAATTAACAAGAATTTATGAGGTAATGAAGAGATTGTTAGCTAGAAGAAGGCATTGATTAAGTTAAATGAATTATTAAGTTAAATACAGTTGGAGATTAATTATTACTACAGTAATATAGTGACAGTTTTGAAGTTAATTCATTGAAGTAAGCATTCAATAATACAACCACAAGATCCAGTATATTTGAAAGTACATTATATGGAAATTACAAGGATTTAAATTTATATATTTATATGGTGAGTGGAGATAATTAAGAAGGAACATATTAAAATAGTTGGATAACCAAGGCTGAGTAAGAAAATATCTAGTGGTGATAATAACTTTAATTTTGGAAAAACTTTAGGCGTTCAGTGAAAGAAGGTACCAAATTTTGTTAATAATTTAATAATTGTAAGAATTTCAAATTTTAGATAGATTGTTTTAAATTGATATTGCTTATATTAGATAGATAGGTTTGTTTCATAATAGTTATAATAAAGATAATTTAAAAAAGTACTTACAAACTAATTCTTTGAGAACCGCGATAAAAACCCTATACTTACATATATCATTCAAATTTACTCAGAGCTCATACAACAACACATGATAACAATATATATAATATATATATATATATAATATATATATATTTATTGTATCTATATATATATATATATATATATATATATATATATATATATATAAAGTTTATTAGCTAAATTTTATTATTCCATTTAAATCAACGTTTCGGCAGGTGATCCTTGCCTTTTGTCAAGATTCCAAAATGTACAAGATTGAGAACAAGATATTGTTGTAAAACATATAAAAACTTACCAACACGTAAAGCGGGACACTAACATTAATGAAAGAATAGCAAGTAAATATTGAAATCTGACGTCTCATTGCTTACTGTCATTAATATATAATTATGTTTACATGGGCTTATCTTTGATGTTGTCGAAAGAGGTAAAGTGTAGTAGTTTTTATGGTGTTTTATGATGTTATATATAATACAGGAATACAGGAATCATCCCTGATAAATGGCTAGAATCAGAATTCATAGCGATACCTAAAAAACAGTGGGCTAAAAAGTGCGAAGAATATCGAACAATCAGCCTAATGAGATATATGTTGAAACTGTTTCTTAGAGTCATCCATGGAAGAATTTATAAGAAGTGCGAGGAACAAATATACGGACAGACAGTTCGGCTTCATTAACGCAGTGGGTACCAGAGAGGCACTTTTCAGAGTACAGGTACTGATTCAAAGATGCAGGGACGTTAACTGCGACGTATACGCGTGCTTGATCGATTTATGAAAAGGCATTTGACATAGTTCAACATCAAAAGATGATAAACATTTTAAAAGAGCAGACCTGGATGACAAAGACCTCAGAATCATTTCAGAAACTCTACTGGAATCAGACCGCATACATGAAAATTAACGGAGAAGAAATAGATCACATAAAAATACTACGTGGAGTTAAGATAGGGATGTATCCTATCGCTGTTGATATTTAATATGTACTCAGAGAAAATTTTTAACGAGGCTCTTTACGGATTAGACGAAGGCATCCTTCTAAATGGTGAAAGAGTAAACAATGTTAGATATGCCGACGACACCATGTGATAGCAGATAGTTTAGAGGGACTTCAGAGGCTAATGGACAGAATAAACGAGTACAGTCAACAGTACGGACTAAACATTAATACCCACAAAACGAAACAAATGATTATCAGCAAGGAGAATATAAACGGGGCTCATCTATACATTAATGGGATGCAGAATAGAGCGAGTAAAACAGTATTATTACCTGGGAACTATTATTAACGAACAGTGGAGCAATTTACAGAAAATAAAGTGCCGCATAGAAAAGGCAAGAACGGTCTTTAACAAAATGAGCCGCCATCTCAAAAGTCACAACATTATCCCTTGATTCAAAAATGAGACATTTGAGATGCTATGTTTTCTCTTGTGTTGTTGTACGGGGCGGAGGCATGGACGCTTACAGACACCACTATTAAAAAACTTGAAGCATTTGAGATGTGGCTTTATAGAAGAATGCTGAGAATATCATGGGACAGCAAGAATCACGAACAGGAAGTTCTAGAAAAAATGAAGAAGGAACCAGAGATTGTGTTTACGATCAAACGCATAAAATTGCAATATCTGGGACACGTTATGAGAAATCAGCACCGTTACTCCTTGCTACAGTCTATATTGCAAGGTAAAGTCAAAGGTAAGCGAGGACCCGGTAGAAGGAAAATATCATGGCTGCGGAATTTAAGAACATGGTTTAAGAAAACCTCAACGGAGCTGTTTCTAGCCGCAGCGAGCAAGGTTATGATTGCCAATATGATTTCCAACATCCGAAACGGATAGGAACCACAAGAAGAATGATGTTATATTTATTATTATTTAAATCAGATTGAAATATATATGACACCCTGTATATTTCCCATATTTAGATTCCTCTATAATCCCTGTTCTTACAATATGAAGCTCCACACTACTATACAGAGATATTTAACGAGTTATAACCATTTTTTCATATTTTTAAATGTACAACCCTATATTTTATTTTTTCAAAATATTTCATTATCATACACTTTCATTTTTATGAGGCATTTTATAAAACAATTCAATAAATTATAATGTTTGATCGTAACGCCACCTACTAACGTATCAACAAAGCATGCGTTTGTTTACTTCTGACAGACCTGTTAAATTCAGACAAAATATTAATGAAATACACTCTGGGAAAAAATTAACAGGTCATCTTAAAAATGGGTAAATATTTTGATTTCTTATATCTCCAAATCTAATGTCCGATTTAAGTGATTTTTTAATATGTTACAGCCTTATTCCTTGACATATATCTTTATAATAATATTGTTGCTAAAAACAGGTTAAATTTCATTGTATACCGAGTGTACGAATCAAACTCTGTTTTTTTTCTTCAAGTTTGCATCACCCTTGTGGAATATTCTAGCATTTGTAGAATACTGAAATTAAATCGTAACTATAGCCTCATGCTTTCCCAACATTCTGTTTTTTTATTGATTCGCTTATGTTGGATAATACAAAAGTTAGGTGCTTTAACAACTAGAGAACGTTATTTATCAATTTTTTATCTCTGCGGAAAGAGAAAAAATAATCTTTTTGATGAAAAGTCATTTGTTACAGTAAAAATCCAATGATATAAATCTTCGAAGAAAATTCAATATTAACAATATTTTGGATATCAAAGTCTAATTGAAAAAAATTGGGTATCAATAATGGTATTGCCGCTCTAGCCCTTAAGACTTCTTGGAGCCGGTTTGGCAATCCATTCATGATATCCTGGATATCAATTTGGGGGATATTTTGGCCACTCCTCTACCGCAGCTGTATAGCTCTTCAAAGGATGCAGGGGCTGGTACTCTGCTCTTACCCATCTTTTGAGGTTGTCCCAGATATGCTCAATTGGGTTAAAGATCGGGACTGTGTGCTGGTCATGGTAGAACTTGAATCCCGACCTCATTAAGGACTCACGGTAGATCTTGCTATATGGCAACGTGCATTGTCATGAATTAGTCTGAAGTTATCACCAATGAATGGTGCAAAAGGCATGACATGGTCTTGGAGAACTTCTTGCACATATACTTGGCATTCACACTGCCTCTTACCCGAACACAACAAGATCAGTACGCGCTCGTAAGAAATACCTCCCCAAATCATTATGACCCTCCTCGGTAAGCTACTGTTTCGATTATAGCGCATGCAGCAAACCTTTCCTTTTGACGCCTATAGACGCATTCCGCATAGTTAGCATATCTCGCGCAAATGAAGTCTAGCCCTATCGGTGTTGTAAGAGCAGTTGTGGTGCGCGAGTCTGGACGAAAAGTCCCTCAAGTTTATTTTTGACAGTCTTCTTCTAATCGTTTGTCTACTCACACTAACGTTTCTCACCTCAGAAGAGACCTACGAGCTTCAGGAGCGGTGCAAAAAGCGATTCTCAAATACTTTAGTGACAATGAAGCGCTCATCTCGAAATGAAGTGCATCGTTTTCGGCCTTGACCTGACCTGCGGTGGTACGATCCTGTCTCCCGAAATCGTCTGATGACATCTTGTACCGTAATTCTGGGTACATCGAGTATACCAGCGATATGACGTTGACTGTAACCAGCATCAACTAAAGCCACTGCCCTAGCTGCATCAGATGGAACGAGTAGCATTTTTAAAAATCACAACCAATAAATAAGCACTAAAATTTCAACTTAAACAATATTTGAATTGAAATGAGGTTGAATGCTCGAATAAATGAACTTAAAAAATAAGCTATTATCGAGCACATTTAATAAATCTAGTCCAAGTACTTGCGCTTAAAATAGCTTCTTCAGGGGCATTTCGTCAAAATGTAAAAACTATCCGGCAAGCGTAGAATGTGGAAACATTAATAATGACATAAAATTGTACAAAACACTACAACTAAAACGAGGACAAAACAGTTTAAAATTACTTAAAGATTTCTACGCTACATTTCTTTGTCAGTATCTGGAGGGATAATGAGTTACTATCTGGATTACCCTCCAGATACTGACAACGAATATGGCGTAGAATCTTTAAGTAATTTTAAACTGGTTGTCCTCGTTTTAGTGTACTGTTTGTACAATTTTATGTCATTACTAATGTTTCCACATTCTACGCTTGCCGGATAGTTTACATTTTTGACGAAATGCCCCTGAAGATGCTATTTTAAGCGAAAGTACTTGGGCTAGATTTAATTAACTTGTGCTCGATAATAGCCTTATTTTTCAAAGTTAAACAATATTCGCTCACAATGATATAAAATTACAATTTTAATTACAAATTTAATTTATAAATTACAAATTGTTCAAGAATTATTATTAACACGGAAACAGATTTGCAACAACGTCGTAGAAAGACTATATCTCAAAAACTCTTCGATGACACAAATTTAGGAAACAAACTGTCACAGGTAATTAAAAAAACCCATAATAAAGGTGGTGGGGTTAATTTTGCTGGTGAGTTAAATCGTTTGTATTGATAAAAACATGGCTAGTTGTTAAACTACTAACTTTTGTATTATCCAACATAAGCGAATGAAGCAAAAAACAAATGAGAAAAACATGAGTAAATGTTAGGTTTTAATTTCATATTTATAAATGCTACAATGCTACAATATTCCACTGGGTGATGCAAATTTTAAGAAAACACACTGTTTAATTCGTACACCCGGTAAACAATGAAAATTACTTGTTTAGCAAACCTAATTATTATTATAACGATATTCACAAAGAATAAGGCTATAACATATTAAAAAATCACTTAAAATCGGACAACAGGCTTAGGAGATATAAAACATCAAAAAATTACCCATTTTTAAGTGGCCGGTTAATTTTGGCCCAGAGTGTATATGAAATATAGTTAAATATCTTTTGATAGTAAATTTAATTATTATATAAACTAAATATGATGTTTAAAAATAATAATTGTATTTATATAAAATTATTTTAAAATGAGAAGTGTCATAAATTGGATACATAACTGGATGACATTTATGACTTTTAAATTTTGACAATCGTTACGAATTAAAAAATATCTTTTAATTTTTTTACTTCTCATTTAATGTGTTGTATTTTGTGAGTTATTCTTCATGCAGTTTTTCATTTAAACCTGCTTATAATTAAATATATGATGAGTAGAAACGAATTGATTGAGAGTAGTGAAGAAGCGATCTGACGAACCGCCTCGCGTGACGATTTCTCGTGGCGTTAATTCCGTAACGCTCGCCTAGCATTTTACTATAGAGAAAAAATTAATACAATGCCAATATAGAAAGCTTCATGTCAAAAAGAATATAAGGACGATATTTTAAATACAACTCACCCCAGGTTTTGGTGTGATTTTGGATCCATACGTTAATATTTGCCTCACATCATCAAAGTTAGAACAATCGACGTTAGTGCAGCATTGTAAGTTAAACTGAGCGTCGTTTATGGAGTCCATCAACTTTAATAAATCTTTAATGTCCCCTGAAGTGCATTTTGATTTATCAACAATCAACTGAGCCTTTGCTTTAAGAATTATGGAATGATCAATGTTGAATGTTTTTGCAAATTGTTCTGCTTCCTCAAACCTGTTAAAAAATAAAGATGGTAATTTATTTGAGTTTAGAAAAATAAGTAAAAAGAGCTATGTTGGGGACTTTAACTTTGATTTTACTTTAAGCGAACATACTGATCACTACTCGAAGCAAGGACGTTAGTGTCCTGAGAAAGATACCAACCTACTGTAGGTCAGTTTGTATACTTCATACACAAGGTCTAGGAAAACACAAAGTCATACTGAACAAAAAAAAACAACAACAATACACCATGGTTCAGAAAAGAAATAAAAGAGAAATGTAAAGGGAAACGGGTAGTCTACACGAAGTACAAAACATCCAATACTCCAGAATCCCGAGACACCTATAGAATACGAAATCAAACAAAGCAGTTGGTAAGAAGAACAAAAAATGAACACTGGGAATAGTTTAAAAAAAGAATGGAAAGCGACTTTACGGTACACAAAAACAAATATTGAGATTTATAATAAACCAACGGAAAGAAATGGCAGAATTGAAAGAATTCAATATCATACCAGCAAACGAATGAGAAAGGCACTTGACAGAACTGTTGAAAAGGAAAATAATAATCAACACAATAACGTACGTGAATTAACTGAATAACCTGAGTTAAACATTCTTTAAAGCCTGCATACAAGAAGGAAAAAGAAGAAACAAGAAAATACCATTTGTAGATAAATTTACGAAAGACAAATACTACCGTTTTTAATTGAAAATATTAAAATAAAAATCAGAAAAAGAACAAAAAATAATAACATACCTTCTTCGTTTAACCAGTCTCATAAGCCTTGATTCCGGATCAGTTTCATACACAGTTTGTAAACGCAATTCTTTGATTCTGTCTTCTGAGGTTACTTTGGATGCGAATATAATATCGTTTTTCGTAAAGTCCATCTGGATGAGATAAACAGGAAAGCATATACGTAATGAAAAAATTTGGCTGAAATCTAAAACAATATGCAGTTAGAAACTTCAATATTAGTAAAATCTAAGAAGAAGAAAATTTTTTTGATGTAGGTGGGTAATCAGAAAAACAGGTTGCTAATGTAAAAACACTTATTTTCAAAACCAGGTTGAGTAAACATCTGCATGGACGACATTCTAATAAATTAGCTAAGACTGTAGCATTTTTTGGCCAATACTGTTTAAAGTTTTAATTTGCGTATTTCAGATTCTATTCTGTATAAGATTTTAATTCGGCGTCTTACACTTAATATATTCAAAAGAGAGTTTTTCATAAAAATTCGAATAACATTTCAAAATCTTAGAAGAAAAACACTTTAGTGTCTTTTTCGAATAGAATAAAAAAAATTTAGATGTTTTATTTTAACCCAACATTCAATCTCGTCCTTTACCCATCTGTTTACATAGAACCTATCTCCACCCACACCCCGAGTTTAGGATGAGTCCTCTTGACCGTGTTTGAGTGGAATTAAACACAAACTGGCGTAACTTGCGCCTTTCCCCATTCACACACTCCTAAGTTTCCTCACTCGCCAACCCGCCTGACATGCGTGGCGTTTAAATGTCAAAAAACCCTCTTCAACAAACATGTCGAATCATAAAACAAACGGAAAATTACCCCAGTGGGTAGAGATAACATCTCGAAGTCCCACACCGACAAACCGGTCTGCCTCAAGGATTCTGGGGGAGGCAAACATTCGACTAAACTAAACAGGAACATATAACATCAGAAAGAAAACTAAATTGACGCTAAAAATTGGAGACTTCAATGCCAAATTAGGGGAAGAATAGATGGAGAAGAACAAAGAATTGGAGAGTATGGATATGGCGAAAAGAAATAATAGAGGACACACATTAATGAACTACTTGGAGGAGAAACAACTTTTTGCTATGAACTCGTTTTTTTAAGAAAAAACCACAAAGAAAATGGACATGGATAAGTCCCAACGGTAATACAAAAAACGAAATAGATTACAATCCTTACAACACAAAAAACCCTCATCAAAGATGTTACAGTACTGAACCGCTTCTGAACCGTAGCGGACTTGTCCTGAGCTAAACTCAGGATTAAAAGCCAATTCGAAACAAAAAAGAAAATGAAAAATGTATCGAAACTAGATATGGAAAAACTTAAGCAATCAAAAGACGAATATAAACAAAAAACATAAGGGAAAGTATATACCGGTCACTAGAGATTTGGAAAACAAAAATATTCGATGAAATAAATCAGCTATTAACTGATACATTAGCAAAGGCGGGAAAAAGAGATAGCACAAACAAGAATAAAAAAGGAAAACTATGTATCCCAGGAAACAAAAAATCTCATGAGTAAAAGAAAAAACATTACTTGAACAAGATATAGAGAAACACAGTAGATTACAAAGAGGTAAACAAAGCTATCAGAAGGAATATCAAGGAATATAAAAAGGAGAGAACAGGAAGAAAAAATAGAAAAAGCAATTGAACAAAATAAAAACATGAAGTGCTTAAAACCACAGCTTGGAACCATACAAATTAATGGTATAAAGAACAAAGAAGGTACAGAGACCAATAATATAGGAAAAAAGAAATTATACAGATAACACAAGACTATTATAAAAACCTCTACAATACAAAACAGAAACCAACCCAAGAAATCCTTAAGCAACTACAAATAAAAATAAAAAAATTGTTAATTCCGATTTACAACCAGAGATCAGTAAGAACGAGATAAGAAGAGCACTCAAACAAATGAAGAATAATAAATCGCCAGGAAAAGACTGTAGAACTGCTAAAACATGGTGGGAAAACAACTAGAGAAGTTTTGTACATACTTATGAATAAAATACTAAATGACAAAACAAATACCCAACAGTTGAACGAACCATGGACGTAATAACACTGTTACTATTTAAGAAAGGAGACAAAAAGGATCTAAAGAATTACAGACCCATAACTTTACTAAAGGTTGATTGTACAAACTATTAACCAAAATATTAACAAATAGATTAACAACTAAATTAGATGAATACCAGGCAAGAGAACAAGCCGGATTTAGAAAGAGCTTCAGTACAGTGACCAACTTTTATCGATGAAGATTTTAATCGAAAAAAACTAACGAATATCATATCCGCTATACATGGCATTTATTGACTTCGAGAAGGCATTTGATAGTGTGGAACACTGGGCAGTACAGAATTCCCTACAAAACAGCAGAATAGACTACCGATATACCGACTTAATTACAAATATATACAACAAGGCAACAACAACTATTAAGCTAATGAAACAAACGGAGCCTATTAAAATAAACCGAGGAGTAAGACAAGGAGATACCATCTCGCCCAAGCTATTTAACCAAGCGCTAGAAGATGTTTTCAAACGACTACACTGGGATGGCTTGGGAATTAACATAAACGGGCAAAATCTGAATCATTTACGACATGCTGATGATATTGTATTAATAACAGAAAAAAGTAAAGAATTACAAAGAATGATGGAAGAACTAGATAGAGAATCGACAAAAATTGGACTCAAGATGAATTACAGTAAAACAGAAACCATGACTAATCAACCAGAAGAACTAATAATTACAGTGGCACAAACAAGAATAGAACAAATAAAAAAGTATATATATCTAGGCCAAATCACTAAATTAAATAAAGAAAATCAAACCGAAGAAATAAAGAGAATAAGATTGGCCTGGGCATCATTCGGAAAACTGTCTTATATTCTAAAGAATTCAAAATACCCCCAATACCTAAAAACGAGAGTCTTCAATCAATGTATACTCCCTGTCCTCACATATGGCTCTCAGACATGGACGTTTACAAAGGAAAATATGGAAAAAAATAGCAAAGACAGAAATATCCATGGAAAGACAAATGCTGAACATTAAACTATCAGACAGAAAAAGAAACGAATGGATCCGTAATAAAACAAAAGTGAAAGATGTCTCAACCCAAGTAGCAAAGCTTAAATGGAAGTTCGCCGGACACACCCTAAGGTAGAAAGATGAAAGATGGACTAAGACAATTATACATTGGAGACCATGGAATCACAAACGAAAAAGGGAAAGCCCACAAATGCGATGGTCAGATGACCTGAAGAAACAAGCCGGGTCAAAATGGATGCAAATTGCCCAAGATAGAGAGGCATGGAAGAAGGAGGAGGAGGCCTATATCCAAGGATGGATGTTTAGGGCTGTATAGATAGATAGAGAAATCGCTTTCTCTGTAAGAATTGCATCTCAAAAGTGCCGATTAAGATATTCAATGCTAAGCGGAACACTCTTAGCCCGTGTGGGAATTTTTACTCTGAGATTACGGTGATGTGTGAGAAATATTATTCCCGGGAATATGATATCTAGAAGGGATCAAGTGGCGGTCCGCTAGTCAGGCGGTGCCGGCTTGTACCAACCCAGTACGGGCAATGTTTGGGCGTTTAAAAGCATCTTTGGATATCAAATGTATCTTTGGCAGTAGTTGTTAACAATAATTAAGAAAATAGTATGAACTAAAGAACTCTGTAGCAAATCAGCAATATAAAAAAGTTAAAGTTAGTGTAGATTGGTTCATCTTTCTATCTATCTAATTCTGCCCATCATTTGGGGCCTTCCTCTGCTTCGTTTATATTCCCAAGGTCTTATAAGAATTTTGTTCCATCGGTCTTCTTTTTGTCTTATATTGTGTCCGGCAAATCTCCATTTCAATTTTGCAACTTCTTGTCTAACATCCCTCACTTTTGTTTTCTTTCTTATCCACTAGTTTCTTTTTTTATCCATTAGTCTTATGTGCAACATTTGTCTTTCCATTGCTCTTTGGGTTTTTATGATTTTGTCCATGTTTGCTTTTGTAAATGTCCACGTTTGGGAACAATAAGTAAGAACAGGGAGTACGCATTGATTGTATACTTTGGTCTTAAGATGCTGTGAGATATCTTTTGTTTTTAAGAATGTAGCTTAGTTTGCCAAATGCCGCCCATGCCAGTTTAACTCGTCTCTTTATCTCTGCTGTTTGGTTCTCTTTGTTAAGTTTTATAGTTTGACCAAGATATATATATATATAATCCTGAACTTGTTCTATTTCATCTTGTCCGATTCTCATTGTGATGTCTTTTTCATCACATCATCATCATTCAGGTTCATCTTTATTGGTGGAAAAAGCCCAAATTCATCGTAAGTTTTTACCTTTGTTTATAACCTCCCATGGCAGTTTCAATTACAACGCTGAATATTTTCTGATGTAGACCAGTGCAAAAGGAAATATATCTGTCATTATTTTTATTTTTTTCTTCTACATCTACCTAGTCCAGTGCAGTGTTACAGTGGTTTTTTGAAAGAGAAAACCTTAAATTTTATTTTTACTTACCTTATTTATGAAATTTACAATAACACTAAAACATAAGCATACTATTAAATGGATCTATAGAAAATTTACCTGATTCCAATAACTGGAGGAATATTTCGCCTGTCTCATTTGGTTTTGTTACTGCTAATATTTGTGATTTGCTTCCGTTCATGACCAACATATCATCGATGAGGAAATCATACTCAATGTAGAAGGTTATTAAAGTGAGCGGACACAATCTAAAGAGATTGCCGTCAAAATCAAGCGAGAGCAGCATGCTAAAATAAATTTTTATGTTTAGTCATCAAATTAAGAGGATTGATTTCTATCTATCCTTTACCTAGTTCCAATTTTGGTCTGACCTTAAAATACTCATAACTATTTATGCAAGTTCTTATATTTTTTTTTTAATGAAATATAAATATATTCTCTTATTTAATTACATGCTCTAATAAATTATATTTAATTTGTGTGGCCAAAATAACAATATCCATCAAACATACAACAAAGGATACTATTAAGAAAGATAAATTTGTTAAGGTAAGTCCTCAAAATGAAGTATTAATTTCGTATTTAGGTACATTTATGCAGAGTGACCAATTTTAATATTACTTTTAATCAAGATACCCGAAATAACTAAATGGAAGAAGTGGAAGCGTGGGGGTTCATATTTCCCTTGTAAGTTCACAGCTGTGGCGTTAGCCAACAAGATTATGTCCTGAGTATGCTGGATGCGCAGGTTACTCAATAATGTGTTTTCTAGAAGATGGTTTTTTATCGAAGGTAGTTTTTATCGAATGGCTCCCACGATAACCCGATATGAATCATTCATGAAATTCTAAAATTAAATGGTTGCCGCTGTGGAAAAATAATTGAGGAAAAAAATTGAGTATAGGCATTTGGAAATATTAAGCTCTGATAACAAAAAAAAAAAAATATTTTCAAATGCCATCAAATAATTGACGACACTGGTATTTAAAAAAAATACATTGTTGTTCAAAATAAAATAAATAATATTATACTTACTTATCCAAGCTAAAAAAGTTTTTCACTTTAAAAGCATCATCGAAAATTGCCTCCTTCGTTTCTATGTTCAAAATGTAACATGAAGAGCCATTGAGACTAAGCAAAGGATAAGAATAATCCGATGTATTTACTTTGCATTTTAAATTGATAATTTCTTCTGTAGTGACATCAAATCCAGTATCGTTGGTCTTAACGGTGAATCTAAAACAAGTTACATATGAACTCATCTTGAGATTTCTTTACAAAAAGCTACGAATTTTGAAATATGTAAAGTCAATATGACGTACAGCATAACCCATTTATGAGGAAGTTGTAGCCGATTGTGACGTATTTCGCCTAGAATCGCAGGATTCTTTCCACCGTCGCACAGTGATATTTTACATAAAAAGCTGGTCAAAACGAAAATTTCGATTCTTGTCCCCCAAGCAGGTAGTTATACAGTATGATGCAAATGTATGGAATAAATTCATTATTTCAGAAATAGACGACTTTTAAAAAATATCTCAAGACAACGTCAATTTTAATTTTTTAATGACCATCAACTGATATAATGTGTTGGACATTACGTCAAATCGACGAATTTTTTAAATCCAAAACCGATGAGCTCATTTGAAAGGTCTCCTTATCGTATTTGCAACGATGTAATCACTTAAATATTATTTCTACGGGGTTCACCAAAATTATGAACTTTGTTAAGTAACATGGAATTACAATAAATATTCATTCCCTGAACTAAAATACACTAAGGAACGCCACTGGGAATAAAACAAAATAGTGTTTTTTGCTGGTTCCGAAAAAAAAAATACATTGATAACTAACAAGGCTGCATTATAATCTGAAATTAATTATTGTAGTAAGTATTCCAAGTTATTTATTCAAAAATATTTAAATCAATATTGTCATTGACTCGTTTTTATTTGTCAATTATCTGTGAATAGACGTCAAATTTTTACTCTTCGAGTTTTTTGCCGACATTAATAACAGCATTTACAAAAATGAAACTAACAGAAACAGAACGAATCGAGATTTTAATCATGATTGATTATGGAGATAGAGTGAGGACTTAAGCAGAAGTTCGTAATTTATTTAATGCTAAATTAAGTGGTAGAAAATCAATATCCGAAGCCAAGAAACTGGACTTTGTACTACCAATCAACTGTTGTAAGAATGCTAAAAAAGGAGAAGTGGCATCCATACAAAGTAGATATGGTCCAGGAGCTATTAGAAGATGACTTTGATAGAAGAATCGAATTCTGCGAAACAGTTATGGAAAAATGTAACAGAGATCAGGGATTAATACAAAAGGTATTCTTTTCTGATGAAGCGTCTTTTATGCTGAACGGTTACGTTAAATCGCCAGATATATCGATACTGGGCAAGTGAAAATCCGCATTGGATGAAAGAGTATAGGACACAAATATCCCAAGAAGGTGAATGTTTGGACCGGCATCATAAACAAATTGTGGGGCCATATTTTTTTAAGGAAAAATTTAACTGCTTCTCGTTATCTAGAATTGTTTCAGGATTATCTGTTGCCCACAGCTGAATCAGCTATTTCCAAATAGAAAAAATAGAAATTATTTGTGTTACCAACATGATGGGGTTCCCCCCCACCCGCTACGGTTTTGAAGTACGAAATTACCTTAATAACTTAGACGTTAGACTTTTTTTGTGGGGATGTTTAAAGAGCAGAGTGTATCAAAATCGACCGAATAATGTAGAAGAGTTGAAGGAGCGCATCAAAACGGAAATTGCACAAAAGCACCTAAAGTCATCGAAAACGTTAGACAAACATTTATTACCCATCTTTCACATTGTATATGATGAAGGTCGTCAATTTGAACATTTGTTGTAAGTTAATTGTATTAATAAACCAACAGTATTTGGTTAACCCTGTAGAAATAAATATTCAAATAATTATATCGTTGCAAAGGCGATAAGGAGACCTTTCAAATGAGCTGGCACGTGACCTCAGTTCGTGGACAATAATTATAAGATTTTTTTTAAAAGTAGTCTGTTTCTGAAATAATGAATTTATTCCATACATTTGATCCCCACAACAAGAAATAGAAGTTCCAGATATGGAAATGAGAACGACCATGAAAGCAATCAAAAAGAAGAAAGCACCGGGACCTGCAGGCATCTCACCTGAGCTTATAAGGTACGGCTCAAAAAAATTACACCGGATGAAAAAATGGATATTTCAGAACAGCTCCCAAAGGAATGGACGGGGGCATATGACATCTATATATTAAGAAAGGAGATAAAAAACGATGCAAAAACTACAAAGGAATAAGCGTAATATCTTATAAGCGTAGCTACCAGGAGTACCCATAGGCATATCAATTGAATTCAGTACTACCAGGAGCATCTTCCTTACCGTTGATGAAGATTTGTACACACAAAAAAAGTCAATAATACATAGTTAAGAGACTATACCTGAAAATCGATCCATTTGGGTACACTATTAGGAAACAGGCGTTGATTTCATCGTCTTCAGAGCAATCGATCGGATGTATCCTCTGTGGAGCCAAATTTTCACATATACTCCTAAAAATAATAATTTTATATACCTATTTTATATAACAAAAACACTTTAAAAAATTTAATAAACTCGAAATCTAAAAAGTAAGCATACTGGAAAGATTTGATTAGAATATATACAACTACAAGATAACTTTAACAAAGCTTATGATATTACCCAAAAGTAATCATTAATGAAATTGTCAACATTAATAAAATAATCATCATCATCATCATCATCAGTAGCTTGACAAATTTTTCTGGGTCCTGGCTTGTTCTAGGATTTTCCGCCATTCTGTTCTGTTCCTTGCTATGTTTTTCCAGTTGGTAATCTTAAGTGTTTTCAGATCTTGTTCCACTTGTTCCATGTATCTAAGTTTGGGTCTACCCTTTGACCTTCTCCCAACTGGTGTTTGCTCATTAGTGCAATGACATGGTCAGATTTTGTAGGTTTATTTGATCTGTCGATTTGCTGGCCTTCATGTATTTGGTTTTTATTTCATTCACGTTTAGGCCACTGTTTTGTGCCGCTCTTTCTATCGCATTAAATGCTTCTATCATCTCTCTCTTTCGCTTCTAGCTATGATATCAGCATCATCTGCAAATGCCAATATGTGTACACTTTTTGTTATTATTCTTCCTCTGGTGTTGACTTTTGACTCTCTAATTATTTTCTTTAATGTGATGTTGAATAAAATACAGGATAGGGCATCTCCTTGTCGTAGGCTCGTTCTTACATGGATTGTAACTGTTGGAGCGTTTTGAATTCGAATTTTGCTTTGTACTTTAAGTGTTTCTTTTATTATATCAATGAGTTAAGTTTGAATATTAAACTCTTTCAGTGCATGGATCAGAAATTCTCGATGGATGCTATCATAGGTACTCTCAAAATCAAAGTCTATATTAAATTCACTAGTCTTTTCCAAGATTTGCCTCAAGACGAAGATCTGATCTATTGTGGAATTTTGCCTACAAACCACCCTCTTCTCTTCACCGCTGTTGGATTTGGTTCTGCCGTCACCAGTACATCGATGTTCTTTTCTACTGCGGCAGCCTCAGCAAGATCATGTGCTAATCTTGCCATTCCAACATTAGTTTGGAGCACGCTCAGCTCTAGAGTCCTGTTTTTCTTTGTTTGCCATTTCTAAACCTTTCACTTCTTTCGCGCTCTCTTTTACACTCCCGTCAGTGATTCCTATTTTCAACCAGTCTGTTGAACTTTGGACATATTCTTGAATTCGCCACATGCCCATTCACGTCGCAGTTGAGGCATCTAGTTGTTTCTTCCTTGCATTCCAGCGCTATGTGACCCTCTTTGCCACATCGGAAGGAACATCCTCTTCTGTTCTGCCCCTTGCAGTGCCATTGTTTGTGTCCAAAGGCAAGACATCTCAGGCATCTCGGTATTTCTACCCTTAATTTTATCACTCTGCATGATGTTGTAGTCTACTTTTATTCTTTTCATTTTCAAGATCTTTTCGGCAGCGTCTTCATCCACATCGATCACGGCACTCATCATCCCTCTTGGCTCTTACTGCGCCTCGTGTCTCAGTCCAAATTTTTATATCACAGCTGGCCCGTTCTTTCCCAGCTGCTTCCTCAGTGGCCTTTTGGATCTCTTCCTTCGTTGTATTAGGTGGGATTTCCTGTACTCACGATGCCTCCTTTTGCCACTGCTCTCGATACGCATGTATTATCAGAGAGGAGTTTCTTCACTTCCTCCGCCATTTCCCGTCCTCCGACCAAATCCAGTGATATTCCTTGTCTCTAGTCTGTCTGATCCTTTTAATGTCAATGTCCTTTCTTCCTGTTAGTTTTTTTTTTTACTTTGTCATTAGATCCACAAAAGTTTTTTCTTTAGATTTATTGATGATTACGACTCCCATTTTGTTCTTTGGACTTGGTGTTGATGTTGGTCCACTTTCTTGTTGTTTTTTACCTATGAGCGTGATCGTTACATCTCTTCCTCTTGCAGCCCACTCCATAATTTTTCGCGATGTCTCAACTCCCAGTGCTGCCAGTGTGTGGATTCCCAAGTTTTCTCTTCCCAGCTCTTCCATCTTCTGTACCAGTTTCCTGAATGTTTTCAGGAACTTCACCGACACAGGTTCTTCTCTTTTGTAATTAAATTAAATTCATTAACAAACTGGATGATTAAAATAAAACACACAACCATATATACCTACGTAAACAGAAAGAGAATTTTGCATATAATTAATGAAAATTCGAATTGATCAATCAACTAATAAATGCACAATTGGTTACTTACCCTGAATAAACCTTTTTAATATCCTTATCATGAATGGTAAATAAGTACAAAGCTCCTGTCTCAAAACATACTATCAAAAATTGATCATCTGGGGATAATGTTATACAAGATATATATGAGTCGAAACATGCTTCAAATATTAAATTTTTCATATCCATATTCTTAAATATCCTCAAAGTTTTGTCAGTAGCAAAAAATAAATGCGAATTACGAATGAGAGCGTTGATGTCCGAAACTCCCTGAAAGAAAATATAATATTACAAAATATACATATTGTATACTGTACATAGAATATTAGTGTCTGAATGGAAAACTCAGCTGAAATTGTTTCTTTGTGGCATATCTACCTTTTTAAAATATTTTTCTGGAAAGGAGATACCTGCAAATTGGCTCAATAGATTGTTCGTTTGGAGTTTTAGCTTCGAGACCGGAAAATATGCCTTCCTACATGTTATCAACTAAACAATTTATTTTACCAATTTTATAGTTCAATCTCAAAAAGAATTGGGCAAAAACACATCTATCCACTCAAGAACCAAGGTTGTTTAAAGCCCATTGTGTTGCCAGAGTATGCTATTAGCTGACATTCCTCGACCAGACAACAAATGGAATAGCTTGTAACTCCACAGTCGCAGTTGGTGGGGAGTTTGCGTGTCCCGTGTGCGATTTCTGTTCAGACTTTTTCCATATATGCCGAGGGAGTTCAAAAATCAAAACCGTTGGTCATTTCTGATGGATCTATCGAATTTCATTGGTAGCAGGTAGTGTTTTCATTTCACAATTCCAACCGGTTTACTACAGAGGACGAAGCCATCGGCGTCGTCATGAGCTGTTTATCAAGACGTCAGATCAGTTAAAATATATGATAGAAATAATCTTATACGGTAGTACAATAACGTGGTAATCAAAAAACATAATGTACCGAACGTGCTTATTTTGACGTAGCCCATATAAACGGTTGCATCTCGAGACGACGATAATCAGCGTTCGGGAACCTTACTGATGTATCGACCGAGATGGAAGTCGAACGCGTTAATGCAAGTGAATAGAGGTGGACTATTCCAGAATATTCTAGTACATAATAACTTGTATATATAAGTAGCGCTGATATTAGCGATAGTTTACTCGATAAGATATTATCGTGATGTAAACTTATAAATAAATATATTTATATAAATTAGAACCGCTCGTTTTTAAAAACGCTACAATATCGTTGTAACGATCTAGTTTTCGGGGTTTACGTGATGTGGTCTGAAATTATTTCTTCGTGACATTTCAGCCTAAACTCCCTGAAAATACATCTTTACATTCTAAAAAAATACTTACGGTAAAAAGTTCATCTTCAGATTTAAAGCATGCTAAAGTACAAATTTCAAATAAACTTGTAGTTAGTGGACCCATACTTCTAGTACCAAAATTTATTGTTTCATCTGCATTATTGAAACTACTTTCTATTAACTCAAAGTCGCCCATTTTTCTGTAATAAAAAAAAACAATTTTTAAAAAAGCTCTAAATAGTACATAATGTTTCAAGTAGATACACCTTAGACTTATCTCTGAAAAAAATAGGTTTGAAATCTGAAATTTTGCACTTTTGTATAACTGTTTTCTTCTTCTTCTTTTGGCATCATAAAGAACCAAAATTCTTTTGTCTAATAATTTTGATGTCATCAATATTTATTAGCATATTATGTACGATTTGCACTGGAAATATGTGCATTAATTTCGCTACTTACGGAATTCTTCTGATTGATTTCTGTGCCCAGATATGTGAAGGCATCCACAAGTTCAATAGTATAGTTGTATATTGCTATATTATTTTCATTCTCAGTTGTTCTTTTGATGGTTATGTACTTAGTTTTTGTTTCGTTTATGTTAAGCCCTCTTTTTGTGAATCAGGATCAATTTCCTTGAACATTTCCATTATTTGTGTCTTGCTTCTGCTAATATTGGTGACATCATCTGCATATGCAGTAATTTGTACTGTTTTGGTGTTTATATAGCCGGTTACATTGGTTTTTCTGATGACTGCTTCAGGTTGAACAGCATGGTTGAAAGTGTGTCTTCCTGTCTCACCCCTATGTTGATGTCAAACAGAGCAGACAGTTCTCCATCCACTTTAACTGCGGCTTTTGAATCCTGCTAAGTTATTTTTATGAGGCTGATATATTTTTTTGGTATACCTAGATTTCGGAGGTCTTCCAGCATTTTGTCTCTTTCCACACTATCAAAGGCTTATTTAAAGTCTTTATACATATTATATAGTTCTATGTCATATTCATAAAGCTTTCTCTTGTATTGTCCTAATTCTGTTTCTCTTTCTGCTCTCTCTTACCTATAGCATTACATATGTAATGATTGTGCAGATTGACTACCATATAAATTTGTAATGGCGAATGCGTGTATAGAAGTATAACTTCTACTGGCAGTCCAACTGGACTGACACACCCGTTGTTTTTTATTATGTCAGCTATCAGTATTTCCATTCATTATTCATAACTTAAAAGACAACAGTGTCCAGTTTTTTCTTTACCATGAAGGTGTGGCTAAAAAAGGTCCAAATGAAACTGGTTCTTTTATTTTCAACTATTTGAAGCAAAACATATCTACCACAGTAAAAGAACTCTACAGTGACGACTGTGGTGGCCAAAATAAAAACAATGGTATGATTCCTGATTTTGCCTTGTGCTTACTGACACAGGAATATTTGGAAAAATTGTCCACAAACTTCCAATTCATGGCCACTCTTTCTTGCCATGCGATTGGGATGTTGGCTTGGTAAAACACAAACTCAATCGCATGGATAGGTTGTATACACCAATGGAAGTTTGTGAAGCAATCTGTAGTTCTATAAAGAGGCAGGAATTTACTAGAAATTTAATATTTATTTTTGGATTTTAAAAATGAGTGCCCCAAATATTACAAAAATATGTGCCCTTCTCCAATTAACATTAAAAAAATCAATGGTATTCAAAAGATAACTAGGTATCTTCCTGAAAATGATCAAGAATTTTATAAGGAAATAATTGGTTGGTCAACCACTGAAGTGGAAAGTACTAACGTATGGGTATCTTGTAAAAAACTGCTTAATGTTTGTTTTTTTAGGTTAAAATATTTCATTTGTTAATAACTGGTAATACAGTTTGTCAATAAACGTTTCTGTTTTTTTAATTTGAACAAATATAGCAAAAAATAATAGTTTAGACATTTTTTTGTTAATTAATTCGTGAAAAGATATAAGTTAAACGAATAGAATAACAAATGAAATATCTTTTAATTAACTAAAATCAATACGCATACAATATTTATTCTCAAACATATAATAAAATAATTCATTTTCCAGGCAAAATCATAATTTTTTTATTTGTTTGAAATATAAACACTTTTCTCAAAACTTCATTCTTGTGACTTATATCCTTTCATCAATAAGTGATTCAATTGTTCTTTATTATACCAAATGGTTATTGTACTTACAACTAGTAAAATTATAAGATCCTAGTTAAAAGTATACTTACAGTACCAAATGTTTAATTATTAAAAATTATTTAAAAAAGAATAATATCCACCACTTAACGAACCTGACAAATTTTAAATTCAAACAGGTTGTCATTGTCATACAGACAACAGGCAAGGTCAAACATAAACAAATACTAAGGCCTCTTTCGTGCGTTCGTATCTAGCTTAGATAACATATTTTTGATTGGAGAATGAAGATACATGAATTTATTTTTGACTATTTTAAAATATTATAGAGTTATTTTTAAAATTAAAAATTAATGTGACTGCATTTATTCTATAAAATGCATTAAATCACAAAATATAATAATATCATAAAAGAATAAATTATATACATGTGAAAGCAGCTTAATTCACAGTTGTCTACTTCTTTTTAGAATTGATGCGATAATAACTTTTTAGATTTATTTATATTTTCTGATTTTAGATAGTAATACGCAAATATAATAATATGATCACTTTTCATACAAGGTGGTGATAAGATTTTCTAATATTAAGATTTAATAATAGATTTTAAAAATAGTATTGTATGACTGAGACTGACATATGATTTTTTGAAGTTAGGAACAGATGGTCAATGGTCAAAAAGGTTAAATATTGTCTTTGTGCTTTTATTTGATTGACCGAAAACCAACAGTTTAAAAAGAATATTTATTATATGTTCATTTATAAAAAACTTAAAACTTCTAAAAGTGCATAAATTACAACTGAATCATATAAAATGAACGGGGAAAATGCAAATGAAGAACGAGCTTATTTCTTGTCAGTACTTTCAACTTTTAAAAGCTACAGGTAAATCAGTCTTCAAGTGTATATTAATAATAACATTATTATGTTTAATTAAATGTTAGATTTGGTATTTTACAATGGTACTAGTGTAATAAGCCGGAACCATGTTTACGGAGATAAACTTTTAACTTTTCTATTACAAAATTCAATAGACCACTACTATTTCAACCAATTATATTAGTACATTTTAGTATTACTAATTTACTAGTTTCAAATATCAGTTTTGACGGTAAATGTTTGTTGTTATTATTAGCAAAGTATGACTGAAACTGAAAGACAAATGTTCTATTTTTCACATTTACTTACTCTATATAAGCAAAATATGCATTTAAATGAAAAATGCCTGGAAGGATTAAAAATAGCTGTATCAGTCTTTGCTATTTTCTAGTTTTAAATGTTCTATTTTTTCATTATTTCCCCAATTTGTATATTCATTTTCTTTGGATTTTATATTTTTTAGTATACTTCTTACTCTGGAAATTGTTTATATACTTATTTGTTTGAGATTATATTATAAAATCTTATATTTAAAATATGCTTTTTGTTGTACTTGTAGATATATGTACAAATGTACATACTCAGTAATCTGTATTGATTTTCCAATTGTGCTATCTTTGATTCATCATCATCATTTTTGAGTTCTTTGTTTATATCAATTTTTTTTTATTTCGTTTGAGATGTCACTGCTACTTTGATATTTATTAGTCATTTTTATGTTGTTTGCATAAAATGATGTATTAAGTAAATAGTTGCATGTGAATATTATGATATTATTTTCAGAGAACAGTCACTTTTAAGAATACAACACAAGAAGAATGCCTTGAGGAACTACCTTATCATCACAAAGAATGGCTGGAAAAGTACAAAAAAGACTTAGAAGAAATAAAAAAAGGTATAGAGAAAAATTCTGAATTTATCCCATTAGTACTAAGACAAGCTCACTGTATATTTGAAAATGTTTATGCAAATGAAACAACATCTCATTCAGAACAAGCAGTAGGAACTTTATCAGAAGGTTTGGATAAAGTAAGTATTTATGTTATATGGTTTTATTTTTTAGTGGAAAAGTTGGAATTACATGTAAATTGTTTAAGACAAAAAAAAAATACAAAAAATGAATGAAAGAAATGAACATTAATAATACAATAAGAAAAAAATACAATAAACCCCTTAAACCTAGTGCTGATGAACAATCAATGTCTTAAGTTCACAGCTTTTTACATTAAATATATCCACATGAGTCAGTCTATTAAATACTTCATTACAATTTTTTAACATATTGTTTATTGGTGATATGTTTCTATAGTTATTTGTAAAGAATAGATCTAGGTTAGTTATCCTTAACCTACTCTTGGGTAGTAGTAGTAAATAAACTCAATTAAACCACAGTTTGTGTACTTAATACTGTTAACAATCAAGTATACGAGCATAATGGCCTGACTGTTTCTTCTAGTGGCAAGTGACTACAACTGAAATGATTCTAATATTACCCTGTATGAGACCACATATTATGGATTTTTTTTCCTTACATATAGAAATCTTAAAAATCGTTTTTGCACTTTTTCAATAATTTCTGAGTTTGAAAATGCAGTATGAGACCAGATGATTGCAGCATATTCCATATGTGGTCTCACCAGGGCATTATAGAGTTTATAATTGTGCTTACTCTGAAATTTTTGCTATTTCTAATGACAAAACCCAAAGCACAATAAGCTCTGTTAGTTATTTCATAAAAGTGTATATTGAACTTCATGTTGATTTTTAATTTAACTTGAAGATCCTTCATAACACTCACTCTCTCAACTCGATCATTATTAATATAATAATCTTCAATAACAATATTGAGTTTTCATGTATATGAAACTACTGCACACTTTTTAACATTAAGAGTAATTTTTGAATCATTAAACCATTGAATAACTGATCTTAGATCATCTTGCAATTTGACTACATCTTTCTTATTAGAGATTGTTTTAAAAGTTTTAAAATCATCTGCATACCTACATTAAGCTGTTACAAGATTTAATACAGTCTGTCAAGTCGTTAATAAATAAAATAAAGAGCAATGGTCCTAGTTTGCTCCCCTGTGGGACTCCTGAGGATGACGCATATTGACAAATAGGATTTTAATAAATCAAAAGCATTTTCTTGAGAACCAAACTGTATCAGTTTATTTAAAAGAATACAGTGATTTACCTTATTATATGCTTTTTCACAATCAGTATTCAGAACAATCTGTTCTGTATACTGATTATACCAACTGTTCCCCTGCCTCAATAGCCTTAGCAATATGTTCAGAGAGAACACAGAGATTAGTTACTGTTGATTTGTCTCTTACAAAACCATTCTGGAATTTGCTGATTTTACTCTTAACATGCTCATATATATCATCATAAAGAATACTTTCAAAAATCTTAGAAATACTATTTAACAGGCTGATAGGCCTGTAGTTTTGAATGTCATTTATTTTTATCTTTTTTAAGTATTGGAGGAATTGTTGACACTTTTAAAATATCTGGAAAATATTCATGTTCAATCAACATATTAAACAAAAATGCCAGAGGTCTAGCCAGGGTTTCGGCCATTCCCTTATAGATATAGGCTGATATTTCATCAGGGCCTGTAGATTTTTTGGGTTTAAATTTTTTAATACTATTTACAACATCTTATTCTGTGATATATTTAAAGGTAAAAGAACCCCACTCAGTACGTTGAGAATGACAATGTGTGCAGTCAGATGTATCATGCACTGATGCAAAATATTTAGCAAAGGCACTCGCGATATCAAAAGGTGTATTAAACTTGGAGTTGTTTAATGTCATTTCTATGGGAATTCCAGTATTCTTTAAATATTAAATATTAATTAAAAATTAAATTTTCTGAAATTATTAAAATTATAAGCCCCAATAATGCTTATCAATATCTTGTAAAAATAACAGTTTTGATAGCAGCTTTCCTTTTATGCTGTTTCATTGAAAGAAAGAAAAACAGCTTTCAGATTTGCAGTGCCTATGGTATGGAGGGAGCAAAAATCATTAAAATTATAGTTATTTTTGTACTGTTGATGTTTCTGGATATACATAACACCAAAAATAAGAAAGTGATTGTTTATTCTAACCTCCAGTTAGTTATCTGTCCGTAGAGCATGGACCTGAACTGCCAGACCCTGAGCCTCCTGTACATATTGATGACATTTTAAATACTAGTGAATCAGAATCTGATGAAAGTGGTCCAGGAAGTGATGGTGAATTTCAGTGTCCTTCAGAAAATTTACAACCACAGTTGTTTACACAAGCTGAGTTAGATGACTTAGTAAGAGATTTGGGTTTAACAAAGGAAAAATCAGAATTGCTTTCTTTAAGATTAAAAGAAAAGAATTTGTTGTTGCCTGGTACATCCATTTACAATATAGGTACAGAGATCAACTGTTTCTTAAGTTTTTTAGGCATTGAAAGAAAGAAAACAGCTTTCAGATTTGCAGTGGCCTATGGTATGGAGGGAGCAAAAATCATTAAAATTATAGTTATTTTTGTACTGTTGATGTTTCTGGATATACATAACACCAAAAATAAGAAAGTGATTGTTTATTCTAACCTCCAGTTAGTTATCTGTCCGGTAGAGCATGGACCTGAACTGCCAGTCCCTGAGCCTCCTGTACATATTGATGACATTTTAAATACTAGTGAATCAGAATCTGATGAAAGTGGTCCAGGAAGTGATGGTGAATTTCAGTGTCCTTCAGAAAATTTACAACCACAGTTGTTTACACAAGCTGAGTTAGATGACTTAGTAAGAGATTTGGGTTTAACAAAGGAAAAATCAGAATTGCTTTCTTTAAGATTAAAAGAAAAGAATTTGTTGTTGCCTGGTACATCCATTTACAATATAGGTACAGAGATCAACTGAAGGGGTGAGTGGATGAAGGGAGTAAGTAACAAAAGTAAGTTTTTGAGAAATTTAACTCCAAAGTTTTATTGCTGGAACTTTTTTATTAATAGATTTTTTAAACCGTTTTTTTTTTATTCTCACAGGTAGGATATGTATAAATTTTATTGTAAAAACAAAAATCTCCCCGATTTTTAAAAACTTATTTGAAAAATATATATTTGTACTTACCTCTTTTATCCAAAAACTTTTTTGTGTTAGAAATTATGTCTATGCCAAAATGAAGGGGGTATGTGGACTTACCTCCTTCATCTAGGATAAATATTTGCTTTTTCTTTTGAATAAGCGCTATAATCAGAAAAAAAATAACATGGATGTCAAGTAAACACTTATATTTTTGATTTTACAAAGGGGTGACAAACACTGAATTTCTAAGCATCTTTTGAATCAGTCTAAGGATATTGTATCACCTTCTTAAAATTGTCGTTGCTCTATGATGGCTTCATAATACCACTTATCTTTTTCTGGAATGAAGCAAAGCTGTTCTTTTAGATTGTCTAACTTTTCGTTGCTTAAGGATCCAGTATATTGGATATGTCTTGGAATGTTGAATTCTTCAGGTAGAAGGGATGGGAAATTTTTCTGCTTGAGGATACATACCATTTTGAAAGGTGTGTAATAATCGTAGGACTCCTTGAAAAGGTATGATCCAAAGACATCTACGCGAATCCACTTGATTCCAGTTTTGAAATTAACCTTTTCATTAAGAAGATCTTTTTTTCTATTCATTAGTTTCATATTTTTCATAATATTTTCGGTGTGTCTAAAGTGATGTTGCATGTCTATCACCATATTTTTCTTGGTTGAAAAAATAATCACATCACGATATTCATCAGGAATATAAATGTTTTGATGTTTCTTTAGCTGTTTCTCAATACGTCCAAATGCTCTATCCGAGTCTAAGTATGAGTGTCCTACCTCTGGAAACTTGTGCTCAATCGTTTTAAAAATGCCTTTGCCCACAAGATACTGAAACAAACATACCATCAAAAAATTTTTATTTTGCCCAGCACACGAGTCCGTCCACAAAATAAGATGATCTTTTCCTTTGAAGGCTGGATCCACTTCGATTGTTCGTAGAAAACAACTAAAAATTTCCGAGCTACCTCTGGAAGCTTGATTTTCCGTCCATGTGCAGAAAACAGTTTTTTCCACATTTTTGGTTATTATGTGGATTCCCAAGTTATAAAACCACATTTGTCTAAGATAAAAGGCTTTAGAGGTACTAAGCCTAGGTAGGGGCATAGTTTGCTGTAGATCCAATGTTACATACACAGTGTTATCTGATTTGCTAGCAAATTCTCTATCTGTTTTTTGAGATTCAAACGCTGATTTGTAATTTTCAGCGTGCTCTTCATTACTTTTGCCAGAATCGCATGTGCTACATGTATCGCTTTTGGGATAACCAAAAGACAGATTAAATTCATTATTAAAAATGAATCGGTATGTAGCCTCTTTTATTTGAAATTTTTCATTTCTTCCGTCAGTTCGGCATTTGTCTAGGTAAAGTTTATGCATTCTAGGGATCGAAAGTTGCGGTGAAAGATATTTTTTGTGAATATTACAATGCCTGGAGTAGTGCGACTCTTCTGCTGGGAAACTGGAAATATGCTCAATGACGTAAGAAGCAACTTCAGCAGGGGTCTTGTTAGGTCTAACTGCGTGTTTTCCCCTTCTGTCCGGTTCAGGAGCATTTTTCCCTGATTTTATTGAAGTTTGGATCAGGTCAACCTTTTTCAAGCTGATTGCAAACAAGGAAATGAAAGCCCGTTTGCATACGGTAGTTTGCCGGCCACTACAAGTTACATTGTATTGGTAGGTGGCAGTTTTATGCTTTAATGCTCCAGTTTTCTTTCTCATTGGTTCCTTTTTTTTAATGCTCTTAAAAAGAAGGCAGTTTTTTGCATTTACATCTAGTTTGTAGTAGGAAGAAAATATAGATTCCCTTTCTTCTACAGTTATTGACTGAGAACACTTGTAGCGGCAATTTTCATTGCACAAAATCCCAGAGTTAACGGTTTTAGCGGGTTTTACTTGGCCTATTTTAGAAATGTAGGCCAGACCACTTTCTCTGCACTTGGCACGTTTTCGTGCTTTCCATTGTTCAATATTTTTCTGTCTTTTTCTAGTTACTTTTACTTTTAGTGGAAATATTTTCTTCTTGCTTTTAGTGGGCAAGTTAAGAGCCTCTTCATTTCCATTTTCAGGAAGGGCAACGATCTCATCATATGGAATATTTCCGTTTACTTGTAGTTCAAAATGTATATTGCCATCATTCATAATCTCATTTTCAGTTTCTTCACTCACCACTTCCTTATTGCCTTCCTCATTTCCATCCTCATCTGATTCGATATCATCTTTCTCATTTTCATTAGGAACGTATTCATCTCTTGAGTCATCACTAAATAATGATGAAAGGCTTTCATCATCTGAATCAAGTTTTTCTCCGTAATCTAAAACAGAACATTAGCATAAGCCTAAATTTGCCTGGTTTAATTTCAGCTGTTAAGAAAAACAAAACATTAGTTATTAATCTGGTCTGCTGATTTAAGTCCCTATTGACAGTCAATGATTAACAGAAAATAATTACTGTTAAATAAGCTAAGTACCACATTTGAAGGCAACAATCACGTGGGTCGGATAGTGTAATTGGTTAAGACACTCACCCAGAGTGAGACATCAGAGTTCTAATACCACCTTACCATTTCATTAGATTTTTTTAACTAGCCCATTGTTCAAATAATATGTATTTCTAATGTACTTACGTAGTTTTTTGTAAACTCCATGTTTGTTTTTGTTGGATGGTCGTGTACGTTCTGTACCTTGGATTTTCAGTTCTAGTTCATCAGAATGATTCTGATAATTTGAGCTACAAGGTTGAATGTAGATACTAGAGCCATCCAGTAGGTTTTTATGTTCTTTGGCTATATTTGAATCTGAAAAAAATGATATCACTAATGTTGCCGTTTTATTATGATGTTGATATTTAATTTAGCGCTTAATGAAAATATGATTTTATCAATACTAATGGATTTTTATTGATTTACAAAATTCGGTGTCATTAAAAGCATTCTAGTAGGCTTACAGCCCAAATAAACTTTTTGTAAACAACAGCATAAGACGTGCCGATGCTTTGCAAGTTACATAGGCCTAGACTTAGATTGTAGGCTAGACGTAATGTAAAAACTTGGCTTATCTTTAAATAAATGAAAATCAATCAATTAAAATTAATATTTTGCAAAATACTTGAAACTACTAAAGAATAATATTTACCTGATATCTTGGTTTCATTATCACCAACTTCTTCTGTAATAGTGGATTCTTGTTGTAATTGTTGTAAAGCCAAGTCTGTCAAAAATTTTCCCTAGTACTAGTCATAATAAATCACTTTATAACTAATTAAATAAACTAAAACAGCTAAGAACACTAACACAAGCAGTAGCGGGTGTTGCACTTGCACATAACCTAAAAACTTTAATTTGTTGTCATCCGATGTCAGCTGACGAATACATGAAGGAGGTATGTCACAATTTTTATTCTCTGTGGTATGGATGAAGGAGGTAAGTACTTTATCTTGTTACTTACCTCCTTCATTCACTAGATATTTAAAGTAGTATGGTCAATTACCTCCTTCATACGCTGGCTATCTCAATTATTTTAAATCATAGAAGGCTGGGGATAAGTGGAAAATTTAAGTTAGCACTTACCACCTTCATCCATGCGAATAACTCATTTTCTTAAAAAATGTCACTTACTCCCTTCATCCACTCACCCCTTCAACTGTTTCTTAGTTTTTTTAGGCAGGAAGAGGAGTCTACTGTCATGATATTGGTGGTCTAATGCATGAGTTTTTTATTGAGTATAATAAGGATGATCAGAGGATTTCTAGAGACTCTTCAAAAACGCTTACACAATGGGAACACTTATGCTTCACTTCCTATTGCTCATTCAGTACATATAAAAGAGACATAGGAAAATCTGACCACAATTCTACAGAAAATCAGCTATTCAGCTTACAATTGGATGATATGTGGAGATTTAAAAGTTGTTTGCATGCTACATGGTCGCACAGCCACAAAGCTTTGGTAGATCCAAAAAAGATCCTCCTCCCACTTCTACATATCAGGTTAGGCTTAATGAAACAGTTTGTCAAGACCCTGCCTAAGGATGAAGAATGTTTCCAGTACTTGAGTGGAAAGTTTTCCCATCTACCAGAAGCCAAATTGAAAGAAGGCGTTTTTGTTGGACCAGATATTGCATTGGATTGCATTCAAAAAAGTTGTAACCAAGTTTTTAGGTAATGTGAAAGACCCTAACTAAAAAATCCACTTTTGCATAACCAATCTTGACTTTTTCCCTGAAAATCTGCGTGGCGTCAATGAAGAACAAGGCAAACGACTCCACCAAAATATCAAGGTGATGGGAGAAACAATACCAGGGAGGTTGGAACCTATCACATCAGAGTTATTGACAAAAGAAGGGTCTTCATTACTAGGTATAAAATTTCTAGATGCTACCGTACCATCAATGTTCTTGTAAAATTTAACCTTATAGCCGTCCTCTAGGACAATAATAACTAGCTACAAAATGTCACTTTATTTTTTTTATAGCTAATTTCTTCTTCTTCGTCTAGCCATTCACGTCCACATCTGAACATAAGCCTCTTCAAGTCTTCCTTTCCATTGTTTTTTATTGTACGCTACTTGTACCAGCCAATTTTTCCCGGCAGTCCTTTTCAGATCATCTGTCCATCTGTCATGAGATGGACAGATAGCTAATTCTACTAAAACAAAATTATTATTGTTAATTTGATCATTTTCTTCATTTTCTTGATCTTCCGCATCTGATATAATTTTCTCAAAAAACTCTTCTTCATCTGATTACTAATCTTCCAGTGTAAGACTTAATTCACTTTCATCTTCGCTACTTTCATTTCTCTTTTTGTTTATTATTTTCCTTTTAGGAAATTAGAATGTTCTTCATTAAATACTTTCCGCATTTATCTTTCTTTCACACTTTTTAAACTGATCTTGGGTTTTTTGCCGATATTTTATTGTTCTATTTCTTCTTTAACAGGTATATCTGTTAAAATTGCACATCTCACCTTTCTTCTTTTCCTCTTAGTTTTTTTTCTTGGTGCTGCCTTCGGAAAAGGCCTAATTTCGTGTGGAGAAACTATAGTTTGGTTGTCCCCGACTTGTAGATGGTTTAGATATTATTTTCTGGCGGTTATTGTCATCATTATTAGCATCTTTATTACTTGCAATACTATTAGAAGGTTCTGGTTCGAACTCTTCAGGTCGGTCGGTGACGTATGGCCCTTCGAATATGCCGTATCTAATTATTTCGGAAATGTCGTCGATGCTTATAGGTTTTTCTGGATTCTTTGTTAACGACTGATTTGAAGCTTGGTTAAAGAACGTTTTATTTGGACCACTTTTTGCATAACCATCTTGACTTTTTCCCTGAAAATCTGCGTGGCGTCAATGAAGAACAAGGCAAACGACTCCACCAAAATATCAAGGTGATGGAGAAACAATACCAGGGAGGTTGGAACACCAACATGATAGGTGATTCTTGTTGACCACTTCATCGGGAACAACAGAGTGCCTCGCATAGGTGAAAAAGCTACTTCAGAAGTTTTACAGAAAAAATAGAAAGAAAATACAAAAGCATTGACTTCTGAAATGATTGTACAGACCTATACTATTACAAGATAAGAATTAGATAAAAGGAATTATTCTAATAATGTATCATTTTAATGTATTTGGGTATTTTTTCTTTTTCAAATTATTATACTGTAGAATAAACCAATTAATATTGTAGGAAAACTGTGGATTATACGTAAAATCTAATTGCAGATTCTTTTTTAGCACCAAAAAAATACATTGGATTCACTTAAATTTTGTAAGAAAAGTTTTATAAGTTTTTTTTGGACTGTGTAACTTGACAGTTAAAACCCCTATTCTGTTCTCTATATTAATGCAGTGTGTTTCTACTTTAACTTTTTTCGTCTCTTAACATCTACTTTACTCTTCTTTATAGTTATTTCATGTTTGTTCTATTGTTAGGCCTAACCATTTTTTGAATTGTTGTTGTCTTCTTAATAAAATGATACTTCTCTTATTTTAAAAATGATGCATTACCACTTAAAATGCAGTAATTAGTTTATAAATGTTAGAATATGTAATTTATTATCTTAAAAATTAGTAACAAATATTGTATTAATATCTTAATCAGTTCTGTTAAGAATTCTGGGTTTTCCAGTGCCTCTATGGGAGCAAAAAGGTGACATCTGCTAAACGAAATGCAGATAAAACTTAGGGTCGTTCACCTAATATTTTTTGCATATAAATGTCTCAATATTTATTTATTTATTGCGGTGGATTGATAAATTGTTCCATTATCGCTAGCGCCATGATAAAGAATACTGTTCTTGGACAAAAACAAAATCATTAATTTAAACAAAAATATTGGGATAAGAGGTGAATGTCGGCAATGAACTCTTTATTGGTTTTTTATGTGTTTGTTTTTTGTGTAAACTACTGAAAATTCTTACTAAAGAAATTCTTACTGTTAATTCTGGTTCGGTAATTGTTCAAGTTCAATATTTGCTGCCCATACTATCTTAATAATTTTTGATGCAGTGCCTTTATTGTAGGTTTAGATTTCGTTACTTCTATGATCCCATCGCTTCTTATTTTGCATATGATTTTCCCTCTTATCATTTTTAGATGTTTCATTGCTAAAGCGTTTATGTTAGACTCAGCTTTCTCCTGTTTGTTTAAGTTTTCTTAATATGTTAAGATTTTAACTTACTTACTCTTTTAGGTAGAATTGTTATCGTATATACTCTGTTTGCTATTTCGTCAACTTGAATTTCTAATTTACGCCACAATGGGGTTATTTATATACACACTTTATGTAGTATTCTTAAACAGCTACAAACTTCAATTATTAATATAAGTAAATTGCTAAAAAAAATTGACAAAATAGATTCTGTAAAATCATCTCTCTTCTTCTTCGAGTTCCGCTCCTCGAAATCATTCTTCTTCTTCTTATAGTGCCGTGCACCTATAGTGCGTTGGCGAATTATCTTAAGGCTAGACGTCTGTCTTTTGCGGTATGCAAAAGATCGCCAGTTTTATTTATGCCTGTCCAGTTTTTTATGTTCCGAGCACGAGTAGCCGCGACATTTGTTTGCGACCTACTCCTATCTTGCCTTCAATCTTTCCCTGGATGATTAGTCGAGGGATTGCATTTTTTTTCCTCTCATAATGTGATTCTGATCTCAAAGATCTCAAATGATCTCAAAGTGGTTTATTTTATCTGATTCATGCAAAAAAAATTATACCCATGGGGAAGCATGTTAAAAACCACCTTTACATGCAAACTCAATACAATACTTTTTTTCAACTGTCTCTGGTGCTAAAACTTTTGTATATCTAAAGCTTTTTTGCACTGCTATTAGTATTGAAGAAATTACAATAAAAACGTAGCCAAATAAGTGCATTTTGGGGTTGCCGTTGAAGGGAAGTTTCAACTTCGAAAGCGCATGGTTAAATGCTACATTTGGTCAGTCCTCTTATACGGTGTCGAAGCATGGATATTAAAATATCCACCATTAATCGTTTGGAGGCCTTTGAAATGTGTGGCTGCACTGATGTATACTAAAACTTCCATGGACGGTTATGCTGACAAATGTGGCAGTCCTTGAGAGAGCAAATGCTGCTCGCGAGCTGCTTGATAACATCAAATGTAGAAAGATGGCCTATTTTGGACACGTAGTAAGCGGAGACCGATATAATATTCTTTAACTTATTATGATGGGTAAAATCGAAGGACGCATGAGGAATTGGTAGAAAGCAGGCCTCTTGGTTGAAGAATATCAGGGAGTGGACAGGAATAAAGAAAGCTGAGCAACTATTTAGAATAGCTCGAGACAGAGACAGTTTCGCCATGTTAATCGCCAACGTCAAGGGGACTTGATAGGGCACGTTAAGAAGAAGTTGAAGGGAAAAGAGGAGGTGACTAAGATTATATCTGAGTAGTGAGTTAAGTATTAGTAAACTAAGTAAAATATTAACATAGGTTTTAAGCCACCTCCCTCCGATACTTACAGTACATGCTGCCTTTTCAAAGAGTAAATTAAAAGTACACCAGCTCAGTCTACTGAAAAAGTGCAGCTAATGGTTGAAAAGCGAAAGCGGATTCATTTAAGGAGAGCAAAGGCGTTTTATGAGTACATGGAAATTGATGTTTCTCATTCTGATAACCTTTACTTTGATCTTCAACAAATTCATCCACAACCGAAAAGTCCAATTCAAAAAGCTTATTACGCCAGACAACTTTTGTTTTATACCTTTTGTATTATTACTGATCTAAAAACTCAAAACCACATGTTCTACACTTGAACAGAGAAGTGGACAGGAAAAAGCAGTGTGGGATCATTGTTGTAAAGTCTTCGTTCTTATACTGAACTAGAAATGTTTGTTCTGATTCGTTCAAGCACAGCTTCCGCAGTAATAAGTTCCACACCATTGCATATTTTACTATTTTTCTGTTTCTCACTATTTCTCTTTTTTATGTATGCTAACATAAGGTTTTCGAATGAAACGGCAGACTTTTCGGTTAAAATGTTCTTGCATTCGGGTTGATTTTTCCGCTACTTGAAAAATTTCTAAAATAAAAAATAGTTACTTTTTATACTGGGCAGAATAATTTAAAAAAGAAACTACCTGATACATTATCCATAGAATATGTGGTACTTGTTGATATTTTTGGATATTTCCTTTATTACATCGTCTAAAAATAGCAGATTAAAGTTACATATTCCATAAAAATAGTCAGTTTATAAAAAAAAAAACAATTAAAAAATTACGTCCAAGTTCATTTGAGGCTCCAACAGAGGCAGCGCTTAATGTAGAGATAGAAGCAGTCTCGTTTGACTTGCTGGAGGGTTTCAGACTTTCAACTGATCTTTCCATCTCTGAAATGCATCTGCATCAAATGTTTCCTCGGGGACTACTTTATCGTTAAAGGGAAACATTCTTGCTTTTCTGAAACCATTTGAAATAATTTCGTCTGGGCGACTAGTCCATATTTTTCCCAAGAGTACAGAAATTTCGGCCTTTGGTAGTTTTTGACCAATATGCAATTTTTGCCATGATACCAGTAAAGGATCTCATCTATATTTAACTGCTTTCATTGCCATCAAATCAAGCGGCTGGAGAATGTGGCTGCTATGCGGCGGTAGTTCTATAATCGTTACTTGAGTATCAATTGCCATTTGGATAAGGTTTATACTAACATGACTCACATGCCCATCAAAAAACAAAAGTACTGGCCGTTCAGTACCTTTGGCTTTGAAAAAACTGTTTTTAAATAATTTTCAAATATGTCGGTTTGCATCCATCCATTGGATGATGCAGCATAGGTAGTTTCGGGAAATGCTTTTCCCTCTGGAGGCATCATATGTGTCCATATTTGCTTCCTTTTAAATATAATCAAAGGAGGGGCTTTTTCACCTTTCCCATTGCATATAAAAAGCACTGATGCATTTTCTCTTCTGGAAGTGCTTGTCGTCCTGGTCGCCTTGGCACCTTTTTTTCCTACGAATTTGGTTTTTCACGGATCGGAACAAAAACTTGTTTCGTCCAAATTCCAAATTAAATGTGGTTTGTTTTCAATACCCAGATTATTAATAGTTTTTAAAACTAAATCAAAATAATTATTTATTATAAAAGGGTCAACACTTTTTCTTCTTGCTATCTAACGGATAGATTATGACGTTTCATAAAGGAAAAAAAACCGGTCTTTTCCAGGAATTCCATATTGAAACGGAGTATTAGTTTGATTCGCTTTAACGTATTCGCTTCTTCCTTTAATGCGATCGAGTAGAGTATTTAGAGAAATTTTGTGTAATTTATTTGCCGCATATGCAGAGTACCTTCCACTTTTAACATCTTCTATAGTCTGAAGAAGAGTTTCCTTGGAATAATTCTTGCCTCTTTCAGATTTTCGAAATACATTTTCGAAACAACAAAAACATTAGCTTAATTTGTCACGACAAAACCATTGAGTACAACTATGCACATTAAGGATACAAATAATCACCCGGTAAAACAGTTTTCGACGATCAGCCGGTAAATCGGTCAGTGCCACTCTTTGTCAAGTAGCTCAGTATACTTGTAGGTAGAATATTCTTATTTCAGATTCCTTCTATTTATTAGGATAATACATATTAAGGATTATAACGCAGTTGTCCCAAAAATGCTCTTGCCCCACCTGACCCTAAATCATTTCTTCATTTGTTATATTTTTGGTCCGTTATAAGTTTCAAAACAAGACAACCACCAAATTTTATTTGAAGAAGCGCGGGTATTTCAGAGAATCTGTACATATCTCTTAATACCCGATTAACCTTAATCGTAAAGAAGTTCAGCATGTTTGTTTTTTAGGTACAATCAGTTTTTAAACAGTTAATGCGTGACTGGAGTTCGTTGGGAGCCCTCGAACGCAAACAATGCTACCAACCGATTTTTGAAGAAATCTTTACAAATTATCCCGAAGATAAATTTGATAGAAGCAATATACGTGTCTTGGTACCAGGAGCGGGCCTCGGTAGACTTGCGTTTGAAATAGCGTCCAAGGGATTCTTCTGCCAAGGCAACGAATTTAACCTCTACATGATTATAGTTTCCTTTTTTGTACTCAATTTATGTAAGAAAGTGGATGAGTATGAGATATATCCATGGATCCATCAGTACTGTAATAATCTGAAAGCCGAAGATCAGTTATTCAGTGTTAGGTAAGTTCTTTTCTTTTACCTACGTTTTAATTAGTTAATAGTGGAATAAGGGTCAATCCATTGTCAAGTGGTCCAAAGGTGGATGCTTGACTATTTTTAATATTTTTACTTTTTCGACGTCTTATACTTCAGTCTATTAGACAAGTACAAAATTGCATTAATTTTATTTTTTAAAAAATTATTTTGTCGATGGCGGCCATTTTTGTTTCATCGTGTCGGTCCATTTTCACGGAAAACATGGTTTCACTCTTTAGCCAATATTTTCACTTAGGTTTGTCCTAAAATAAATAAATCAAAACCCAATCTGTTTTGGAAAAGTATGCTCTAAAAAATAGTCTGTGGCAAGACTTGCAGAATTGGCTGAGTTCAAAAAATATTACGTACCATCCCGGATCTATAAGAAAGGAACTTTATTCGTTGTGTGCCCTTCATAAAGAAAAAATTTTAAAAATACGAAATTGATGAAATTGCCAAAATCGTGGAATGACAGTAACTTAGATCCCCACCAATATCATTGTGAATTAAACCCGATTGAACAGGTATGGGCACAGATAAAGAGTGAAGTTTCAAGAAAAAATAACCACTTTTAAAATTCATGATGTTAAACAAGTTGTTTTTGGAGGCCGTAAATAATGTAAAACCTGAAATACTGGGAAAAATGCAGTAAATCACACTATTAAAGAAGAGGAAAAAAAATGTGGAAAGCTGGACAATATTACTTGATAAAATGACCGAGCCAGTTATTATAAATCTTGGTTCTGAAAGTTCATCTTCTGAATCTGATTTGGATTTGTAAACAAGTAGCTGTAAGTTTTATATTAATATATTTTATTCATCTATTTAACATACCTTAGACGGTTTTAAAAAACTCTTTTTCTCTTTTGTAATTTTTAAAAATTAAAAAAAAATGTGAATTTTTTAAAACCCTTTTTAATGTAGGGCCAGTCAGTTCTAATATAGTGTGTGATAAAAGAGGTCACTTTTGTTTACATTACACATTAACACTTTAATAACACTGAAATAAATCATTTATTTTTTTACAATTTATTCAAAGTAATTTTTCAATTAATCTTGAAGCACGCCCATGGAGTGGTCGAAGGTACCAGTTAAAATTATGCTAATTACTCTCGAAGCGAAGCCATGTTGTTCCGTGAAATGACCGACCACGATGAAACAAAAATGGCCGCCGCCGTCGGCCAAAATAATTTTTTTTTAATAAAATTAATGCAATTTTCTATACTCTATAAAACTGAAGTTTAATTGGTAGAAAAATAAAAAATATTAAAAATAGTCAAGCAACCAACTTAATTTATATTGGACCACTTCGTATGGATTGACCCATAAATAATAAGAGGAAAGACGATTTTATATACATTTTGGAAGATACGGAAATTATTTTAAATCTAAAGCAACATACAATCAAACGACATACTGCATTTGGCATTTTCTGTACGATTTAGTAAGAAACATTTTAGGTTTCCTGATGCTATCCCAACTCTCACACCTGACAACGGATTTTCCATGACCGCCGGTGATTTTCTAGAAGTATATACTCACAGCGACGACTGGCATTGCGTTGCTACTTGCTTCTTTATCGACTGCGCAGCCAACGTTGTACAGTACATAGAAAAAATATATAAGATATTAAAACCTGGCGGCCTCTGGGTAAACTTGGGTCCATTGTTGTATCACTACTCTGACATGAAAAACGAGAAGAGTGTCGAGCCGAGTTTTCAAGTAGTAATGCAGGTAAGGTACCTAAGTTTTTCTTTTTATTCTTTATTTTTATCCTTAATTAGAAGAATGTGTGTTTGGAATCGATTGAGATACAATGTATTTTGTCCATTTTAATATAATTGATCATAGGTACACCAATATTATAGAAAATATATACTGAAATGCTACAACAACTACAAATCTGCACGGTACTACCAATAGGATACATATCAGGAGAGGTATTCGACAGGGAGATATTATGTCGCCTAAGTTGTTCATTACTGTACTTGAACATGCTTTGAAATCACTGGAATAGGAAAGTAAAGGAATCAATATTGATGATGAGATGCTTAGTCATCTTCGATTCGCAGATGATATTGTTCTGATTTCAGATGACCTAAAGGCTGCCAGTGATATGTTGAATGAACTCAGCGATGCAGCACGTAAAGTAGGTCTAAATAATAACTACCAAAAGACAAAAATGATGACTAATTTAGTTCCGAGCCATCCTTTAAGGGTAGAAGACGTCGAAATTGAAATTGTTGACAGCTACATATACCTTGGACATACGGTAAAAATTAGCAGAGATAATCAAACTGCTGAGCTGCTAAGAAGAATAACACTGGGATGGGCAGCATATGGAAGACTGCGTGATATTTTTAAAGGTGATATACCTATCAGCTTAAAAAGAAGAGCCTTTAATCAGTGTGTCCTGCCTAATCCTTACATATGGCGCAGAGACACTTACCCTAACAAGGACATCTGCACGAAAACTACAAGTGACGCAACGTAGAATGGAGAGATCATTGTTGGCATAACGTTGCGAGATAGGGTAAGAAACGAAGAAATCCGTAGAAAAAGTGGTGTAGAAGCCATTATAAAACACATAGCCAAAATTAAATGGAGGTGGGCAGGACACGTCGCTAGAATGAAGGATTAGACCAAAAAAATCTTGGAGTGGAGACCGAGAGCGGATAGACGAAATCCGGAGACCACCCACAAGATGGACTGACAACATAAAGAGGATCTGTACCAACTGGATTGCAGCAGTGCAGGATAGATCTGAATGGAGGTTTTTCGAGGAGGTCTATGTATAGCAGTTGACGACTATGGGCTGATGATGATGATGAATCGTTTATTGTTAGAGGGAGTAAGCGCCACTTACTATTGTTTCATATTATAGTAAAAACACTTCCCTAAAAAACTAAAAAATACATAGCTATAGCGTTTGGCCTGTCTCGTATGCAGTTTACCATTGAAGAGAATGGACGAATTACGATGTTGCCAAAATGATCTTGTTTTATTGCAAATTAGGTTACAATTTCATCAAATAAAAATGCGAATCTGTAAATTTCTCATGGATTTAAGAAATTTTGTACCAGTATTTGTTCAACCAGTGTTTCATTTTTAATATCATCATCCAGTTTTAAATGGCAATATATCCGCGCCACTGATCGCCAATTTTTTGAATCAATTCAATGTTTTAATTCAAATATGTAATAAGGCAACCCTGCCGCTGTTTCTTACGTATAAGCTTGATCGGAAATAATCATCTTTCATTCACTAATGAGTGCATGAGGGATGTGGAGGGGAGACCAAGGGGAAATATGATTGTTATCTTTGTCTATTCGCTGAAAATATGACTTTATATATGTGCTAGATATCCTGTTAAATTCTACCATACCGACCATAAACTTTTACCTACACCATATGTAACAATATATGCTAAGAGGTTCCATATAATTTGGCACTATTGGTCAAAATACCGTTTATGCAGAACCGTAGTGGGATGATTTTTTCGTTTTTTGTTTTGGACTTATAGTTTGTTGTGTTTTTATGAACCCTATGATTTGTCATTTAATATTCTACCAAACTTACTAATATTAACTTTGAAAAATTTCCGTTTCAGGTTATAACGAAGATGGGCTTTGAGTTGGAAAAATGTGAAACTCATATCAAGACGAAATACTGCCAGAGTCCCAAATCTATGTTACAGTATGAATATGACAGCGTATTCTTCGTATGTAGAAAGCCAATATCAGTGACAAGTCATCAAGACGACTATTTGGACCCTATTTAATAAAACAAATTTGTGATAATCTATTTAGTTATAGTCCTTAGTTTCCTTAATTAATCCTTTCATTGCAATACCGTTTGGTGTTACTAAGTTGTTCACTTTGATTTACATATATTTCATATTTTAAATAGAAAACTGAATATTTTTCTCCAAAACTCTCATTTCAAGTTCATTAAAACTTCTACCAATACACCAGATAAGTCGTGAATTATGTAGTGATCAAATGAAATCAAATTTGTGAAGGTAGGTTCAAATAGATCTTACTAAATAAATAATTTTACGTTTTTTAATAGATCATATTTAATTGTTTAATTTGGATATAATCTTCTGATATGATTATCATTTATTCGAGAGTATAGTTTTGGGACCTCAAAAAAGATGAGTAGATGACATATAGGCAGTGGCAGGCAAACAGTGGATTAGATTGGCGCAAGATAGAGAAAGATGGAAGCAATTGGGAGAGACCTACATTCAGGAGTGGATGGAAAATGGTTGACAAAGAAAGAAATACTTTCGGGACACAATATTTCTTTTCTACCTTGGTTATTTTTTTGTATCTTTATTCATTTGTCTAAATTTCTAGTTTTTTTTATTTCGTATTACTTAAATAATTTTTAATTCTGTCTCTTGCTGGTCTCCACCTAATGTTGTATAATTGCTCATGCTTGGATAGAATCAAACTCAATACATTTGCTCATTATCCACTCTAGCCCCACGAGTTCGTAGAAGTGTCACTAAAGGCCATAATAGACTTACGTTAAAAATGCTGAGCTGAGCCAACTTTAACCTAGGGATGAGCTACAATCTCTTGGATCAACTGGAAGAGTAGTTAAGCTCCACTCATATTGAACGTAACCTAACCTAACCAACTAATGCTCGTTTAAGTTAAACACAGAAATTATATTGTTAGAGAGGAAAAGTGGCATCGAAACGAAACAGTAACTATGTACTTTTTAAGAACCTTTTCAATCTATAATCTAATTTTACCAGCTATTATAAACCCGTCTAAGAGGGTTTTTATGCCATTTTTCTATTGTCAAATACCAAGTAGTCATTAAAATAATCTTCCCCAAAAGTTTTCATCTTTTAACTGGTACTAGGGCTCAACATACTAGGAATTTGTTGTGGTAACCGTCCAATAGACATAAAAAGCTAGAGCTCATAAATAACCACAGCTCCAACTGGAATACACTTCAGTTTCCAAACAGGCCATCTGGTGAATTTTGTCGAAACCAATTGTCTCGCGTACTAATGATCTATTGAATAAATATGAACGAAATAATCACTCTCTGGTCTGACGTACAACGTAAGATTCAGGAAGACGCAGTATCACATCAGAGTTATTGACAAAAGAAGGGTCTTCATTACTAGGTATAAAATTTCTAGATGCTACCGTACCATCAATGTTCTTGTAAAATTTAACCTTATAGCCGTCCTCTAGGACAATAATAACTTTAGCTACAAAATGTCACTTTATTTTTTTTATAGCTAATTCTTCTTCTTCGTCTAGCCATTCACGTCCACATCTGAACATAAGCCTCTTCAAGTCTTCCTTTCCATTGTTTTTTATTGTACGCTACTTGTACCGCCAATTTTTCCCGGCAGTCCTTTTCAGATCATCTGTCCATCTGTCATGAGATGGACAGATAGCTAATTCTACTAAAACAAAATTATTATTGTTAATTTGATCATTTTCTTCATTTTCTTGATCTTCCGCTTCTGATATAATTTTCTCAAAAAACTCTTCTTCATCTGATTACTAATCTTCCAGTGTAAGACTTAATTCACTTTCATCTTCGCTACTTTCATTTTCTTTTTGTTTATTATTTTCCTTTTAGGAAATTAAAATGTTCTTCTTCATTAAATACTTTCCGCTTTATCTTTCTTTCACACTTTTTAAACTGATCTTGGGGTTTTTGCCGATTTTTATTGTTCTATTTCTTCTTTAACAGGTATATCTGTTAAAATTGCACATCTCACCTTTCTTCTCTTCCTCTTAGTTTTTTTTCTTGGTGCTGCCTTCGGAAAAGGCCTAATTTCGTGTGGAGAAACTATAGTTTGGTTGTCCCGACTTGTAGATGGTTTAGATATTATTTTCTGGCGGTTATTGTCATCATTATTAGCATCTTTATTTCTTGCAATACTATTAGAAGGTTCTGGTTCGAACTGTTCAGGTCGGTCGGTGACGTATGGCCCTTCGAATATGCCGTTCTAATTATTTCGGAAATGTCGTCGATGCTTATAGGTTTTTCTGGATTCTTTGTTAACGACTGATTTGAAGCTTGGTTAAAGAACGTTTTATTTGGACCAAAAACGGTTCTGTCAAGTGGCTGTAACTTGTGAGATGTATGGGGCGGTATAGTTAATAATACCACTCCATTATTTTTGCCAAATTTATTGCAGGAACCGAGATATGTGATTCATGGTTCTCACCATGATATAAGGAAACAAGGTATGCTCACACGCATCTATTTTGAACAGCCAATCGCGTTTACGACCAAAATCCGCCATTTTGAAGGCGGCAATTCAAATATGTACAAAATTGATAAAAAATATCGTAGTTAAATAAAATAAAGTAAAATTAATATTATACATTAATCCAGATTATTGTTAAAATGATATGAACAGACTCTTGCTAAAATATTTTTAAAAAATCGAAACAAAACAAAAACAAAATTTACTTTTTAAATTCCAATACATTGCAAATTTAAGGTTAAAAAATGCAAAACACTTAGCTGGACGTAAACAAAGCAGACGTCACGCATGCATGTGACGTATTGAAAAAATGGTGGATTTTGGTCGGCGCAGCGATGTGCAAAAACGAGTCCACCTAGTGAGCATACCTTGTTTCCTTATATCATGGTTCTCACATATAAGAAGCACCGTGTCATTTATGGATGGCTTAACGTGAGCTATAATATGTTACAAATAAATTTTCGTTTATCCATCCTGAAGGATTTGCAATCCCTATTGCTCCAGAAGGAGCACCCTTTTTGCATGTGTTACTTAAAGAGTACTCTTCTTCTTCTTCTTCTTGGCTTTTCCCATTACGAGTTCGCCGTTTTCGTCCTCCACAGCACTCTATTCTCCCAGTATCCTTCTCTGAGGTCTCTATCTATCATAGCATTTCCGACGTATATTTTCCATCTTGTGGCAGGTCTTTCCATCTTGTAAAGTGTACTCGAGGGAATATAAGCATAGGTGGCACCTGATTACTAACTGCATTTATAGCTGCCACCATAGCTATGTTGACTCCTCGTTCTCCAGAAGTTACGCTTCCTATTTGTTTTTGACATTTTTGTGCTAGTATTTTTGGAGGAACATGAATGTTAGTAGTGCCAGTTTCATCAACAGTTATTTTGTTTGCCTCAAAATGGTAGCGATGGTAACAACTTTTTAAAGTTAACAAAGGAGATTGAAAACAGTGTTTTTGTTGAAAGCATTAGCTCTTGCTATGCTTGTAGCTTCGGGTTGTCGTAAAGCTACAGTTGGATGTCTAAGTAAAAATCCTCATATCCACTTCCTCCCAACTTGTTTTTCTTAACCTAACCTAACCAAGGATTTGGAATTTTTTTTATTATTTTCGTTAGCAAATTCGTATGTTAATTTTTGAAGTTCTTTCCTTGGTAATTCATATGGTAACTTGGCCGCCGTTTTTAGATAATCTACCAAAAGATGTTCTTTATCGTCTGTGAAAATTCGCTTATGTGCAGTTTTACTTTTATAATTAAAAGTTTTCTCTTGTGAAGTTTGATGAATCTTTAAATGCCTAAGCAAAGTGGTTTTTGAAAGTATTATTTTCTTTCGTTGCTACATTTCTTTTTTATTGGACCAAGGTGCATTGAAAGCAGATACCATTTTCCAAGTTTATATTGTGTTTTTAGGTTATGTTTAAAAATTCGGTCAGTAATGCATTTAAAAGATGAATATACAACAAACTTGCCTACAAATGAACTTTTATCAATACCTTAAAATTAACAGAAATACTTCACGATGATATCACTATGGAATACTAGAATTAAAAATGCGAAGATCACCAGATTTCTACAAATACGCAAAATGCCAATTGGTCCAAGGTACAACACTTTCCCCTAATTTGTCTGACTATCGAATATTAGACTTTTTAAGCTCAGTTTTTTACACATTGTAGCAACAACACTGTAATTACTGTCAAAAATATTTCTATACTATACTACGAGATTCATCCACCGACTGACCCTACCTCTCCCATACTTTATTTCTTGCTGTCACCTATATTAACTTAGCGGTTCGACTTAAATTTGTTGTATAGTAAATCAAACTGAGTGTGATGAAAGGATTAAGAAATTTTGTAATTGGTGTTACAGAATTAGTTAAGAATTTATTTGTACAAAGACAACCCCAGAACTGGAAAGTTTAAGTTAAGAGTAGTATATATTTCAGTTTGAAATTTGCGGTAGTGTGCAGAAAATTTTCAGCCTTTGAAAATAATACATACGTTTTTTTTTTATTTTCGAGATGGATCTGATATTTTATTTTGTATTTGATATTTAGAGATAATTTGCAAGTCACAAGGTTCATCTAAACTGTTGTTAACCTTTAGGAATGGTTCGAACGTCGCCGGGCATGGAATTTCTTTGTTAAAAAATATTTTCGTGTCCTTTTTGTCGGTACTCATTCAAGGCGTCACAGTTGTTCGAATATAAGAAGCGACTATTAACAATGGCGCCAATTTATAACAAGGCATTTAGAAAAAATTAATCAAAATTGTAATATTCGCTATTAACCCTTAACTAGTGAGGTGCACAATATGTTGCGTACTAGGTGACGTGGGGTCTTAGCGTACCCCATTTTAAAATAATGTTTTTCGGCTTATTTTTTTATAAATTGAATAATTGTTTACATATTGTGTATTTACATATTACTTTAACCTACAAATAAAAAATATTAGGTTTTAAAGGGCTACCTTGATTATTACATGATTATTTAACACATTCTGAATAAAACCCTTTATTTTGACCAGCATAAACTTTATTAGTAACTAAAACATTTTTTTTGAATTAACAGTTAATCTTCAAAACCACAACATGAAAGCATATTCTTATAAAAAAAGATAATCATCTTCTGGATCCTGGTTTGTTCTAAGATTTTCCCATTCTGTTCCCTTGCTTTGTTTTCCAGTTAGTATCTTAAGTGTTTTCAGATCTTGTTCCATGTACCTAGTTTGGGTTTTTACCTGGACTTCTTCACTGGTGTTGCTCATTATATGTTTTGTGTTTCGTCTCCAACATCCGTTCAACATGGCCCATCCAGAGCAGACATCCGATCTTTATGGATGTTATAACCTCGGGTTCATTGTATGCTGTATATAGTTCAAAGTTATATCTTCTGCGCAATATATCATTTTCCTTCACCCCCTTATATATGTGTCTAAGGATTTTTGTTCAAACGTACCTAATAGGTTCTCATCGCTTTTCGACAGTGCCCATGTCTCTGATCCACATATAAGGACCGGTTTTATCAGGGTCTTGTATATTTTGCATTTGGTTTTTCTTGTGATGTTAGATCTTCGATGTTTAATTAGTCCATTATATGTTTTATTAGCGATAAGTATTCTTCTCTTAACTTCTTCACTGATATTGTTATCTGCGGTAACTAGTGGACCTAGAGTAGTAGTTTCTTTGGCCTGTCGATTTACTGGCCTTCATGTATTTGGTTTTTATTTCGTTAATGTTTAAGCCACTGTTGTGTACCGCTCTTTCTATCGCATCAAATGATATCATCCTCTCTTTCGCTTCTTGCTATGATATCAACATCATCTGCAAATGCCAATATTTGTACACTTTTTGTTATTATTGTTCCTCTGGTGTTGACTTTTGACTTTCTAATTATTTTCTCTAATGTGATGTTGAATAGAATACAGGATAGGGCACCCCTGTCGTAAACCCGTTCTCATATGGATAGTAGCTGTTAGTGCGGTTTGAATTCGAATTTTGCTTTGTACTTTAGTGTTTCTTTTACTATATCAATGAGTTGAGTTGGAATATCAAACTATTTCAGTGCATGGATCAGAAATTCTCGATGGATGCTATCATAGGCACTCTAAAAATCAATGAAAAGATGTGTGCCTATATTAAATTCACGAGTCTTTTAAAAAGATTTGTCTCAAGACGAAGATATGATCTATTGTGGACTTCTGCCTGCGGAAACCAGATTGATACCCCCCAACTATTTGTTCCGCATATGGTCTCAATCGGTCATACACAATATTTGACAGTATTTTATATGCCACAGTTAGTAGCGTTATTGCCCGGTAGTTTTTACATTGAAGCTGATCTCCCTTATGTAGTTTGATAATTACTCCGGTATTCCAGTCTTGTGGCAGTTGTTTATTATTCCATATGTTTACTATTAGTATATTTTATTTAGTACATGTTATTACATATTAGTATATGTTTATTATTAGTTCGTGTATCGCATTTAGTATCGCAAGATATAGTGGATCTTCGTTTTTTCAAACTTTTCTTTGAAGAATTCTGTCCATTTTTGTAGTATTTCACTCTGTTGAGTTACTATATCTCCTTCTTTGTCTTTGCACATCATTATTCTTGGTTTAAAATTCTTTTCTGCTTTTGTTAAGTTTTTGGTAGACTTTTCTGATTTCTGGTGGTTTATTTAGTTCTTCCATTTCTTGTAGTTCTTTTTCTACGTGTTCTCTTTTTTTCTGTGATGGATTTTCTTCTCTTTCCTCCTTAGCATTCTATATTTCTCCTCTGCTTTTCGTGTTCTATGTTGTTGTTGTAGTCGTTGAAGAGCCGTTGTCTCTTCATCGAACCACTATCTTTCAATTGATTTGAGCTTTTTTTTGTAGACCCAGGGTCTCTTTGGCCGCGTCTTGTATGATGTTTTTACACGCTTCTCATTATATGTTTATATCCTCGTACTTTTGTCTGTTGTCTAGCCTTCGTTTTATATATTCTTTGTATTTTGCCTTTTTGCTGTTGTCTGCTAAAAAAAGATAATAGCAATTCTAAAAAGTCATATTTGTTAAGAAATGACACTAGATTCATGGACCAAATTTATTGTTCACAAAAATCCTTACAAATTTTTTCTGTACATTCAGCACATATTGGTATATGACAAAATGTGCAAGAGGATACAGTTTTCTTATGTTTGGACATAGGACACTTTCCACGGCGTTTTCTTTTGTTTAAATTCTTTTCATTCATAGCAATGGACAACGGAATTTGCAAGATTTTTCCAATGGAAATTCCGAGATTTTGTGACACCCGTGTGTTCTCGATTCTTCTATGAAGTTGAGGTTTTATGAGAGAAAAAGTAATCGAGATTTGTCTTCACTATGTTTTGTGCATGTATATAAAACATATGAATTTTTGGAAGAAGTGTTCTGGAGCTGAAAAAAATCGTCATCGGCCAACTTCAAGTTCGTCTGCTTGTCGAAAATGTAGCACATTTTTGATCTAGACTATCGACCCCACCTTTACTTATGTTATAAAAGGAGATTATTTCTTCTTTTCAAGTCTCAGCATCAGTAGCCTTGTTTCTATGCATGGAAGAACTTGTTTAAATTAAAAATAACTGCTTTTTTGTGATATGTGTTACACTTATCACTTACAACGCAGTGTAGGGTTCAAATCTTTAAGTAATACATTTCTTTGAAAGGTACTTGTTTTTCGTGAATTCATTGTAGTATTTTTTATTTTTATATTATATTTTTCTTTTTGAAGGTAAAGAATACAGTAAAAAGTGTTAGTCCCAAGTAATTTGAACTGAGTAGTTTTTCATTATTCTCAAAAAAGTTGCGTATTTAAACTTCTTTTACAAATTTATAAACAAAAATAGTCACACAGCGTTAAATTTTTTAATACGGTCAGTAAATGGTCAGTTTGAATTCCAACTTTGGTAATTTTGTTGTGAAGCGACCACTTTGTGATCGGGTGAATTCTCGTATTTTTTTTTTCACACAAGAATTTTTTACAAAACTAACCAGGAGAATTTTCCCCAAATCGTTGTTCAAGCGGTTCCGTAGATATGTATAGTACTGAGAGTATTATTATACCCGTTTAAGTAATCGAAGTCAATATGTACTACCTTTTGAGGCTCAAAATACAGCTCCCATGACTTTTCCGTCCAATCAGGTGGTCTTGGCTTTCTTTGGTGTGCCACCATCACTGTTTTGTCCATACTGCGTGTTGAAATGAATCCAAGCTTCAACAACAGCAAAAACCATTCGGATTGCGTTGTTCATTGCCAAAAGTATTCTCCGAATTAAACACACATGCCCATTTTTAGTTAAAATTGAGTATACATCGTTCGGATAACTTTTTCATTTCCAAATATTCGTTTTGTACATGCTCAGTTGTCATGTTTAAAATTCTGCGCTCTCATAAGCTATCGCGTTTTTACATTATTATTTCTGCGACACTTCTTAATACACTTTTACGACCATGAACCAATTCAGCTTTCAAAAATTACACCGTTGCTAATAACTGTGCATATTCGCCATAAGCAGCATCCAGTTTGACTTTTGTGCTGATTTTAGCTTAAAATGTGAAGGTACATAACAACAATGTTCGCACTTTGCATTTTTCAGAAAAGAAAAGTTTGCTTTGGACCACTATTGCAACCAATTTCATAGATGTTGTTTTGCGTTGGGTGACAGGTGTCAAAAATCGAGAGCAATTAGTTTGTCACGAAACACCATCCATGGTGGATACATAAGTTTGGATGAATGCGTAATCTTGAAAAATTTTCTGCACATTATCCAATTAGTTACAAATTATAAAAATCGCTACAAGAGGTATAAAACATGTAACCCTTCGGTCAATAAGTCCCGAGTCTAGCTAGTAAAAATTTTTTTTTTGCAAAAATTATTATTTATTCATCAAAATCATCTCCTTTGGCGGCAATACACTCTTTTTAACGCTTTTCTAATTTTTTGATACCGCCCTTATCAAAAGATTTATCTTTACCTTTAAAATAGACTTCAGTTTCGGCGATTACTTCCTCATCAGAGCGATATCTCTTACCACGGTGTATTTTTTTAAATCGGAAAACAGGTAGTAATCTCTGGGGGCCAGATCTGGACTAGGTAGTGGGTGTGGAAGCAATTCAAAGCCCATTCCGTACATTTTTGCCATCGTCTTCATCGACCTGTGACACGGTGCACTGTCTTGGTGAAACAACTATTTTTTCTTGAACAAATGAGGCCTTTTCTTTGCGATTTCGGTCTTCAAACGCTCCAATAAACCAATATAGTCACTGTTGATTGTTTCTCCATGTTTTAAATAGTAAATGAAAATAATTCCTTGCGGATCCCAAAATACTTGGACCGTAACCTTTCCGGTGGTTTATTGGTCTTTGGTCGCTTTGGACGGTTTTCTCCGGGTGCTGCCCACTCAAATGACTGTCGATTTGATTTCAGAGTGAAATGATGGATCAATGTTTCATCCAATCTGCAAAATCTTCGACTTATTCCGATTAAACATGTCCAAACAGCGCCGAGATTCATCAATTCGTTGTTGTTTTTGCTCTGGTGTGAGAAAAAGTGACACCCATTTGGAAAACAGCTTTCTCGTACCCACATGTTCATGCATAACAGTCAAAATACTACCCTTTGATAACTTTATGAGTGTCAGCTATCTCTTGTAACTTCACTTATTCGATTTTCCATAATATTTCCAGTTTAATGGTTTTAATCGATGGAGCAGAGTTCCGGTAACACTTTTTGAGCCATTGTTCAGTTTGGATGGTATTTTTTCCCATCGAATAACAGTGATAATCAACACACGAAATTGCTTTGAATCCATAGTTTATAAAAATCACAAAAGTAGCGTCACTTTAAACACTCTAACTCGATCAATAATAATCCGAATGTAATTAAATTTTGACAGTATGTTTTTGAAGGTTAGGACTACCGAAATGTCAAGTGGAATAGTCGCCATATTATGGTTAGGCCCGGGACCTATCGACCGACGTATTATATTAACCAAAATTTTAAAAATCATTAAAACCACTAGTTAAAGGCAAAAGTGCTCGTTTTTGTCTTTGGCATACTATAACTTTAATTGGTTGTTGATCTAAAAGAGAGTAAAGACTTTTATACGTCTTGTAACGCCTATACACACAGTGCGCCAATCTCAACAAAACAGCAAATAACTAACGGTATTAATAATGCTTTTTTCAGAAGTACGTAGATCAATTGTTGCTATAAATAAAAGTACATTCAGAGTGTTTCAAAGTAGAGAAATAATATTAAGTTATACATTGTTACTCTGTATTTTATTTAATTTGAAAGTCTTTTGAAAAATTACCACGTTAATTCTTCTTCCAAGTTCCTACTGTTGCTATGATATTCACTATCTTTATTGTTAACCCTCCATCACTCGCACCTCAAAAAATTACGCCATCACTCGTGTGTTAGATTTTATCTAACATATGGGTATAGGTCAAATAAATGAGTCATTAGTACTTATTGGTTAAGTTTATTGGCTATTAACTCACAAAAAAACGATAAACTTATATTTTTTATAAACAAAACTGCAAAAAAACTAATAGGTTAACTAAAAAAATATACACATTACCCTAGAACAAAATAAATAAGGGATTTATTCAAAAAAAAATGTACGCATTACGCATAAAATTCGATTTCTGCCTCTTCTAGGCAGTGGTGGCAAGTAAAATTTGTTAAACCAGTGTGCTCTTTACATATCGGCAACTTACAGTTAGTACAATAATGTTGGATAAACCTGTTCTTCCTTACAGGGCAAAAAGAACATCTTGGTTTTATAGTTGAAGTTGCCTCTTGAGAAACTGATGGCTTTTCTTCGGTTATATTTCGGATCCTGAGTCTCAACTGAAAAGGCAGATTTGGGATATTGGAACGTCGTTGAAGATGGGACATTAAAAGTTGCTTGCCAAGCTCCGCAATGTAGCTTCTTCGAGATGTTAGAATATTAGTGTTATTATTGTAAATTATTTGGCTGTTTATAGTTGAAATATTTAGTAGGCTGCAAAAACGGCCAGCGATTGCTAAATCGAGTCACCGAGTATTCTGCCTTCATTTCATCAACAACATCCACTCCGTCTTTTGTGAGGTAATCAGTAATAATCTCTGGCTTCATGGTATGCTCTTGGTGTTTTCATCAATGAAACCACCGCTGTGTAGTGTTAAAATTAGTAGTACATTCTTATTTTTTTGCACATATGATACAAGTACACACTTGTTTCCATCGTCACCATATGCCAACATGCCACTACATAAAGGTCTTCGTTTTACGTTTGTCAACTCAGGGGGAATTTGTTGTTTGTTTTTACGCAAAGTACCTATCGTTGTCAAGCAATGACCGGTTCCACTTATGGGTCGTATAAGTCTTTTTACTACACTAGATGCATCGTTGGGTGGTTGATATGGTCCTTCAGGTTGTTTGCCGGGTAAATTTCGAGATTTTGTGTGAAAAATGTTCTAGCGTCCACCAAGGCATAAATCTTGATTCCGTATTTCGCTGCTTATTGGCTATATACTGCCTACATTTACATCGACCACGGAACGCTTCCAACATTTCATCTATGGTCACATTGAATCCAGGGGTGTACGCAGATAAACAGTTAGTGACAAACATTTCATATATTTCTCGAATGGGTGCAAGATTATCAACTGCCGAATTTTCTTGCCTCTTAGTGGCATCGTCAAATCTTACAGCTTGAATTATTTGGTGAAATCTTTTCTTGGACATAGTAGCTGCAAACATATCAGGACAATCCCTAGGGCGAGTATAAAAGACTCTCATCATATCCAGTTTTGATTTGTATATTTTACAATATTGATCATAGCATCCGAGAAAAACAATTTCCAGCATTCTAATATGCTTTGGCGTCTTTTGCTTTTACTCCAGATAAGTTCGTAACAATATTACAAGCTTTGGTATTACCTTGGGAGTGTGTTTCTTATGTTTCAACCATGGTGTTTTATCTTTGCTATAAAATCTTATATAACCATCATCTTGGCCGCTTTCTTCCATGGCATCTTCAGGATCACTGGGTAGATCTTGTATGGACTACTCAGAATCTGTATTGTAGTTTCCATTTTCTTGTCCATATTTACCTGCAATAAACCAAAATAGCGCTTATAATAACTAATGTTCAACAATCTATAGGTATTCACTAAAAATCTTAACTTTTATGATAATATAATTTTTCTTAAGCGATCTCTCCAAAAATCAACAATCGCGTAGTTAGATTTTTTCTAACGCTATGACGAACTCGATTGCTCTCGTGCAAAATTTGAAATAACACCAACTGGTGTCGGCTATAAGATAATTGGTACTCCCACCATTATTTAACAAAGACTTATACGAGTAATTTCATAGGAGTATTTCTGGTTGCAGAACCCAAAACAAGCAATATTTCGAAAATTATGGCGAAATATTTAAAAAATGTTAGATTTTTTCTAACGGTGCGAGTGATGGAGGGTTAACAATAACTCTAAATAATGATATAGTCGTTTTTCCGTACCTTTGTCTTAGATTTTTCAGCCACAATGTTCTTCTACAAGGGACCACGTTTACCTTGGATCTTTCCCTGATAAGATGAAAAAGTTCATATTTTTCAGGGTGTCTCGTAATGTGACCGAGGTATTCCAGTTTGGGCCTCATTATATTGACCAGTTGTGTTGCGGTGACCATCCTTCTAAAGACCTCCTCATTTCTAACTCCCTCTACTCAGTTTATCTTCAGTAGTCGTCTGTATAGGCACATCTCAAAGCCCTCCAAGTGTTTCCGCATGACCTCTCGTAGAGTCCACGCTTCTATTCCATGTAGTAGCAATACAACGTAGGTGGAGAATGGAACTATGTTCATTTTTACTGTTTTGATGGAATTCTGTTTGTTATACTATAAAATATAGATGTAGAAGATATTTTGATTTGTACTATTGACCTACGTATTTCTACCAAAGGAATTTTTAACATCGCTATTAATTCTCAAAGGAGGCTTCGTTTTCTTGAATTTGGCACTCTGTATATTATTCTAAAAAAAAAACTTTAAGTTGAAGCCAATGTTAATTTGTAACGTTTTTAAGACTTATATAATTTTCGATTTTGTTTTCCTTTAGTTACGTTTTAAAATAAATTAATAATGGAATGTTCATACTCTGTTATTGACTTAATAAAGTTGTATAATAAAAGATATCAACATTAATAAAAAATGTATGGTTCAGATGTATAATAGCTATATATCGCCTGGATTACTGTCCTTGAATAAATATTTTTGAAGTATTTTTTCTTTATTTAAAAGTCGTTTGATGTTTGGATTACATTTGGATGAACAACAAGTTTTTTTATATAGGATTACAAACACTCACATAAATAAAAACAATGAGCAGATGCAGGATAATTGGTTAACGATAACTAAAGTATGGTAAGTAAGAGTTTACAGAAAAGAAATGACCTACACAAAAAATTATGTATAATACTGCAGGCCTGAGGGGGGGTTCGAAATTTTTTTATGCTACCTCCATTTTGAGTCCCTAAAAATTTGTGTTTTAGTTTAATTTTAATGGGAATAAGCCACAATTTAAGGTTAAAATAAGTTTGATTGTTGACGTATTAGTCCAACTTGTAAATACAATAAATTTTGGATGACAGCTATCGCCGTATTCCCATTTCTCCTTCGCCAATTCTCCCGGCCCAAGGCATGCTCCTCCTCCAATTCTCTCGATTCCATCGCTCTTCTAATTCCTTCATTCTAAGAGCGTCGAGGTCTACCTCTTTTTCCAGGAGGCGTCCATCTGTGAAGTTTTTGGGGTCAACGTTCGTCAGGCATTCTCAATAGGTGTCCAAACCATTTTAAACCTCTTCATGTCAATGACCGTTTCTGTAGCATTCATGTTATTTCTTAGAGATTCGTTGGTCTTCCTTTCCAGCCTTGAGCTACAATTTTACGTCCCTGATTAATTCGGTGTTTAATTTCGGTTTCTCCCAAGCCGTTCTTATCAATGAGTGCACCTAAATATTCAAAATTTTTCCTTTTTTGATTTCCACGTCCTCATCTATCAGCACTTCAAACCTTGCATCTGAATTGATATCTAATGTTTTCTTCATGCTGACTTGTAACGCCTATTTTATATAATATTCTCTGTATAGACGCTTTATCATAAATTCTAGATCATAAGAATCTTGAGATAGGGACGACTTGGTCATCCGCAAAATTCAGTGAGAACAGTACGTCATTTAATATGGGGATTCCCATTCGCTGGCAGTAGTTTTTTCCAATTTGGAGGGCTGCCTCAATATATAAATTGAACAGTAAGAGTGACATACTGCATCCTTGTCTTGGTCCTTTGGTTATTTTTATTGGCTCTGCTAGTCTATTTCCGGTAAGTAGTCCTGTATACCTGTATACTTCTGTGATTATTCATAACATAACAACAAATATCTTTATTTTTAGACAAATATAATCATTCCCGTGAACATAAAATTATTACATAAAATTATTTGATGTTTATACAAACTTAATCTTTCCTCCCTTTTAATAGGTTTAGGCAGTTTATTAAACAATTTGATGCAGCAATAAAGAGCGTTTTTTCTGTTATACTTAACCTGTGTATTTGAATTTTATAATTATATAACCTGGTATTTATGTAGGTACTATGGGCTCACAGTTCCTAAAGAGTATTTTATTTTTATACAGAAACAGTAAGCATTCTTGAATAAATACAGCGTAAACTGTTAAAATATTATTACTCCTAAAATGCCACTCTACATGATTCCCTACTTTTTAAGTCAAACATAACTCTGATTATTTTTTTCTGAACCAGAAATACATTATTTATGTCCCTACTGTGGCCAACATTTGTTATGACCATATCTAAATTTTGCTTCAAAATTAGCATGATAACATGTTTTTAATGAGTTACTATTCATGTATTTTTTTAGAACTCTAAAGCTGTAAATCACTTTACTCAAAGACATACATAACTGGTCAACATGGTTTATCCCAACATAAAAAACTGTCGATATATAATCCTAAAAATTTGGTACTGCTGCTAATATTTAAAGTGTCATTATTTACAATAATACTGTTTGGCATATCAGAATGTGCATAATTTGTCTTAAAACAAAAGAAGATCTGTTTTATTTTGATTTAAAACCAACCTATTCATAGAAAACCAGTCTTTAGCATTTCTGGAACTCTAAACCAGCATTAACGCTTAGAACAGACATGTCTTTACCACTGACTAAAATCGTATTGGTTATCATTCTGCATAATATTGTTATGCTGGAAGTAGTATTAAGCCACATAGACCATGAGAAGATCCCTACTTGCCAAGTAGGACTTAACCAGTTCTAATGCTGGTCCACGTAATACCATATTTTCTCCAATTTATCAAATAATATGTCATGCACTAAACAGTCATATGCCTTTGATAGGTCCAAAAAGAGACCCAAAGCCATATGACCAATCTCAAGTACGTTTCAAATATCCCAGACAAATTGAAAAATCGCAGGTCTGAGTTGATTTTCCCTGTTGATAACCATTGCTGATTTGCACTAATAATATGACATTTTGTTTAAAAATTCTGTTATCCGCCTATACAATAGTCATTTCTAAGATTTTTGAAAAGGAACACAGAAGGCTAATTGGTCTATAGTTATTAATTAATTTAGGATCACCCTTTTTGTAAACAGGTGTTACTATGGCAGTTTTTAGGCATTCAGGAAGTACACCAGATTTTGAGTGAATTAATTATTATTGTAGTGTAGAGGATTCACTATCTACTTTATACAAAGTTAAGGATTTTAATGGGTCTTTCAATCAATTCCACAACTCATTTTGTTTTTAAAATTTTTAGTTATATCCATAATTCAGTTTCTGTCACAGGTGTGACAAACACCGAATTTATGTGTACTTGCAATGTTTGTCTTTTATTATTCAGTGTATTGTAATTGAGATAAAGTGTTATTTAAAGAAAGTATTTGAGTGGATCATGTATTTTATCAGCAATCTCTTGAGGACTATCCTCTACTTTTATTGAATTTACACTTTTTAATTGACCATTAATTTCACTAACAATTTGCCACATGCATTTATTTTTGTTGGCAGCTTCAGACATCCTGTTTTCATATAGCTTTGATCGTTTTGTTATTAGTTTCTTATTATATTCTATTTTTACCTGTCTGTATGAATCATAGAATTTATGGTTAACTCTTCTATTGTAAACAAGATGTCTAAACGAGTCTTACATTCTATTATCTCTGGATCATCTCTTTTATTAAGGCCTTTTTTTACGTTGCCTAGAATCTAACTTTTTAAAAAGAAAGCACTTATTGAAATATATACAGAAACTGGTTTAAGAAAGTATTCCATTGATCATTTACATATTTGTAACTTAAATTAAGCCAGTCATGATTATGTAATTTACTTATAAAGGTTTCAATATTATTTGTACTAAAATGTCTTTTCATTTCAAGAGTATTCGTTTCTGCTTCCTGTACCTGAAAAGTTAATTTATTATTATATATTGTATAATATTCCTAGAAGGTATGGACTAATGCCGAGTTGTTGTAAAGCTTGCCACAATTTAAGTCTTCGAACTGTATCATACGCCTTTTCTAGGTCGAATGAAGGCTAGTACCAACCGCATATTCTTTTTTCTATTAATTGTTGGAGTATAAAACAAGTTATCAGTTCAAGATCAAAGATTCAAACGTCAATAAACTTATTTTAACCTTTAATGCGGCTTATTTACCTATAAAATAGTAATTAGTATGTGTACATACTAATTACTAGTATGTACAAAATGTAATAAATATGTGTAAAAATGTGTCAAAATAGTAATAAATCTGTGTTGTTCGTCCGGTTGGTGTTTCTCTTTTCCCTAACCCTAAAGAGATGTCTCTTTTCCCTAACAAGAACGGGAAATTTTCCCTAGAATGCTAACACATTCAGAGTCAAAATCAAAATTTCATGTTATAAGTTTTGAAGATTAGGCTCTAACAATGGAAATTCCATTACGACTGGTCAATGAAAGTGATACAAAAATGGCAAAAAATAGCGGAACGTTTATTTATTTACCACCTTTATAAAAACCGACTTCATTTGCAACAAAATACAAAAATTGCGTACGAAAGCTGCACTTTTCAGCTTTTAAAAGTACATATTTCGATTTTTTCCGATAGGACATTCTGTTCAAAAGATCAATTTTTACCGTCGAGTTGTTATAAATTTTATTTCAAATTGATTTCACGCTTGTAACTCACATTTAAAATCACCGGTTGCTTCAACCATTATTTCTGAGAGAACAGTTGATTCTTCACAAAAAGTGCTAATAAAATATATTTTTATTCAACATTATATCAGCTAAATTTTTTTATTTGAAACATTTTTTTCTACAGCGTACAGATTTTTGATAAATCGATCAATTTGACGAATCTTGACATTCTCATCAAAAGTCGTCTTGTTCGTATGATTTTTAGAGGTCTAATCTCTAAACAAAGAATATAGACGCTTAAGCGTATATTCTTTGCTCATAACGACTGGATATATATGCAATTAGTTTATACCTTCAACCAGAGTCAGAAACAAGTGCAGACGTCAGGATTCTGCGCAATAACATAAAAGCGTTCCAACCGAATTACACACAGTCAACAGCAAATAGTTTTCTGTTCCAACCACACCAACAACTTGTTTGCTGAAGTCAAAACAGTTTTGCGGATTTTCTTTGGACAAGAAATTTGAGGCGTTGCGTGGAGTACCGTTTAATAGTCGATTGGTTTGTCAATTGTCAACGGAACGGTTCTGTTTACTGTTTACAAATTGTTCTATGAACCCAACCCTAGTCGGGAACGCCGAAGCGCTTAGGTTAAGTTTGTTTACCAATATAAATATTTTATTTGAGTTTTACTTAAAGTGATAACGTGATTATATCATTTGGGTATATATTGGGTATTTATTTAAATCTGTAAAAATTACTGACACTGAGTCGTTTGGTAAAATGTATGTAAACAGTCAGTCGCTCAATCACAAAATAAAAGCAGAAATGAGAGGATGGATGATGACAACAAATAACAGACAATTGACAAATTGTCGGTTGTTTCCAACTACTATCACTAATCAATCAGGAAGTCAGATATTTGATGACATGCGCAGTGGGGAACAATCCACAAACTGTCAGAAACTTGTCTGTGATTCATGGTTGGAACAAACCTTATATAATTAGGGGAAAAATTAAAGAGGTGAATATCTAATCTAGACAACACACATTACCTAATAAACAGTAAACGTCAAAACATAACCAAAAATTATAAATTAAAACTAAAAACTAGTAAATGATGTCAACATAAAACGCCTACAATATTAATTGTTTTACTAAATTTAAGTTACTAACAAAATAATTATTCAAAATGATGCAACAATATATGAAAGAATTAGAGCAGGTAAATATCTAAGTGAATAAATTTGTGAATCTCATTAACCCATCACTTTTAAGGAACCATTTGATGCTGAAGAATTTGTAGAACGTTTAGCTTGGAGAACTTTAGCTGAATCTAAAGGCGATGGGGAGGAACATGAGATTAATCCTGCTCTTTTACACGAGTCTTTTGTACAAGCTATAAAGTGGGTATATGAACTATTTGTCAGTTAAGTGTCTAGAAACAAAACTTGCAGAATAATAATATTGAATTGTTTATTTTTGTTTATATGAAGAATCACTGAATGTATTATCAGTTAAAGCACTACTTGAATGGGTCCTAAAAATTAAAACATCCAAAAGAATTGGATGCACGTATTCAATTTTTTGATTTCGTTTTAAGACAGTTACTTACATGGTATATTTTTAGTCTTGTATTGTTTTATAATTTTTTAATTAAACATATTAAGAACATTATTTTAAATGTGTGAACTTTTGTTATGTTTTAGAGATCTTAATTTACTTCATGAACGGCAACAAAAGAAATGTGAAAAACTAGAAGTTGTGGTTAGAGAAGATGAAGCGACCTTTTTTCAGGAGATATATAATTTACTTGAACAAAATAAGGTAATTATCAGAACTATAGATTTTCGAAAGGCTGTTTTTTTATATTCAATTCTCCAAATTTCATTTGTTTGAGCAGGCTAAAACGGCTCATTTAATGCTTGTTCTAGTTTATTGATGATCAGATCTACTTGAACCTACTCTATTTAATTATTATAATGATATATGTGTTCTGCTATCTTGAATACCTTTGGGACATTGTTGCATGATCTAGTCTGCCCATAGAGTTCCTAGGGTTTTTAGTAATTGTTAAGAGGTGGAGGTATGCTATTCTCTCGAAGTCTATATTTTCTTCTTCTTAACATGCCCCATCCCTAAGGACATTGGTGATCATCATGGCCCATTTGACTCTATCTGTAGCGTCTATTTTCCCCCTTCATTGTCTCAGATTCTTCAACCAGGATGTGCATCTCTTCCCTGGTCCTCTTGTGCCTTCCATCTTTCTTTGTATGACCAGTTGCATCAATTTGTGTTTCTTGTTTCTTAGTATGTGACCAAAGTACCTCATTTTTCTTTTCTTTATAGTGTTGAGTATTTCTTTATCTTTTTTCATTCTTCGTAGCATTTCAGCATTTGTTATGTGTCTTGTCCAAGATATTTTCCACATTCTTCTATAACACGACATTTCAAAGTTAATGAGTCTTTTAGTCTCTATTTACTATTGGGTATTACCAGTGCCTGTCTGGTTTTGTATTTGTTTTTTTTTTGTCCCAACAACTAAACCTGGCAAAAGTTTACATTACCAGGTGTCCTAAATAATTTGGTTTCAAGTTGTAGGCATATATCTCATATGGCAGTATTTGTTATATGTTTGAAGTATTTATTATCATAATAGATTTATATTTTAGCAAGCCATGGACACTTTTCAAGAGTTAGATGGTAAAATCAATCATGTAGCAACAAAAGTACTACATTTAGGTGACCAGTTGGACAGTGTTAATGGTCCAAGATCTAGAGTAGTAGATGCTTTAAAGTTAATGATACATTTAACAGAGTTCTTATCTGAAGAAACAGTATTATCACCTATTTTTACAAGACCAGAATTGGTAAGTGAGATTGTCTATTAGATGTTGTTCATACTATAAGCCATCACAGCTAAATTAAACAAAGTCTATTTTAAATAGGTTCATTCTCATAAATAAATATTTTTAGATAGATGATGCTGCTGATGTGATCCAAAAATTATACCTTATATCTCAAGATTTACCTCCTAAGTAAGTATGGTTTTAAAGTTAGAATTTTCAATGTTTTTACACTAACCAGATCTCACAATTCTTCCAATACCGAAATCTTTGAAAGTCTTCACCAAGCTTTTGTGTGTCAAATATTAATGATATTCATATTTATCACAGGCAAGTTGAACAACAAATTGCATGATTTTATAATTTTGCTAAAAATATGGGTAAGAATAAAATTGCCAGGAAGATTGCTATAGGCAATTAGACTCAATATAAAGATTAATAGGTCTGGTTTGGCATCATAAACAGGAAAAGCTATATAATCAAGGTCTTATTCTCAAGTGTCCTAAGCAAAATTTATAATTTTGCTAAAAATATGCGTAAGAATAAAATTGCCAGGAAGAGCACTATAGGTAATTAAACTCAATATAAAGATTAATAGGTCTGGTTTGGCATCGTAGACAGGAGAGGCTATATAATAAAGGTCTTATTCTCAAATGTCCTAAGCAAAAGGTATATAATCAATATAAGAACTGATGGAGCAGGGACTTTGATGCTGGGTATAAGTGTATGAGAATATGTTCAAAACAAATGTTATCCAAAAACCAAGTATCCAACATATCACAAAGATCACGATTCCAAAATACCATTGAAAAACTTGCGATGTTGGAGTGGTACAGGACAGAGTCCAAGATGAATGATCAACTAGAACAATTATAAAATGAAGATAAGAACTCTACAAAAAACTGGTCAATTAAATGGATTGAAAGTAAAAATTATTCAACTGCTCAAAATATAGAAAATTGAAATCCATTTATGTTCCAATATCTTTACATTTATCAGTAATTCACATTTACAAATTTAAATTAAATATTACCTTGTTTCAGATTTGATGTTGCTAAGAGAAAAATTGAAAGAAAATACTCAGATATAGAAAAATCTTTAATAGAAGAATTTGTTCTAGCTATGGATAATGAAAATTTAAATAGAATGAAAGAAATAGCTACTGTTTTATCTCAGTTTAAAGGATATTCTCAGTGTGTAGATGCTTATATTGATCACAGCCAAATGGTATGTACGAAATATCTAATAAAATGTAACACACAGAAGTGATGATTAGTAGTATCAATCCATTATTATAGTTAATTATTCAGTATTGATAAAGTTAAATATTTAGTTTGCGTTTCACAATTTTGTATGATATAATGTGGTAGTTTAACTAGGTCTGGATTGGTATTTGCTTCATAGATTAATCTATAACACTAAATTTTAATGTACTTAAAATATTTGATGTTACATTTTTTACACTTTTTGAAAGTTGTCTGTCACTTGTATCTACTTCTTTTTTTTTCAGCATGTAGGGCGTCATCCTGTTCCTTTAGGTAGTCTAGAAGTTCATTCACTGTCACTTTCTCTTCGTTTTCTTCTCTGCATGTTCTTGGGATCCCTTTGTCCGTTAGATGCTCAAATCCCAGGTTGGTGCAAGTCCACATTCTCTCACCTCAGGAACTGAGTTCACTAAACTTTTAAGATCAGACAGTTCATTTTCATCTTCTCCAACTGCTTATTCTTCACAATTTTCAATGTTAAGTGACAGTTTTTTTCCATGACTTCACAATTCTTGAAGACTTTACATGCTCCCACGCAGTTGCGACTTCGTAAATACATCCCAGAATGTCAGTAATATATTAAGTTATGAATGAGTTTCAAAATTCTTTAAGTCATGTAATTCTTGAATTATTGAGCGAAGAAACTTTGAGAGAGATCAGTTTACGTTCATACTTCAGTTCTAGGTCAATGAAGTATCCAACTATGTGTCGGTTCATCCACCTATAGCTGCTGACTAACAAATGGGTGATTACTTATACTTATATACTTCATATCGTTAGTATAATTCGCATACTTTTTTTTTAACATGACTTTTTGTGAAATCTGGTACAATGATACCATATCTTTAGCCTGAAAAATACCCACCTCCGCAGCGTTTACCGTTTCTCAATAAAATAATTCACAGAAAATTGCCTAACTCCATGCATCAAATTGTTGGCAAGCAGAATGCTTATCTCCCGCCATTTGTATTGGTTGACGCAAGTAAGTAGTTGTTCTTGAACTTTATCGTAAAAATCTTCAATTTGTGCTTAAACTCTGCGTGTTGTTTCATATACCATAAGAAAGGCAAGTCTATTTTTTATTAATATTTATGCAATAATCGAAAAAGTTTAAGAATGACTAATATAAATCAGTATTTATTTACGCTTGTAGATACGCACTATACGCCAAACTGAAAAGATAACACAAGACGGAGATACGAATATTTCCACAATGAATACCACTATTTTTTACTGTTATTAAACAATTTTAATTTTTATTTGTACCTATTTAGCGTTTAATAATATTCATACCTATTTTAAAAGTCAGTAATTGTTCTCTTTCAAATTTATTTATATTTGAACGCTTCCGTATTTAGTATGGAATGATTTTCGTTGAAATATAGTTAAATAAAAAAAATTCTGTGTAAAGTTAGTTTCTTTTTTTTTTCATATTAGTAAAAAGTAAAATTAAAAAAGTCAAAGTAAAAGTAAGTTTATTTTTGTTACAGAAATGGCTAAAAGAGCAGACATAATTATAAACTTTCTATGAGTGCCGTCAAAGTTAGACGACACTGAAAAACAGGACCATTTTCAAGTTAAAGAGACTGATTTAGACAACTTTACTCTTGCTCTTGCTTCATCCATGAAACAAAATACCATCGACAATGTTATTGCTGTGCAAACAAACAGTATGCAGGTAAATAACAGTCCAATTATTGATGATCTCGAGAAATATGCTAGAGAAACCGAAGAAATGCTTATCAATCATGTTTGTGAGGAAAAACCGTACATCATAATGAATTTGGGTGATTTTAATATTACAAACACGGTCACTAATGGCACAAAAAGATCAGAAGAAGGCATCCCGTGCATGCAAAAAAGGAACTGCCAAGACAATGAAACGTCCAAAGACCCAGACTTCATAATCATGGAAGCAGAGATGGAAGAAGAGATAGGTAGTGGTTTTAAAGAATTTATGAGTAATTACGGATGTAAATAAAACGATCTGAACAACAGTACACTGAATCCAAAAGAATCAACGAAGCGTTCAAGGTCTAAATTGGAGTAAAACATACAAAAACAAATGGATCAAACACGGGAACTACAAGAATAGAGAAAATGAGCGTAAGTATCAGAGAAGAAAAAGAGAAAATGATTCATGGAATTACAATATAGGAAAATAGGCAAAAACTATGAAACCTTGTTGCAATTGCAAGTTAAATAGGGACCACAAGACAAAATTGAAATGTGGTTCTATTTCTGACAAGCCTAGACTGAACATAATCGAATACAATTATGCAAAAAGATGTTTTTAAATACACTCTTTATTCGAGAAATTTACAAACAAACAAAACAAAAATATATTTTACAAAATTAGACATTCTGAATTGGAATGGAAAAATTTTTTCTTTCAGAAAACCTGCAAATCCAAAATTTTGACTTTGTCTGCATTATACGGAGGTAGAATTCCCATTAAGAAAGAAAAATATGAGCATTTGCAACAACTGAAGAAAAGTATACAACAGGACTACCCTTTATTTTATGATTAGTTACCTCATAATTAGCCTTGTGCTTATTTCATTTTATATTTTTTAATTTTAAATTTATTTTAAGCATTCATTTTTCTGTTACAATTACCGATGTGTAATCTTTATGTTACTGTTTTTTTATTTTTTCATTAAAAAAATAAATAAACTTTTTTCAGAAAAATGCGTATTTTCATTTTACTTTCAAAATATTAGTTCGCAAAAAGCGTATCTCCAATTTTATTTAAAACAAATACAATATTTCATCTAAAAACCAAAACTAGAACACTTCAAATTCTATCTGAGTTGACTAGTAGTCGTAAAAACTAATTTCTTGTCAATCGGTAACAAGTTTAATCATTTAAATTAGTTGTTTCGCTCTCCTGTAAAATTTTATAAAATGGAGTTACGCACTATGCGAATTACACTGACGATATATTGTTCATTTATGAGGTTAGTGGGTCTTCTTCTTCTTGTGCCACTCCTATCAGAGATTGCCAATCCATCTATTAATTTTCTTTGTTAAATCTATAATAATCTTTCCATCTTTGTTCTTAAGCAAACTTATTTGATGTCTTCTTTGAGTTTCTGTAATTTCTTTTACTTTTTTATGTATATTGAATGTGTCATATTTTCTTTCATAGTTTTCCATTTCTACACATTGTTCTTCAATCCATAATTCTTTGGCCTTCTTTATTCTTTGCTTTATGTTCTTATCAACCTCTCTGTATTTTTGTTCATTATTCTTCATTTTACGTCTTTCATCCATTAGTTCTAGTATGTCTGATGTCATCCATACCTTGTGTTTCTTTGCAGATCTGGTTAGGTGTTTCTTTCCCGTAGTTCTTATTGTAATGTTTATATACTTAAGTTTTTCATCTATGTTGTCTGTTCTGCGGATTTGACTTTCTGCTATATTAAGGTTTGTGTTTATTTCTTCTTGCACTGTCGTAGGTGTTCACTTTTAAGCTGGCTTAAGTCTAACGCTGGGATGATGGTTTTTCTTATTTTCTTTGGTCTAGCTTCTATCACAGATACTACTGGATTATGATCCGAACCGATATCAGCTCCAGGATAAGTTTTAGTAGATTTCACGGCATTACGGTATCTTTTTGATACCATTATGTAATCTATTTGGTTTCTGATTACTTTTTCTTGAGTGTGGTGAGGTGACGTCCACGTATACAATCGCCTTGGGTGTTGGTGGGTCTTCTTCTTAAGGTGCCTTCTCCATTACTGAAGGTTGGCTATAACTACAGCAAATTGCTCTCTATGGTGGGTAGGCTATGCTTATTTAATGGCGGCAATACTCGTTGTGTCACAATACTTACCGTAGGATATTTTCTTCTTCTTCAAGTGCCGTCTCCATCAATGGAGGTTAGCGGTTATGGTGGCAAACGTTTGTCTATCTTCAGCTGCTCTTAAGAGTTCCTCAAATCCAAGTCCTGTCCAGTTTCTGATATTACGTAACCAGGACAATTTTTTTCTTCCAATTCCTCGCTTTCCTTCTATTTTGCCTTTTATTATCAACTGAGGGATGTAGTATTTCTCGTTGCGCAACAAATGCCCTAAATAACTGGTTTTTCTTCTTTTGACTGTTCTCAATAGTTCTTTTTCTTCTTCTAAATTGAGTCTAGCTAGTACTTCTGTAGGATATTTTAGTATGTTTTAAAGTATGCTTTCCTAAGTATACCCAAAACATCCTTCATGTTGCTTAGTCAGCAACTGCTTTCTTATTCGATATATTCACAACTAACCTGCATATATAAAGGCCGTCCACTATCCTCTAATTTGTGACCACGCCGCTAGCGTGAAGCTCAGTCTTATATGATAAGTAGTTTGCATTAAAACATTGTTTTTAAATCAATTCGAACACGCGTGCTTACCCCGTCTTACCATCTCACTACTATGTATATAAATAAATCGAAATTAAATGTTCGAATTTGAAAAGGTGGGGATACTTTACCATAACCGCACTTAACACCTTGCCTTTTCTTAATTTATAATAAATGAATGTAATTACTTATATTTAATAAAGAGGTATTTTAATTTTGTGTAATTTACTTTAAATAAATTTTTATTGAGTATCATTAAATTTTATTAACTAAAATATTGTTATTTTGTAGGGATGTCTATCGAGCAAGGACGTATTTTCTAACTTTTTAACGCTTTGTAAATACAATCATGAAATAATTGTCAAGGTTTTTAATAATCCAGAACAAGTGATGGCAAAATTTGTATTGAACATATTTCAACTCAAACTCGTGGAATACATCGATCAAAGGTTAAATTCCAAGTTAGGAACCTACAGCTATTTACAAGTATTATATGAGTTATATTACAAGTAAGTTAGATCATCAATGGTACTATGCCGTAGTTGGCCTCGACTTTCCTAAACTTATACCTCTCCTATTTTTTACAGTCCAGTGCCTGGTAGTTCAAAAAGACTCTCATCTAGGGATTTATCATTCATCAATTTTTTAGTGGAAGTATTTTTAAATAAACAATAAAAACATCAAACTCATTATTTTGCTCGTAACTTAAAAACTTCTATTTAGATCATTTTGGCCCATCTTTTGTACATAATTCAAACACGATAAGACCCTTCAATTCAGATACATTTAAACAAATGTTGTTAAACAAAATTTTGCAATAACTTTTTTGTTTCTTCTTCTTCTTGTAGTTCCTTCTTCTATCGGAGGTTGGCTATCATCACAGCTATCCGTAACTTATTGGCGGCTGCTCTAAAAAGATCTACTGAGCTGCAATTATACCACTCTCTTAGGTTTCTCAGCCAGGAAATTCTTCGTCTTGCTATGGTCTTGTATGTATGGTATGCCCTTGATTTTACCTTGCATTGTGAGCCTTAATATCTCATATTTCGCACCTCTGGTAATGTGGCCTAAATATTCCAGCTTTGTATAATAATCGATTTTTTTTCTGAAGAAGTTGCCTGTTGACGTCAAATCGCAAAATAGACATGTTTTTAAGTTATTAGCAAAATAATGAGTTTGACGTTTAGATTGTTTATTTAAAGATAGTTTTACTAAAAAATTGATGAATCCTCAGATGAGAGTCTTTTTGTAGTATCTCATACTAATCACTACAAATTTCAAACCCGTCTATTCAGTTGTGTCTTGACTACTATACTATAACTATACGGGGTGACTGATTAGTGTGAGGATAGATAGATAGTTTATTTGACTGTAAGTTACAACTAGGTTTACAGCAAGTCAAAACTAAAATTAGAAATATTAAATATTACAAAAAATGGAAACAATAATAAATATTTAAAACATTAAAATACTTAAAAAAACGTACATTATAGACATATAATTAAAATATTAATAAATTTGGTTATGTTGCAGCTTAGGCATTCACAGATACACCCTCGTAATATTCACCTAATGTATAAGTACACATGGTCACTAGGTACTCTTTGACTTGGTTTTTAAAAGCTGTAATTGAATTAATGTTTTTTAATTTTTGAGGAAGTTGATTATACAGTAGTAAACCACAGATAGTAGATGACTTCCTGCTTATTTCTAAATGTCGATAGGGTACTACAAACTGTCTCTTATTTCTTGTGTTGTGTGAGTGAATATTCATGTTACATAAAAAAGTTCTTTATTTTTATGAATTAGTATCAATAATTCCAAAATGTAAATTTCATACACTGTTAATATATTCAAATCTCTAAATAGGTTTTTACAAGACTAACCATACGGAACACCTGCTATACATCTGACAATACGCTTTTGGGCATTGAAAACGTCCTTTACACTAGAAGAACCACCCCACACAGTTATACCGTAACTTATTGTCGATTGTACCTCAGCAAAATAAAAAAAGACGAAGGTGTTGCAGACTAAGTATTCTACCCAAATTTCTCAATTGATAACATTTAGAATTGAGTTTTTTACATACATTCCAACAATGAGTCTTAAAAGATAAATGAGAGTCGAAAGTCACTCCTAAAAACTTCACATCACTATCACTACAACTCAAAATATCCTCACCATTAATGCACATATCCTCAAAATATCCTCACAATTAATGGAAATACTTAAATCAGGTTTAGTTGAATTTGAACGTGATGTAAATGATAAAAATTTAGTTTTGTGAACATTGAACATTAGCGACTGATTACTGGACCAATCAGAGAAGGTCTTCAGAGAGTTTGCTATTTTATCTTGTAAAAAATTTATTTCTTTATCGCGATATAGCATTGTTGAGTCATCCGCATAAACTGATACAAATGCATCAGGCATTACATGTGGTAGCTCATTAATATACAAAATAAATAATATAGGGCCCAATATTGAGCCCTGTGGTACTCCATTCTTATTAATAATCGGATTAGACATTGAAATCTTGAAGTTATTTTCACTTTAACTATTTGGTGCCGGTCTTTCAGATAGGAAACAAACCAACTATGGGCAACTCCCCTAACACCATATCTATACAATCTATCGAGGAGCACATCGTGTTGCACACAATCAAATGCACGACTGAGATCACAAAAAATGGCAGTTGGATTTTCACTGTTCTCAATTGAGAGTAAGACTTCCTCATAAAAACTGTTAATGGCTGTGGAAGTAGAAAATTTATTTCGAAATCCATGTTGATGCTTTGTGATAATTTGGTTGATATCTAAAAATAATAAAAGTTGTTTTAGCATTGCATATTCAATAATCTTAGATATCACAGATGGAACAGACAATGGTCGAAAATTTGACATTAATTCAGGATCACCTTGTTTTAATACCGGTGAAATGATAGAAGTTTTCAGCATATTGGGAAAAACACCAGTATTGAAAGAAGCATTTATAATGTGAGTCAGTGGTGTCAAAATTTGAGACGCAATTTTCTTAATTACTATACCTGATATTTCATCAAAACCACACGATGCTTTGTTTTTAATTTTATATTTTATTATATCTAAGACATCTTCCTCTGTTACATAAGATAGGAACAAACTACTTTGAACAAAATCATTGGAATGCTGAAAATTTAAATTTGGTTTAATTATTTTACTAATTATATCCACTGGTGCATCTATAAAGTAATCATTAAATTTGTTTGATATTATATCTGAATCTGTAATTCTAGTATCATCTATTTTTAGACAGATATTTTTGTGATTTTTTTGTTTTCCATTAAGTTCATTTATAACAGCCCATGTGGTTTTGGTTTTGTTAGAGGATTTAGAGATTTAAAATAAAATTGACCCTTTGTGGCCTCAACAAAAACTTTGTGCTGATATTCTTTTTGTCTATGTAGAGTTTTTAGCTCAGGGTAAGCCTTACTCAATATATACAAATCCTTCAGATTATCTGAAGAAGATTTTACTTCTTGGGTGACCCATGTATTTTTTTTGTTTTGGTAATGTTTGGTTTCTCTAATAGGACAACTAATATTGAAATAGAACTGTAATTTATCATGAAAGGCATTATATTTACTCTCAACATCAGTTGCATGATAAACATCTTGCCATGTTTCTTTACTCAAGAGATTGTTGAATGCATCTATAGCGCCTTCATGTGTTACTCTGAAAGTATTTCGAACTGTTGTCATAGTTAGATTAATAAAATTCAATCTTAAAAGGAATATATCGTGATCCGATTCAGTATTTACATTTACAGTACCTACACAATCATCACAATTTGTATATACCTGATCCAAAATATTTCCGCATGTGGAAGTCGACCTTGTAGGTGTAAAGTTCCTGGGTGACAAACCATAAGATGCTAGAAGACCAGAAAATCTGTGTGAATTATTTAGTGTCATGGAATTTACATTAAAAATGCCTGTTAAAAATATGAATTGATTTGGTTTAAAATTTGAATTTAAAATAAGGTTAAGTTTTTCATAAAATACATCAAATTTACCTTTAGGAGATCTGTAGCAAACTAAAATTGTGTGTTGATTTGAATTATAATGCCACTTCAGCCCACATACCTCAATGTCTTTTTCAACACAGTACTGATCGAGTAAAATGGAATTAACCTTCCTATCATCCCTTCCTCTTCCCAGAGGAAGTTCAGTAGATCTGTTATAGTAAAAGTTATTGAATATAAAAATTGTAGGCAGCTTTAAACTCCACATTTTAAAATTAGTTACAACCTTACAGAGTGTTCCATAAGATGGTGGCAGACCAAACTTATGTTTTTTTAAACGGAACATCCTGTATTTTATTTTAAATTTGGGATTTGCTTCATTTCCACATCACAACAATGTAAAGTTTTGATTATGTTATACCGGTATTTAAAAAGTTATAACCAGTATTACCCGAAAATCGTATCAAGTTTAACTCCGCGTTTAACTAGATGTTATTGTCCATTGAAATCAACGTTTCGGCAGGAAACCCTTGCCTTTGTCAAGATTCTAAATGTACAAGAACAAAAAGTTATTGTAAAATATATAAAAAAACTTACCAAAACGTAAAACTGAACACTGCCATTAATGAATTGACTGAAATAAAATTGATATCTGATATCTTATGGTTTACTGTCATTAGTATACAATTATTTTTATATGGGCGTATTGTTGGTGTTTTAGAAAAAGGTAAAGTGGAGTAAAGTGATAAAGTAACTCTTAAAATTATGATTTTAAGAGTTTTTGTGGAGTTCTATTTATTATTATTTAAATCAGATTGAAATATATTTTATTTAGGTTCTGTATCTTTTTTGTCATTGATTGCGTTTGTATTTCTTTTTATTTCTATTGATTCGTATATCTCCCTCTTCTTTTTGATTTTGTTCGGTATTTAAAATGTTGATGTTTTCTAAGTCAAATTTATGCTTCTCATTTTCATGTTTTGTGAGCGGCATATATATATATATATATATATATATATATATATATTATATATATATATATATATATATAATATATATATATATATATATTTATAAGGATCACTCGGACGAGTGGTGGAGAAATAAAAGACAATGTTGATAGGCTACTTTATCTATTTTAAAGACGTTTCGCTTTCGTATTCTGAAAGCATCATCAGTTCATCTAAAAAATACAATATGAGAACCACACCATGATGGAAAAGATGTTATAAGTGTTACCTTAAAAAGACATGTAGCAGTCAATGATATTAAAAAGTTTGTGGAATAAAAACTCAACTCACAAACTTGTTAATATCATTGACTGCTACATGTTTTTTTAAGGTAACACTTATAACATCTTTTCCATGATTGTGTGGTTCTCATATTGTACTTTTTAGATGAACTGATGATGCTTTCAGAATACGAAAGCGAAACGTCTTCAAAATAGATAAAGTGGCCTATCACCTTTGTCTTTTATTTTCTCCACCTTGAGACCGATATAAGAACCCACCACTCGTCTGAATGATCCTTATAATATATTGGATTGACGGTCGTACTCCTTTTCCGATATATATATATATATATATATATATATATATATATATATATATATATTATATATATATATATATATATATATATATATATATATATATTCGTTCTGATTGTGTACATACTGTTAATTTAATTACATTATTTTATTTAAGGACTAATCAGTTATCCAATGATTTGAGCATATTTAACATGGGAAATGACAAGAACTTTTTATCGAAGTTAACAACAAATATTTTTAACAAATACATTAATGATTATATCACGTAAGTATGTAATTTTAAATTTCATTTAAAAATACTAACGAAGCAAAATTTTTAGGATGGAACTAAAAGGTCTGAAAGATAGGTGCTCCGCAAATTTACAAAAATATTATGAATCTAAAGGTCATCAGAAGAAGCAGATTCAGTCAGGGGGGTAAGTATATTTTTTACAGTTTGGAAGTACAAATCTACAGTGCACATATTTTACCGAATGGATTTAAAGTCAATCATCAAGAAAAAAATCAATAATCTAACAGCTTTATCAGATGAACAAGGATTCAGATCCTGAAGATACTGCGTAGACGCCGTATTTGTACTAAGGCAAATTACAGAAAAGGCCATCGAGTATAATAAACCAGCATATCTATGTTTTATAGACCTGACAAAGGTTTTCGATTGCATCCAGTCGAAGACGTTTTACACCTACTGTATAAAAGAAACATACCAATCAATATTATACAAACCATCGAAAACATCTACTTCCATAATCGAATACAGGCAAAGATAAATGGAAAACTGTCACAATGTATATCAGGACAAAGCGGATTCAGACAGGGTGACTCGTTAAGCCCACTTCTCTTTAATATAATAATGGATGAAATAATACAAACAGTACGTAAAGGTCATGGTTACAGAATGGGGAACAAAGAAATCCAAATATTATGTTATGCAGACGACGCCGCATTAATCGCCGAGACAGAAGATGAGCTCCAAAGATTAACACTAATATCAGCAAAAAAACCAAATGTATGACATCTAAATATCCACTACGATGTAAATTCCCGTAGCACAAAATCAATCGTGTTCGCGCATGCCGTCATTAGAGAGTAGAATTTGAATTCTTGTTAAAGTTAAATGGGATTTGTATGCATTCTGTGATGAAATTACTAGACGAAAATAAGTTAAGAGGTTCAATAATTACAATAATCGTACACATAAGGATATCTCCAAACTATTTATTAAAGATTATTTATTGACACATACAAAAAACTGACATTTCGAACGTGTAACTCTCCAATGACGTCACGACTTATGCGCAATATCTTATCTTCTTATCATAGTATCATGATACTAAGACTTCCAAGATAAACCCACTTCGCAATCGAATTTTGTACGTCGACGCGCATGACGTAACCTTTTATCATCACAGTCGCAAAAATTTAAATAGATAATAAAATTATATAAAAGAGTAGGAACTAAACATGCTTTTGGAAATGGAAATTTATATACAATGGATTGATTTATTAAAATAAAAATTTAATACAACTGATAAAATAGAGTACACTGTAATAATTTACAAGTTCATTTAACAATTTATTTTACAATTTTTAATATTTTCTTCTTCTTAACTTTGGATGTTTCTTTAATATATCTATTCAATTTTCTAATTTTAAAATATAATTTACACCTAAAAAAAAAGATGTTTGAGATCTGAACTTACGTTTACTAACATTACATCTGAACAGAGCTAAATCCATTAGCGATTTTAAATAATTCTTGATTAATTCTTAACGACCCTTTGTTAAAATTGTTAAAAATATGGTCCAGTTCATTACATTTAATTAGAAAATCTGGATATGGTTTAAGTAAACCTCCTTCGGAAAGATGGTTTACCCAGTAAACCGATGTCAACGTACAAGATAAACGATAAAACAATACTAAATCTGACAAAACTCCATATAACACAGAACATTTCTGGTGACATTTGTCGCCAAGTGACGTCACACGACTGATCGCGTGCGCGTGGGTTTATCTTTAGTTCATAGTATCATGTCATAGTATCATAGTACACATGGTCAGAGACTTTTTGTCGAAACATTTAAATGGGACTAATCATCCACTTTTCATTTTCAGTAATCAAAAAAGCTTATTTTATTAAACTAATATTCAGATAATTTTAATTTGCTAGAAAATAAAGTATTTTACCAAATTTCTGTTTGCATTTGCAGTTTTCAAGATCTTCGAAGAGATCTTCAAGCTGTCATAGGAACTCGAGCAAACATTAACATTGCACAGATCGAAAATTATGGTGGGGAAACTTTTTTATCGGAAGAATTAGCTATTACGATATTACAAGATACAAAACACGCTTTTCAAAGATGTCAGTTGGTAAGTTTTTTAAATTATATTGCAAGATTTTAACGGAATTTAAAATGCGCGGTTCGATTTATATAAACTATTTATTTGCACCTTTTATTTACTTGTACAATTGTTTCTTGATTTTAAAATTCAATTTATCTTCTTCTAAACACAATTTTTTCATTTTTCCCCATAGAAATTACTAGCCAACAAATCTACGTTAAAATCACCAACTAATTCTCATTAGCTTTCTCATAACTCATTGTCGAATATTTTTACAGTTATCCAAACCCACAGAAAGGGCCTCAAACGCAACTCAAATTTTGGATCGATTGATAAACAGCTTATTGGTGGAGCATGTCGACTATGCAGTAGAATTGGGCTTACAAGCTGTGCCTGTTGTAGAAGGGACCAAAACTCCCCCAGCGCTATATTTTTTTAGTGTCGTCCACCACAGTAATAATATTATACATCTTGTTGAGAAACAGTTTATGGATTTATTGGTTCCACTAGTTGAGTAAGTTTTTAAGTAAAATTTGTCAATATATGTGTAAATATTTAAAATTAGCAATAATGATATCATTTTTATAGTATTTCTTGGGAATCCAATTTGTTCACGAATTGCAGCTATTTTTGGCGTATAGAAATAGCTATGTAATCGTATCGTAATGTTTTTAGGTATGTGATGTAGTGTTCATAATTTAAATTATTATTTTTCTTTTGAAAACAATTTCTTTTTATCGTTTTTCAGTTACTTCGATTATTAATTTTTATTTCCAAAAATTTTAATTCTATTATTTTATTTTTAGATATCTTTATCTCAAAGGATCGAGAATTTTCTCCCTGTATCCTAAAGCTGGCTTTTAAGTTAGACATTGTTATTTTCGTTCATATCGAATCAATTTTTCTGGTATACCAAACTCACGCATTGATTGATATAGTACTGTTCTCTTGAAACTGTCGTATGCGGCCTTGAAGTCGACAAATAGGTGATGGGTTTCAATGTTAAATCCAATTGTTTTCTCTAGGATCTGTCTTATTGAATGTATCTGATCAATTGTTGATTTTTGTTGGGGTAAATCAGGCCTGGTATTTGCCAACTATGCTAACTGTGTCAACTTGTAGCCTTTCGTAGTTTAATCAATTTGTGATTGTCGCAGTAAACAATTTTGCTCACAACTATCGAGTCTTAAGGTACTTGCATATATTGGTTTCATCTAGCTGATTAGAGATTATCGTCAGAAATAGCTCTGAGAAGAATTGTGTTTGATAAGAATCGTTCATCTTGAGCTCTTTCTTGTTCACGCTTCATGTTGCTATGACAATGACGAGCATCTACGTAAAGAGAGAACTTATAATATTAAACCATGTAGCCACAGAAACGGAGCATTCCCTCCTCTTCACCAGTGAAGACATATCAGAGGCTCTTAGGAGAAGACGTTAAGCCAGCAAAAGCACCAAGATTTGATAATATTCACCCTGAATTCCTAATAAATTGTGGCAAGTATACAAAAGTTTGGCTGGCTCGATTTTTCACAGACATCATGGAAACTGGAAATATTCCACAAGAACTAAAGCGCTCTAAGATAATAGCCATACTAAAGCCAGGCAAACCCGCCGACAACCTAAAAAACTACAGACCAATTGCGCTTCTCTCTGCCATCTATAAACTATTAGAGAGGCTTATATATAATAGAATCAGTACAGAGCTGTTCCAGGTGATCCCAGTCGAACAAGCGGGTTTTCGACCAGAACAAAGCTGCTCGGAGCAGGTAATGTCACTCACCACCTACATTGAAGCGGGTTTCCAAAGAAAACTTAAAACTTCAGCGGCATTTATTGATCTCTCGGCAGCTTACCATACAGTATGGAGAGAGGGCCTTATAATCAAAATTTTCCGTGCAATCCCCTGTAAACCAATAGCACGCCTAATAGATGGCATGCTCAACGACCGAATGTTTCAAGTAGTGATGGGCACAGATATCAGCCCACCAAAGAAACTTACGAATGGCCTACCACAGGGGTCAGTGTTCTCTCCACTACTATTTAGCTTATACCTAGCAGATATGCCGGAAACACAATCAAGAAAGTTCGGATACGCCGATGACTGGGCCCTAACTACACGATGCAGAACACTAGAAATGTCTGAAGAAGTTCTGACGGCAGACATATATATTGCGCAAATATTTTCGCAAGTGGCGACTTCAACCAAATGCATCCAAAACAGAAGTTAGTTGCTTTCACCTGAATAATAAACTTACTGGAAAGGAACTCAACACACGATTTAAAAATACAACACTTTCCCACAACAAAACACCGAAGTACCTGGGCGTAACACTAAACAGAACGCTATTATAGCATTTAAAGAGCATTTAACAAAAACTGCCCAAAAGTTGTGTACGGTCCGTCCCAAACCCTTTTTTCAGTGCGTCACTAAATGTGACGTCATATAGGATTTTAAGAATGTCGAAAATTATTGCTTGACATTTTAGTTAAATCTGACAGTTGCAGGAACGTAATCGACTAAATGTGAAAAGGATATTTTTTAAATAGGTATGTAGTCTTTGTTCTTTCTCGGTATATCTCGGCATATTTAAAATATTTTTATGACAATACAAAATTAAATTTTCACTGTAAAATGTCTGAAAATACTAACCTGGAATGACAATTATCATTTTATCAGTTCACATTGTGAAAGTATTGTCATGATCAAGATAATCTGCGTCAAATTATATTTATGCGCATCATTGATTGGATATCTATTTAGCGTATTCTAAACTCCAACCAATTCTACATCCGTAAGTAGAATTCGCTTTAATATGCAAATACTCGTGAACGATACATAATTTTTCTGTGTTCTATGTATAATAATCACAGACTCACGTCTTTTTCTGTCACTTCTAGCTTTATGCGTTAGAGAGAATTCGATCAACTATGACGCACTGAAAAAAGGGTTTGGGACGGATCGTACAAGAAATAACATTATACAGAAGCTCTGTGGTACCACCTGGGGAGCATCGGCTTCCACTCTCCGCTCTACTGCCTTAGCTCTTGTTTTCTCGACCACTGAATATTGTGCAGTTTGCTACACAGTCCACACGTAAAAAGGTCGACACTCAGCTCCACAGCACTATGATGATGATAGCTGGTACAATTAAATTAACTCCCGCCCAATGGATTCCAGTATTAAGTCACACCCCACCTCCACATTTACGACGAGTTGACGCACTTACACGTGAATACAAAAAGATCATGAACAATATAAACCTGCCGAAATAACATGCCCTGCATTATCCACAAGCTACCAGGTTTTGATCTTCCACGCAAATCATGGTCCACTCTAAATAAGATCCGAACCAGATATGGCAGATGGGCATACACGCTACATAAATGGAGAAAGAACCCGTCTTCTCAATGTGACTGTGGGGAGAACCAAACCATCGACCACATTATTAAAGAGTGTCCCTCAAGATCCTACAATGGTAGCCCTGAAGACTTGCTGTTTGGAACTTTAGAGTCAATTGATTATATGAATACACTTGATGTTTGTTTGTAACTATTTAAAGTTTGTCATATTACTAGTGTTTGTAATTTTGTTCTAAATGTGTTGTAATTGCCATACGATAAATAAATAGTTGCTAGCGAGAAATAGTTTAGATATTTATTGAAAGAACAAAACAAAATACATATTTATAGTAATGATAATACTTACCACTGCACTGCTTTTTATTATTCATAAAAGTTCTCGTTCATTTATCTTAAAACTTCCTCGTTTCTGAGGTGGTTCATCGATGAAATTTTTAGCATGCGGCGAAATATTCGAAGCTCATTGTACTAATTCTATGCGGAATTCTAGCGATTTGCATGATTTACCTCTTGATCTGGATCTAGTGTATTATTGATTACACAGCCAAGGTATCTGAATATTTTCATCTGCTCAGTCGGATGCCCGCTAATCGATATATTTATTACGGGAGAGTTATGTTTGGAAATTATCATTGTATTTGTTTTCTTTTCATTGATTCTCACATGTTTCTCCTTCCTACACAATTTCAGCGATTACTACTCATAGGGGAACAAAAGCTGATGTTAACCATTCTCTAGGGATTAGCAATTAGAAACAGTACCTAATTGAAAAAAATAAAATATTTTGCCTAATATAAAAATAAAAGGATATGACATTGACATGAATTTAATATGATAACCTTTTTTACTATTGATATTCTTTTCTTTTAATTCAGAAACACCCCAAGGAATAACGATTGTGTGCAAAAGAAAAAGTTTGTACTGGAAGATATAGAACGGAAGATTAACACAGGACTAGATAGGTATGTAGTATTATTTTGTGTTTGCTTTCAGAAGTTGACCAATAGATTTTAGGTGTCTCAATGCCATTTCGAGCTGGGTCAAGCTGTATCTCCAAACAGAACAGAAAAAATCTGACTTCAAACCTGAATCTGACGACTTCGACACAGTAGCGTCACCCGTAGGTAACATTGTAAATATGTATAATTTGTAAGTGCGAGTTTCGTTGTGAGCTCTTAATATTTTATTGTGTAGTGAATCAAATCAAGCATGTTTGGATTTTAGCCATACTCTACCGCGCTAGGAATGATAAGTATGACTTGTTGCAGCTGGTTATGAAGGGTAAAATTGAAGGAAAAAGAGGTCCGAAGGTTATAGTTAACCTTCATTAGTCGAGTTGACACTAGAAGAAGACGACCGCACTGGTCAGTACCAGGTGGTAAAGGGTAGGATAAAGATGTCGAGTTTTTAAAATGAGAGACGAAAGAGTATGACGGTCTGGCGTCCTCTGGCAAGCAAGGAGGTAGAACCAGCGGCTTGAATAAGGCAGGGTCACCAATCTGTAACCCTTACACATAAACTGCAGGTCTTTAATAATAAATGTCTACGACGAATTGTTTGTATTTTCTGGCCTAACATCATCAGAAACGAAGATTTACTACACCTGACCGAACAAAAAAAGGGTAGAACATCAAATAAAGTCCAGAAAGTGGGGTTGGATTGGTCACACACTCAGAAAAAATAATTCCAGTATTGCAAAGATTGCCCTAGAGTGGAATCCCCAAGGAAAAAGAAAAAGAGGTCGCCCAGTACAAACTTGGAGAAGATCCATCATGGACGAGATAAGAGGTCAAGGAAAGTCTTGGAATGAGGTGAAGGCCTTAGCGCAAAATAGAACCCGATGGCGCTAAGATGAGGCCAAGAGCAGACAAACATAGTAGAGCAAGACCACCTACACGTTGGGCTGACGACATCATGCGTATCATCAAAAATTGGCAACAAAGAGCACGAAAGCGCAAAGAATGGAGGAGTTTAAGGGAAGTCTATGTCCAGCAGTGGACGAGATAAATGAAGGCTGGATGGGAAGTGCCATTGTCCGACACTAAGGTTAAAACAATTACACAACAATAAGGTTAGAAGATAATATGTGAATAAGATACTTATTGCATCAATATTTGAATGTATCTACATGAACATATGAACAACTGTGGAAGTTGTTCTATATTTTGTAAATACTTATAATAATTTGTAACAACTCCGCACCGTTTATTTGTATAAAATTCATAATATATTCCGTTAAAAGTTTTTAAATATATTTATCACCCTTCTAGGCTTGTAAAAACGTCATTAATTACGTTAATAGTATTGTAAAAGAAATTAAAGCAAACCTGGATGGTAATAATGTCACAGCTATATTGCAAGAACTTGGCATAAGATTACACCGAGTGGTGTATGATCACATGTTGCAGTTCCAGTATAACACAGCAGGTAAGAATAGACATATCAGATATCAAATTTTTCTGTAAAGAGACCTTTTTGAGATCCCAAAAAAATGCAAAAAAATTTTCCACTCCTATCCCCGGGTTCCACCTATAACCCTCTTGCGTGGGGTCAGAAAACATTCAAGAATCTGTATGCTCTAGAAACAATGTATGAAACAAAAAATGTTAGCTGAGATGATTTTGAACAAAAATGTTTACTAGCACTTTTTGTATAATAGTAACCGTTCTCTCAGAAACAACGTATAATAATGTTGGATAGGTCAAATGTAAAGAAATGCTTTGTCCGGGGTTAATCCTGAAAAAGCTATTGACATCATTTTTGAAAAGCTATTTGGGCGTACGTTTAATCCAAAAGTCAATCTGGTGAATTGAAATGCTCCGTTCTCCGTGCTAAACGATGTGTATTTCCTTGATGATTTTTCTAATGGTATTTGGTGAAAACCTGACATTAGGTGTATAACTGAAAACCATTTTGCTCTCCCTAGTTGATCTAGTATTAAGTCTATTCTTGGTAATGGGAATTTGTCTGTTAATATCTTCTTGTTCAGTTGTCTAAAATCTATGCTTTTTTCGGTACGAGCATTACCGGGCTATTATATTCTGATGTAGATGGTTCTACTAGTCCTTGGTCTCTCAATTTCTGTTCTTGTCGGTTTAACTCTTCTGCTTGTGCATGCGGTGTTCTATAATTCTTGTTGTATACTGGGGTTTGGTCTTTCACTCTCAGTTTTTGTTCGTAGAAGTTGTTACATGTTAGCATGTCGTGCTGTGGGGGTTAAAAAATAAATACTATTACGAATTAACAATAATTACATTAATACCAGCTATTCCTTCGATGGTTTCTGGCAAGATAAATGAACTTTAACTCATAGATGCAAATAACAAATAATATCAAAATTTAAATGGTTGCAATAAACAATCAAAAACAATTTAAAGGTTTAGGTAAAACCAACGTACAAAACGAATTCAATATGAATGCATCGATGCACTAGCGGCTTGCGTCTGTCCTTCTTAGCGACTCAATCTCTTGTCTCAGTGAGATGTATTCCCGAGCGGTATCAAAAGGGTTGGTGAATACAGGGGAGGACAAATGTATTGATTAATTTATACAACCATATTTCAATTTAAACACGTGCCTTAGGGCGAATATATCTGAGTATTCCTCGCATAAAGATACCAATTTATCACGTGTGTATTCTGAGATATCTAATTTGATTCCCGTAATTCCTTCTTCCTACCTTTCTGTCATTGATCAGTCTATACAGTGTAGGAAAAAGTTTATGGTCGGTATGGACCTTACGTGAGATGGAATGAGAAACAGATGTTTAGAAAGAGAGAGGTATATTAGGTCCGCCCTTTATATCGCCGAACATGCGAAGCGTGGAAATAATAAAAAAGGGAAGTTCAACGTTGCCAAACTTATTGGATTTATTTAACCTGTTGTTTTTTTTTTGCATTTGAACAATGTTCTAAGATAATCCAATTTGGGCGAAATTGATTTAAATGGCAGCTTACTGTTTTTTTTTTTTATTGGGAATATGCCACAAGTTTACTTTACAATAAGTGTAATATAACATTTTGATTTCCACTTCGGAAATCGTTTTATATAAATAAAATTTATTAATGTTTCGTATTTTAAGTATGATTTCCGAATTAAAAATCTAAACATCAAAATAAGCTTATTTTAAAGTCACATTGTGCCTTATTCTCAATATGAAATAATAAACTGCATACAATAACGCCACATTAAAAAATATTCATACACATTAATTATTTAGCAACGTCGGTCTGGTCTGGTCTGGTTTGGCCGACCGAGTAACGAGTAGTAGAGGTGGGTCGTGGTAGTTTTATCGTTAAGAGCGTAGGCACAAAATTCCGTTCCAATATTTTTTAAATGCATTAATTTTTTGCGAATCCTGAGAAAACTAATAAATATTTTTGAAAAATTTAAACGGCAGAATGAAACAATACATTATTACCGAGGCCGAAAGTCCCTGAAAACTTCTATAATGTTTATTTTAATAAGTTATAGGGGTGAAAAAAAATTAGTGTGATTTTTAATTTCATATATCTCATTCAAAAACCTTTTTGTTTATTCTAAGGGACTTTCGGCCCTCGGTAATAATGTAATCTTTTATTCTGCATTTAAATTTTTTAAAAAATATTTGTTAGTTTTCTCAGGATTATAAAAAAAATGAATGCATTTAAAAATTTAAATTTTTGTAAACAAGTAACTATGATTGTTTAAAAGTAGTTTTAAGTAAGACAGTACCTACATAAACAAACATAATGGCTATTATCGTTTATGTGTATATTTATTGAAGTGAAAGAAACTAATGATTTATTTAATATAACTTGAAAAATAAACTAAACAATACATATAGTAACTCGTACTTACATTTACATTACACGTTATTATTAAATCGCGAATAGTCTCTAAATTGACATTCAAAAAACATAAGTTTCTCAACTTTACTTCTTATTAACCGTCTTATTTTTTTATTTCAAATTAAACCAGATTTTGAACATGTGTTCACATTTACAATACTAATAGTGGTTAAGTTAGGATATACATGGCGATGGTTTTTCTACCGTTGTAATTGACTCTCGAATCAGGTGTACGTGTAGATGAGCCATCTCCAATTAATTGATCAAAAATACACCATGGATTTAAGTCATCTTTATGGTTTCTTTTTCTTGTACTGGTTGATTTTCAATAGTACAATCTTCTTGTTCGTTAATTATAGAAGTAACCAGCTTCTTAACTTTTTCTTTAATTTTTTTATCTTCATTTTTATCAGAAAAACCCTGCACTTTAAATGGTGAATCCATAAATTTACATAATAACAATGTGCCACGCTGTTCTATCCCTTTAAATCTTTTGGTAAACCCGATATTAGTAATTGTACTACCTCGGATACTATGAATGTAAGGTTTGCTAAACCTTATTGCTAAATTTACCGTTTGCTAAAATTTTATTGCAAGATTCTTGCAGGCAGCGTACCATAACAATTACTGAAGCTACCCTTCAAGTATTTTTGGTCACTCATTGTACTTGTTATTTCTTTAAACGGCCGTAAAATTTGGGAAAGCTGAGAACAAATAATCCAGTGTTATTTATTTAGATTTGGTCTAAGTCTAAATCTGTATTATTTAATACCGATGTGGAACGGATTGCCTTCTTCTAACTCGGTCATTTTTTTTAACATGTAGTAGGTGAAGTTCTACCTAGTTTCCACGTCTTGGATTGGCCGTTTGGGAACTTTGTTTTATGTTGTAATGTAATACTTAAAAGCCTTTCTGAAGATAAGGTACTTTTTTTTAAATGTATTTTTTGCAGAATTGTCGAAAATAGGACTTTTATTTTATCTATTATCAAATCAGTTTTGACATAACATTCCTGAAGTAATGAACCTGACAGTTTTTCTTGTTGGCAGTTTATATCCAGGAATCCACCCTGCAAACTTTTTTAAAAGCTGGTTCTTCACCTATGGAAAACGGATGAAACGAGTCTTTGCATAAGTTTAGTAAATCTTGAAAATCAACCAGTACAAGAAAAAGAAACTGATAAAGATGACTTAAGTACATGGTGTATTTTTGATGAATTAATTGGACGTGACTCATCTAAACATACACATATATCAAGAGATATAAAAGAAGTCGACATGTATTGTCTGATGATATTATATTACCACACAAAAAATTTCGAACGGAGATTGGAACTGTCCATTACCGTGGTGGAAAAACCATCGTCATGTATATCCTAACTTAATACACCATATTCATAAAATATTGTAGTATTGTAACAAAATCTTTTCCTTGTGAACACATGTTTAAAATCTGGTTTAATTTTAAATAAAAGAAGAACACGGTTAACAGAAAAAGTGGAAAAACTTGTTTTTAAATGTCAATTTAGACGATTCGCGATTTAATAATGTGTAATGTAAATGTAAGTACTATTTGTATTGTTTAATTTATTTTTCAAGTTATAAGAAATATATCCTTCGTTAGGTTCTTTCACTTCAATACTTATACACATAAATGATAATAGCCAATATGTTTGTGTACTCGCTAATTTGAATACTGGTAAAACAATCAACTAGTTACAGTTTACGAAAAACGGTTCCGATAAAAATTTAAAAAACGAGAGGATCCACCTCTAGTTTTTTAGCTATATTAGGATCGAACAAGAGAATATGTAAAATATCTCTGATCGGAACTGTTCGTCTCACGAATGAGCAATGAGTGTTAAAAATATTTATGGAGGGGAGACCAAGGGGAAACATGATTGTTATCTTTGTCTATTCGCTGAAAATATGATTTTATATCTGCGTTAGATATCCTGTTAAATTTTACCATACCGACCATAAACTTTTACCTACACTGTATATGCTAAACAATTTAATGTCTAGTGTTCTGATTGTTGTCTCTATCTTTGCCGTTTCATAGGTTGTATTCAACATTTTGATGTACGGATTATTCTTGAAATGATTGCTCTCGCTATGAATATTCCAGGTAGTATCTCATGTTCTTCCACTACTCTGTCTTTCTTTGGTGTTTGAAAATTTACTATTCTGTAAATGTCGCATGTACGCGGTATTATTATCGTGTTATTATCTATGTTATCTAAAATGTTCATACTAACATAACAGTCTTCGTCGTCTTTGCCTCCTCAAAAAGTGCTAATAAACGTTTCTGTTCAAAACGATTTCAGCTACATTTCTTGTTAAAACCTGGAGGCAGAATTGACAAACTTTTTTGCTTGTTTTTTGAGGGCCCAAAATTGATATTCTCCGCAAAATTCACCTTGTTTGACTTATTTTAGAGGTCCAGTGGCATTTTCGCCTCTGACGACTGGAGTAAATATTCAAAAATATTTTTTTATTTTAGGTGCGATGGTGGCTATCTGTGATTTAAACGATTATCGTCATTGTACAAAAGCGCTCGGCCCATTAGTTATTGAACTTTTTGATACACTGCACGCCCTCTGCAATCTTTTGCTCGTTAAGCCTGAAAATTTACAGCAAGTGTGTTCTGAAGATTCTCTAGTAAGTTGAATGTAATAATTATTGTATAGTTGTAATGTATCAATTAATTTAAATATTGTCTGTGTATGTAAATAATCGCGATGTAAATAATAATATGCGAGGATAACATTGGAGATTCGCAGTTTGGGTTTCGGAATTCTCTTGGGACAAGAGAATCAGTTTTTAGTCTACAGGTACTCATCCAGTGCTGCAGATATATGAACATAGACGTGTACATATGCTTGATAGACTAAGCAAAAGCATTCGATAACGTAAAGCACGAAAAGATAATTGAAGTTCTCCATAAGATCGGAGTCGACTGCAGAGACATTCGAACAATAGCGAGTCTCTATTGGGGTCAAACCATCGAGCAAAAAGATAAAAGAGAGATAATCTAATCGTTATGAAAGGGAGACCAAAAAAGTGGCCTCTGATGGCGGACATATGCGGAAATGCAAAGGCGCTAAATTTAAATTTTCCAACACTTATTAACAATAGCTACAAAATATTTTTCAGACGAGAAAGTTTTTAATTAAATATTAACTATAAATAGTCTAAAAAGTGACACAATTGGTAAAAAACTTCAATATAAATAAAATTTCATGTGACAGTTGGGGCAAACGGACAAACAATAACATAACCAAACTAAATTTGACTTCTCAAACAAGGAAAGAGACTGTCTTTCCTTGTTTAAAGTGGCCTCTCAAGATAGCACTTCCTGTCTAACAATATTTTGTCCCCACTACCTTTACATTCCCTCTTTTATCTTTTTGCTCGATGGGTCAAACAGCTAAAGTGAAAGTAGGATCTACATTGACCAATAAAATTGAGATCAAGAAAGAGGTACAACAGGACTGTAATCTTGTCTCCTATTCTCTTTAATATATACTCAGAAGAAGTATTATGCGCTGGAGGAAAGCACAGAAGGCATAAAGATAAAATGGAGAAATAATTAATAACATAAGGTATGCTGATGACACTGTGATTCTAGCAAGTAGCATGGAGGAACTGAGTTGCCTAATGAGTAAGATACAAAAAACAAGTGCACAATACGGCCTCAGACTAAATATCACAAAAACCAAATGGATGTTAGTAAGCAAAACCCAACAACCACCACAGCAACTGGTATTAGACAATGAAAGAATTGAACACGTGGATTCGTACAACTACTTGGGAACAACAGTTAATTCAAATTGAGATCAAGCGAAGGAAATACGTATAAGAGTAAGAATATGCAAGAGCATCGTTCACTAACATGAAGCAAATTTTCACCTCTAAAAGCCTCACCCTACCTCTCAAAATTCGACTTCTGAAATGTTATGTATTCCCGGTTTTGTTATATGGAATGGAGGCGTGGACAATGACCGCAACATTGATGAAAAAAGTAGAGGCCTTCGAAATGTGGGCTTACCGACGTATATTAAGTATATCCTGGACTGAGCACGTGACCAACGAAGAGGTACAACGCCGGATAGGTAAAGAGAGAGAGGTAGGAATAAGTATAAGAAAAGAAAGTTGGAATACTTGGGTCACGTTATGAGACATAATAAATATAGAGTACTACAGCTGATCGTTCAAGGGAAAATAGACAGCAGAAGGGGTCCAGGGAGGAGAAGACACTCGTGGCTCCAAAACTTGCGGCAATGGTTAGGATTGTCATCGCTGAAACATTCAGATCTGCCGTAAACAAAGTCAGAATAGCCATGTTGATTGCCAACGTTCGGAACGGACAAGGCACATGAAGAAGAAGAATGTAAATAATCACATTGTACGCTATCTTTAATGGTGGATGAATACTTCCTTTTCTCTCCAGAGCGCTGGGGCTGTGGAATCTCCAGGTTTTACATCACAGAATCAGTGTTTCTCGCATGGTATTTATATGAATATTGAGTGTGGCTGTGCAAGCCGAATACTCTCTAAGTATCTCTTAAGAATATTAATGCGGCATTTACACGACATAGGTTACGTACGTAAAGATACACACACGTTAATTTTTTTTCTTATTGAGTTAATGCCTCGACAACTAAGATCATTGGCATGGTACAGTCAGGTACCTAGTGTAGTGTGTGTGTGTGTGTGTGTGTGTGTGTGTGTGTTGTGTGTGTGTGTGTGGTGTGTGTGTGTGTGTCTGTGTGTGTAGAGTAAGTGTCTTGATACTTAGCAAAGTTGACGTCATTGTCTTTGCTAAGAGACGCTAATTGTATCCGAAACGTCTGCGGTCCCTCCGGTGAGTACAGATCGCACAAGGATAGAAATTATTTTCATTCATTAATTTTTAATAAACGAAAATTTCTCCACCCAGATGAGATTCGAACTCACGACCTTTAGGTTTAAAGGTAGGCGCTCTTACCACTGAGCCACAGAGGGTGTTAACACATGTTAAATTAAAACTAAATATGAAAAGAAATAATTAATAAAATACTTGATTAGGAACAGAAAAATGAAATGAAAAAATATATGATTAGGAACAGAGCAATTATAAACAGTTGAACTTAATATCATCAATAGCTATTTATGGTGAATATGGTGGATAAATATTTTGTATTTTAATTCACTGATTTTCGCGATGGTTGTTGGAGACGTATGACTGGTAAATTCTATGTTTTCTTTTATAAACGCAATTTCCTCCTGCTGACTGATAAATGATCCTGGGTGTAATATCTGAAATAATATTTGTTTATATTTTCAGGTAAAGCTGGATAGAACAATCCTTCACAATTTCATCCAACTCAGAAGCGACTTTAAGGTACAAAAACAAATGATTCTAAAAGTGTAATAGATATATATAATTTTAATATGTAGAGTATATTATTTAATAAAGTACTAATTAATACAATTTTATTGTTTGTGCTACGATTACCGATATAAGTAATCCCCCACTTAATTGGTCAACAGCTACGGGTGGAAGAATTGACACATGGTAGGACATTTTATTGGCCTGAGCTAGTCAATGGCATTGAGAGGTGGAAAGCCACAGGATAACTACCACATTAAAGATCTGAATGGACATCCTTAGTAAAAATCATCATGAACCCACTAATTGATAACTTACTTAATGATCATGGAGCTCGGAATCCAAGATCCAACAGAGGAGGACAATCAGAATCAGATGACAGATAACCCAGAAGAAGTTACGTCTGCAAGATCAAGATCTGATCATGCATGAAAAACTGATAAAAGAAAGTGGTTGAGAAATTGGCTAGAATCGTTGCCAAAACTGAGCTCGCATTACTGTAGAAAAGATACCCAAAAGCTATATCTTGAACAAATAAAGGGTTTGTTTGTTTCCTATAAAATTTCACTTTTTGCATATACAGGTATTAGCATTAAGCCATCGATATGCAATATCTTTAACTTTTTCTGCTTATTTTCCTAAATTGCTAAAATCATCTCTTGACAGTTTGTATGAAATCTACCAATGAATCATATTAGAACTGTTGTATTTAGGGATTCGCCTTTTTGCTGGAGAGTCTTGTCTGAAGCATTTATTTTGTATAAAATCTTTTCCCATATAGTGACAATACATACTCAAATTTATCAATTTTTTATGTTGACTGGCAGCTTCATATGTTAACGCTTTTTTATCTTTGTTTGAGGAAAAAATGACGTAAACAAACGATTAGTGCATGGTATAAAACGGACAGAAAAAATAGGTTGTGTTATTCTGAATTGGAGTCTCTTATATTTACCTGACATATTAAACGCATTATTATAACTCTGTCTCTGACCGTTATTGATGTCTAAATCTAAATTACTTAAAAATTCTAAAATAACCAAAGTTTTTACCAGTGTGAAAAATTATTGGTAGAAATACCACAAATCATTCTTTTATACCACTTGGAAGAATATAGTGTATAATGACAGTTAGCTGATCTATGTGAGATATAGCCCCCTCGGTTGGAGACTTTAAAAGCGCGGGTGTATTTTCAGAATGTCAGAGGGTTACGTACAAAACTCCAGCTACTGTTTGAAAATACTTCTTACTCACAATACATTTTAGTTTTTAATGAAACATGGTTAACAGATGACATAAAGAGCGCCGAACTGCAAATGTTTGACTACAACATATATAGAACAGATAGATCCTCAGAAGCAAGTACCTTCAAAAGAGGTGGAGGAGTGCTTATAGCTGTCCTAAACAGTCTTCGTTTGTCAGCAACTCAAAATATCGAACATTTGTTTTTCAAGATTGAGATTGGCCACATCGACAAGTTTATCTTTGCAACTGCCTACTTTCCACCACATAGTATCATTGAGAAGTATGTCAAATTTGCAGAAAATGTAGATAATCTAGCTGAAAAGTATCCAGAATATAAGTTATGTATCCTGGAAGATTTTAATGTTCCCAATTGTCAGTGGTCCATTGATGGATCATCTTCTGTGGCTACTCCATTACCAGTAACCTCACCAAATGAAGTCGATCCCATTCAATTCCTCTCATTTTTATGTTCCTTTCATAACCTGTATCAAGTAAACACTTAAAGATGAAAACAACTCCTTATTAGATCTAGTTGTGGTCCAAGATGAAGAGGTTGAGGTATCTAGAGCTGAGAGTACCCTACTCCCAGAGGATAGGCATCATCCTCCACTCTCATTTAGTTTTAAATGTGAATCCCAATATTTCAATTAGCCAGGATTGATTGGGAGATGGCTTTTATAGAGACTTTTGCTCAATGAGTGTATGAGCTTTCACAATTGTGAAAGAAAGTATACAAACTTTCTTTCACAATTTAACTAGGATAATTTGTTTTAATGATAAAAGTCCTGATGATATTATCAACATGTTTTATGATGTTATTTACCTTGCAATTGATATTTTTGTTCCCCTGAAAAATTATTCAGCAAAAAAGTTTCCTGTGTGGTTTTCTCTGGAGCTTAAAATATAATAAAAAAAAGAAAATGCATAAAAAATATCTAAAATTTAAAATCTCAATTACTTGCAGCCTATAATGAGTTTTCTTTATTCAGATCTAACTTAAACAACAATGCTATCTTGATTAAGTATGTTGCTCTAACTGAATCCTCTCTGAAAGATAATGTTATAAAATTTCTGGAATTTATTAACAGTAAAACGAACAGGAATAATATTCCTTCTGTTATGTACTATAATAATATTTCTGGCTCTTCTGGCATGGAGATTGTCAATTTATTTGCTGAATACTTTTCCAAGACTTATAGTGATAAAGATTTTGATTTGCAGGATGAAACCTTTTTTAACAGGAAACATCAACCTATCAGAATTTGCTCGATTCCAGCTTATCCTACATCCCCCATATCTCATATGTTGTCTCAAAATCACTTCAACTTTCTAAATATCCCATTCATAAAAATTTTGTGTTGTTCACTTGTGAGACCCCACCTAGATTACTGTTCATGTGTTTGGTCTCCTCACTATAACACCCATATTCAAGCTATTGAGAAAGTTCAACACAAAATTCTTAAGATTTGTTGCATTTAAAACAAAACCAGAGGATTGAAGAAATTAACTATTCAAATATGGAAAGGTCCTCAACACAACTTCTCCTCCAAAGCCGATGCATGCACAAAGAATTTCTCTATGTTTTATAGTATACTGCACTCTATTATTTTTGGTCCTCAACTATTGGAAAAAATTAATCTCCATGTTCCCAATAGACAAACAAGGCTAAATCAACTCTTTTATGTTAGACCTCATCACACAAACTACAGACTCAATTCATTCACATATAGAACACCAAGGTTTGCTAATCATTATTCCCAAAGGTCGGATTGTTATAGTATTCCAAAAGAATCTAAAGCTCAGCTTAAGAACTGTGTGTGATAGCTTGATGTCATTATGTTTCTGTATGTTTCTTTGTTAATGTTTGTTATTTACTGTTTCCAACTTTATTATTTTTTGTATGATTAAAATTTTTAAATTTAAGTAGATTACGTTAAGAATCTTCTGTAATTTATCAATAATGTTTATATTGTATTTTAATTGAGTGATTGCCCATTGATAAATAAATAAATATCAGGTGTTGAATCAATAATCATTAGAGTCAAATGTGTCTTTGTGACTTTTCAATATAGTAAATTGGAAATATTTAGATATAATATAAATAAATTCATCAGATATTATAGACAACAAATAGTTTATAGTAAAGGTGCACAGTTTGCATATTTTTTCACATGTACATGTACACACATAGATGGATGTGGATGCACAAACATGGCAATGCTAGTCCACACTTGTTAATGTTTATCAATCGATTCAGCATAATTTGGATACATTTCAGCAATAACTATGAATATTACATTTTTCTGTTAAATAAAAAATTAAAAACCTAATTTTCAAGACCAAGGTATGTGCCTAGATCTTAGTCAACCCCTGGGAATAAGGTAAGTAATACAATTGTAATAAAATTCCATGGTTTATTCAATACTCTTACTCAAAGATTAAATACTTATCAATTAAAAGATATAAAAAAATCAATGTCACAGATCATCAACATAACTTAATTGTTGGTTTTCAAGTTATAAAATGGAAACTTTTTAAAACAACCAGTTTTTGTACATTGAGATACAAAGAATTACAGAAAACAAAACTGGGGTAGTTTTCATAGTTGAATTAATCTATTTGGTTACGTAATACAAAATTAAACGACTAGGCGTTTTTTAAGAGTAAAGTTAACTTTCTCACCAAGTATAAGTTCATTTATCTTTTATCACTTTTGTCACCTGTAAACTGCAAATATAAAATGGAAGAGAGATCTCTTTAAAGGACCATTAAAACTATCACAGATATACCACTACATTTTCATGAAAGTTAAGGTCTTACCTTGTTTTGCTGGTATAAAATAATAGTGTGATATTACTTTTTAAGTCATTTTTTAATTACAGAACTATCTGTTGCTAAGAATCTCTCCCACTAATTCAGAAATACACACGAATAAAAATATATGAATACACTTTTTAATACTCTTTCAGTAAACTTGTTTCTTGTAAGAATGTTGTTGATTTTTTTATAGCATCTGTTTTTTAATATCTTGGAAATAAACTATGATTTTAAAACATATTTTTTATGATGGAAGTTGAAACTTAATTATATCTATGTAGTTTAAAGCAATTATAGTTTTTTTAAACCTTAAAACAATATGAATTGTCATAAAATAAAAACAACTCTCAAACCTACTTATTATTATTATATCTATTACACCTACTTATTCGATTATTGAAACTATCTACCTAATTTTACCTCATATTGTTATTTTCTACCTCATCTGTTTTTTACTAATTTATTTTGATAGTTTTAGATTTAAAAAACCAAATTTTAACTCTTTTTTAATCAAGTAAAAGTTTATTATGGTATTATAATCAATATAAAAATTAATATCTCCTATATACTCCTTACTGCTAAAAAACTGGTATGTGAAATTATGGCAGATGCCATAAAAACATCTAGCTGCTATGGCCTGAATCAACCAAATATTAAAAAGCATTACTTATACATTTTTTACATTTAAATGATCCATCAAAGGTTCTGTATCAAGTGATTTCAACTTGCAGTTATTTGACAATTGCAATAGTAGTAACAGATAAAAAACTTATACTAGAAAAATATGTTAACGCATTCTATATCTATTGGCTTCGTGCACTTCTCCTAACTCTCCTTTGAAATGTAGTTCAATGACAAAGTCTAAATCCCTGTTATTACGGGGGTTAGGTTTCATTGTAAACATTCCATGTATTTCTTCATTCTTCTTAACCGTCATGTAGTCTTCAAAATAGAAAACTGTTTGTTTCCAATGGGTGTAAGGAGCATCTGGGGCAGTGGTAAAACCTATACGCTTATGGCATTTGCTAAATTCAACTGTGAAATATGTAACTAAAGCTTGCACATAATCATTTCTTCGAACTGTCAGCATGAAGGTGAAGTAAATTCCAGATCTTCTTTTTTTACAGTATACAGATCTACTTCCTTTATTAAAGCAGGTCCAGTAACAACTTGTTTAGGATCCACCACATCCACTAAAGGTTCACTAATAGCTACTTTGCGTATAGAACTCATATCAAAACCATAAACATCATCCCACCAGTTAATTTTTTCATCCTTATACTGTCTGTCTTCAATGGCAGTAACAAATAGTGAGCATCGATCAGGAAATAGAAGACCATCAGGCTGCAACCACTTGTCTCTTGCAAAAAGTACTGTATCGAGCATACTTTCATAAAACAAACAGTAACCCATCCACTCGGAAATTATAATATCTACTTTCTCAATACCGTCTGGTAATGTTATTTCTTCTACTTTGCCCTTGACAATTGTAATGATGTGATCTAATTTGTTGGTTTCGATTATTTGTTTAGCATAGTCCACTATATTCGAACACTCAACGGCAAGAACTTTTTTAGCCCCGGCCTTAGCAGCAAACATACTAAGAATACCTGTACCACAGCCAATATCCATAACAACTTTGCCCGCAAATAAATGTTTGTTATGATACATGGAATTTCTATATGTAAGCGTTCTTACTTCATCTTTTAACATTTCCTCGTGGATTCCAAAATGTGCATAAGAATCGAAGTAATAATCTCTGGAGGTCATTTCTTCGGCAGGTATATCTTCCATTTTCTCTCCCTTGGTAACATGATTGTTAAGAACTGCTGCTGGAGCTACTTCCATAGTTTCCATTTTATATTAGTCGTTGCTTTTCTGAAACAAAAAAAAAAGAGATTGAACCCGGCTTTTGTGTAACACGTGCCGCATGAATTTAATAATTATATCAAGGTTAACACTCGCATTATTATCTAATATACTAATAGATGATGGGGCTCTTGATAAGAAATCGTAAAACATACCTTTTATTGTAGACGGACAAGTTTTATTTTCTCAAAGAATCTATTTCTTGGCGCCTAACCAGAAATTATTGTTTGGCTTTTAGAAGGAAATGACAGAAGACAGGTGACAATTGGAATAAAAACTTTTTTATTGATTGTCGTCCATCGCAACCAACATAAAGAATAATAATATCCCCGATATAAATTTGTCAAGAATTTTATGACGACATTAGAGCGAAATATCGGAATATAAAACCACCAATACAGTTGGTGTATATATTTAGCATATTCGAAAAAGAAAATATCGGTGAAATATTATTTCGCCACTTTCTTTAATAATAGTCCGAAGATTTTCAGAAAGTAATATATGAAGAATTGTTTCTTTACATCCATAAAAAAGTGCTATAAACAATCTCATGTCACAAGAAATGCTTCCACGAAGACGACATTGAGTGGAACCTGTAGCCGAAGTTGTGTTATAGTTTCGAAAAACTTACTTGTGCAATCAAAAAGAAGGAGTTTCGATTTAGGTGTTTGTAATGTGAAAGTTTAAATTCAGAGATTTTTTGCTATAGGTTTTGTAGATTAGGATTAGACGAGAGAAATAGTGAACATGCCAATGAAAGTAATAAATTTTATTGATCTGTAATGAGAATCGTAAAAAAATTGCGCAATGTAGATTGATACATTTAACAGCTGTATAGAAACTGACTTCCTGTAAATTTAAAAATTGCATACGAAAGCTGCACTCTTTACTTTTACCATTGCTTCAAGCGTTGTTTCTCGGAGAACGGTTCATTTTACAGAAAAATTGCTAATAAACATTTTTGTTCTAAATTATCTCAGCTACATTTCTTGTTTAAAACATTTATTCTACGGCTTACAGATTTTTGATAAATCGATGTTTTCCGTTTTTCCTTCCATACGACGGGGGGTTTTAGGGGAAGCCCGGACATAGGAGTGGCAATTTTTTTGCACCTTTATGGGATTCCAAAATTGATATTCTTGGCAAAATTCAGCTTCTTTTAGTGATTTTTACAGAGTCAGTGGTATTTTCGTCTCTGACGACAGTGACTGGAATAAAACGGAATTTTTTTGTCTTACTCCAAAGGGACTTCGAGCACAATAAACCAATTGGCTACAATACGACAGGTGTAGAGCAGATAGATTCCTAGAGAAGAAGAAAAGTAACTTCGATCACATGCAAATGTAGTGCTTACACTAAAAATTGAAATATTACCGCCTCCAAAACATCACCTACTTTCTCCATTGGACAATGGAGATCATTATAAGTACATTCAAAAGGTTAAATTATTGTAAAAAATAGCTTAACAAAACATAATTTGCCTATAAAACAGGCAAATCCACTAGAGAGTCTGCATTTCTTGGTTGAAAGTTTAGGAGAGTTATTAGTGTCAACACAAATAGCTCTGTGCGCATTGACCAACAGCGATGGATCATTGGATATCTAATTTAATTCCATGAAATCAGCACTTTAGGAAAGGAACATATAATCCTCACTAGTTCAATAGATTCTTATTCTTTTTTAGGTACCATGTCCGTATTCAGACGTTGACATCATCATGTTTACATTTTCGTGAAACCGTTTTCTATCAGCTGCTGCGCGAAATAATTCTTCTACTAATTCTTCTACTTCAACTACCATTCCCTAATAACACGCAACCATGAAAATTTCTTTCGACCAATTCATCTCTTTCCTTCCACTTTTCCTTGTATAATCAGTCTAGAAAATATCCGGAAAAAACAAAGCACAATTATAATTTTACGGTATTTATTTCTATCACTTGAAATATAAAATTTCAACAAATAATTCATCTCATTTACTTCTAAACATCTAACTAAACGTCCACGTATACCTGAAACTAGTCAAGGCCATAATTTTCGGTAATGGTGTTCCAGGCCTGTAAAACTGACCGAATCAAACTTTTTTTTATCTCGTGACACTGCTCGTTCCACTTCAATCTTCATCAGTCTCCATATGTTTTCAATAGGGCTTAAGATCTGGAGATGCTGCTGACCACGGAATTGTTGCCAATTCGTGTTCTTGCATCCAAGCTTGAGTATAAGCAGAAGTATGGCGTCTTGCATTATCTTGCTGAAAACGCCACCTCTCTGGATATAAAACATGAGTCGTTTCAAGAAGAAAATCATTTAATATATCACAATATTTCGCACTATCAACAGTACCATTAACTATACAGAGAGGTGTAGCACCTCGATGAGATATTGCTCCCCAAATCATTATTTTAATGGGAAATTTGAACGGTAACATTATTTTCTCTTGATAGGACTTTTAGATGATTTGCACCAAGCTGAAAACAACTTTCATCAGATATAAAGACGTTATTAAAATTTTCTTCCCGAAAACGTTGACAAAAAATCTTACGCGGTCTACCCAAAACTGGTCTATGTCTCATACACTGCACTTTTTCCGAGTTCAGTCAATTGTTTACAAACAACAATATTTGGCAGATGGTGTTGTCATGCGATTTTGTTCATAACCTACTATCGGCACAACACAACCTACTTGATGCATTACTTTTGTCTTAAATTGGGATATTGTGAAAACATAATAGGTAAATATATCAGAGTGGGTTTCGTAAAGAGAGATCAACGACCGATGAAATATCCCTATTCCAAGCTCTGGAAAAAAGTGTCTCTGAGTATGTCATTGATACTCATCACCTCTTTGTTGATTTTAGATGTGCCTATGATAGTGTTGAAATAAACGCACTGTACAAGGCCATGATAGAATTCAGCATCCCAGTACACTTAGTAAAATTAGTCGAGTAGAAAGCAACTCTCTCAAGAGTCGAGTGTAAAGTTAGAGTGCAGAACGGAGTTTCCAAAACGTTCCAGTCTCAGATAGGACTTACACAAGGAGACAGCCTATCATGCCTTCTATTCAATATTGCACTAGAGAAAGCGATAAGAGAATCTGGAATAATAACGATAGGAACTATTATTAATCGCAGCGTACAATTACTAGCAATACGCCGATGACATCGACATTATTTCAAGAAGAAAAGCGGACGTGGTCGAATCATTCAAGGTGCTTGAAGCAGCAACAAAAGAATGGGACTAGAGGTTAACACTAGTAAGACAAAGTATATGAAAGTATCAAATTATATACAAGCAAAACAACTCGAAGATTAATTAATCTTCTCACAAATTAATCAGAATAATGCAGTAAATGCAGAAATTAACAGACGGATATATCTGGCAAATATAGCCTATTATGGATTAAGAAATTTTACCACAACAATAAGCCTAATTTTCCAATTTGTTCGGTCTTCCATCAACCTATAAATGGAATGTTCATTTTCCGGAGATCTGCTTGGATGTTATCTCACCATCGCATTCTGGAAGCTCCGAGTCTTTTGCCTTGGGAATCTCCTCCCATACCAGTTTTACAAGTCTTTCGTTATGCAGTCTGTGAACGTGGCCTGCCCATCTTAGTCGCTGTGATTTAATTTCTTGGACAATATCTGCGTCGTTGGAGAGTGCTTTTAATTCGATATTGGTTCTGATCTTATACTGGTTTGTGGTGATGTCATGGTGAGGTCCGAAAATGTTTCAAAGTATTTTTCGTTCAAAGCGTCTAAGCTTTTCTTCGTTTGCTTTGGTCATGGTCCACGTTTCGCATCCGTATGTTATTACAGGTCTGACGATGGATTTATAGATTTTGATCTTTGAACTTCTTGTGAGATTTTTTGATTTTATGAGCTTATCCAGTGCAAATAGACAGCGGTTTTCCAGATTGGATTCTGTCTTTTATTTCTTCAGTTACATCGTTGTCAGCTATGATTACAGCCCCCAGATACTTAAAACGTTGTATTCTTTCGAAATTGAAGGTATTGACCGTCACATTTTGTCCTATTCTGTCTCTTCGTGTCGTTCTATTTATACACATATATTTCGTCTTCTCTTCATTAATCTTTAGCCCTACTTCACTTGTTGCTCTTTCCACCTTGTTGAAAATGTCTTTCGTGGATAGGATGGAGTCTCCAACGAGATCTATGTCATCTGCATATGCGAGTAACAGCTTGGGACCTTGAACCGATAGCAATTCTGTTTTTATTTTGGCCGACCTTATGGCTTTCTCTAATACAAGGTTAAAAAGTAGTGGAGATAACGCATCAACCTGTTTAAGTCCACTGTTGATTTCAAAGCTGCCAGACAGTTTATTATTTACACGTACTTTAGATATTCCACCCACTATACAGACTTTGGCCATCCGAATGAGTTTCTTTGGTATTGAGAACTCCGCCATGGCATTCCATACTTGGCTTATTTCTACGCTATCATATGCCTGTCGAAAGTCTATGAAAAGATTGTGTATGGGTCGTGTTATACTCCCATCCCTTTTCTAGAAGTTGTCTCAGTGGGAATAGTTTGATCTATTGTTGATCTGTTTGCCCTAAACCCGGCTTGATATTCGCCTAGGACATTTTCAGCATAAGGGATTAGTCTACTAAGAATGATGTTTGAGAGGGTTTTATATGCCGTGTTTAGAAGTGAGATTCCTCTATAATTCGCATTTTGTTTTGTCCCCTTTTTTGTGGATGGCATTATTATGTTTTCCTTCCATCGTGCTGGTATTCTTTTTTCTAACCGTATGTGCGTTATTAGCTGGAAATTAGTCGGAAATATGAACGATGATAAAAGCGATGAAGAACGTAATAAGATGCTTTGAACCTAAAATCCTTCGGCATATCTATGGAGGAGTACAGGAGGGCGGATTATAGCGTCTTCTCTTTGTCAACCATTTTACATCCACTCCTGAATGTAGGTCTCTCCCAATTGCTTTCATCTTTCTCTATCTTGCGCCAATCTATTCCACTGCTCTTATGTCATCTACCCATATTTTTGAGGTCTTTCCATGCTTCTTGTTGTCGTCCTTGGTCTCCATTCTAGAATTCTCCGTGTCCACCTGTTTTGCCGAAAGCGCCCCATGCCAGTTTTGTTCTTCTTCTTTTAATTTCAGCATCTTGATTTGATTTTTCTAGTTTGATGACATGACCTAGATATACATAATGTTCAACATTTTCTAAGGTATGATTTTGTATTGTTATATTTGTCTGGCTTTAAGTATGATCCGTCGACGTTGATACCATTGTTGTTCCATTCTAGTTTCTTAAAAATGTCTTATAGAGCAAGGATAAATAGTTTGGGAGATATGGTGTCTCCTTGTCTTACTCCCCGTTGTAGTCTTATGACATTAGTTTTTGTGCTTTCGTCCAGATTTATCTGTATGGTGGCATTTTTATATATGTTCTTAATTATGTCAGTGTATCTTGAATCTATACGTGCATTTTCTAGAGATTCAAGCACTGCCCATAATTCGATGGAATCATATGCTTTATGGAAGTCGACGAATTGGAACATTATACTCGGTGCATTTTTCTATTAGTGTTCTTACGGTGTGCAAGTGGTATATGGTACTAAAATGTTTTCTGAATCCAGCCTGCTCGATAGGTTGATAGAAATCGAGCTTATGTGTTAGGCGGTTGGTTATGATTTTAGTTAGTAATTTATACAGATGTAATAGCAAAGATAGCAGAATAGGTCGGTAATTCTCGATTTTTGCTTTGTCTCCTTTCCTGAATAGTAGAATGACTTCGGAGTTCTACCATTCTTGAGGTATCATTCCTTCATCAATTACTTTATTAAATAAAATATTTAATACCTGTTTGATTTTTCTGCCACCAATTTTCAACATTTCAACTGTAATTTTATCCTCTCCCCGACACTTATTTGTTTTTAGTTGATTTAGGGCCATTCTTATTTCATAGTCGGTTATGTCTGGTATTTCTTCTAAGCCGGTGTTAATTATTGTTCTTTCAGTACGTCGTTGGTGTGGTACGACCTGATATTATTAGGTCCATCAAAATACACCAGCTGCGGTGGTTAGGTCACATAGAGAGAATGAATGAGATGGAGCCGCCAAAACTTATTTATAATCAAAGAATAGATGGAGTAAGAAGGAGAGGCAAACCCAGAGCACAATTTAAGGATCAGGTGGAGGAAGACTTGAGAATGTTGGGAGTACGAAACTGGAAAGCCAATGCGAAGAATAGGAGAAAATGGAGACTTATCCTTGAGCAGACCAAGACCCACCATGGGTTGTGGAGCCAATGATGATGATGATATCATTGAAAATTATTGTTTTCGAGAGCAATTGAATTAAGACTACATATTATTTCCAAATTCGATTACCTACTTCTTGTGATGTTGAAAGAAGTTTTTCATCCTACAAATTTATATTAATAAAGCAAGTATTACGTTAGAAAATTAGGATTAAGTTACGTATTGTTTTCATTTGAACGAAAACACACCAAACATTTTAATATGGACTATGTAATTGAATAATTACAAATAAAAATGTATGCCTAATGGAAAATTGAAATTTTTACTATTTTTTTAAATTTGTTTCACCTGAAATCTTTCATGTGCCTATACGTAACTTAAATGCTGGTAAGTAAATATGCCATCATCAGTAGCTCGACAACCCTTTCTGGGTCTTGGCTTGTTCTAGGATTTTCCGCCATTCTGTTCTGTTCCTTGCTTTGTTTTTCCAGTTGGTAATCTTAAGTGTTTCAGATCTTGTTCCACTTGTTCCATGTATCTAAGTTTGGGTCTTTCCCTTTGACCTTCTCCCTACTGATTTTTGCCTCATTATATGTTTTGGCGTTTCAGTCTCCAATATCCGTTCAACATGGCCCATTCAGCGCAGTCTTCCGATCTTTATGGATGTTATGATCTCGGGTTCATTGTATGGTGTATATAGTTCAAAGTTATATCTTCTGCGCCATATGTAATTTTCCTTTATCCCTTATATATGTGTCTAAAGATTTTTCGTTCAAATTGAGTATCCATGTCTCTGATCCATATACAAGGACCGGTTTTATCAGGGTCTTGTATATGTTGCATTTGGTTTTTCTCTTGTGATGTTGTTAGATCTTAGATGTTTAATCAATCCATTATATGTTTTATTAGCAATATGCATTCTTCTATTAACTTCTTCACTGATATTGTTATCTGCGGTAACTAGTGAACCTATATATGTAAAACTTTTCACTTCGATGTTATAGTCTCGTATTGTCAGATTCTGTAGGTTTCTTTGGCTTGTCGATTCATTTATTTGGATTCATGTATGGCCTTCATTGTATTTGGTTTTTATTTCGTTAATGTTTAGGCCACTGTTTTGTGCCGCTCTTTCTATCGCATTAAATGCTTCTATCATATCATCTCTCTTTCGCTTCTAGCTATGATAACATCATCTGCAAATTCCAATATTTGTACACTTTTTGAGATTATTGTTCCTCTGGTATTGAATTTTGACTCCATAAGTATTTTCTCTGTGATGTTGAATAGAATACAGGATAGGGCATCTCCCTGTCGATGGATGCTATCATAGGCACTCTCAAAGTCAACGAAAAGGTGATGTCTGTGTGTCTATATTAAATTCACTAGTCATTTCCAAGATTTGCCTCAAGACGAAGATCTGATCTATTCTGGACTTCTGACTGTGGAAACCACATTGATATCATCCAACTATTTGTTCCGCGTATGGTCTCAATCGGTCATACAGAATATTTGACAGTATTTTGTATGCCACAGTCAGTAGCGTTATTGCCGGTAGCTTTTAAATTGAAGCTGATCTCCCTTTTTATGTAGTGGGATAATTACTCCTGTGTTCCAATCTTGTGGCATAGTTGTTTATTATTCCATATGTTCACTAGCGCTAATATTGTCTAATCCAGGTGACTTGTTTTTTTTTCAGTCTGGTAACTGCTTCTTGTATTTCAGCTACTGAAGAGGGAGGGGGTTGTTTCTCTGGTATCCGTTTGATCCAGTATAATTCCATCATATGGTGCATCTTCTTTTTTTCAAACTTTTCTTTGAAGAATTCTGTCCATCTTTATAGTATTTCACTCTGTTGAGTTCCTATATCTCCTTCTTTGTGTGTTTTTGATAGATTTAAGTAAAAATTTACATCTATGATAAGAATACGGAACGAAATAAGGTTATTTGGGAATACAAGGACGTGCATATAAGTTATATATGTGACATATGCATATTTTAAGATTTTTCTAGTGCATATTTTCCAAGCTCTAGTGGCTCTAGTATCAGAAATTCGTTAAATCTGGTCGTTAATAAAGAGCTGACTACGCCTCTGTTCTCTGTATATGCATTGTTTTCTGTTATTGAAATATTATATAATATGAAACTTTTGAGATTTAACAGTTTAGAACGTGCTAAAAAATTGAAGGGAGGCTCGTTCTATTTTTTATAAAGCCTAAACCTATTTATAAGAAAATAATTTTAGATGTTTTAAGCGAAATGCATTGCAAATCAAAAATAAATACATAATCATTTTTTGTGAAGAAATCTTTTCGACTTATTTCGGTGGGGTTCCGAACCCCTACCAATACCTAAAGAGGGGTTCGATTGCAGCGCCCCTGTAGGAAAACAATAAACACTACTGCATTGAATTGAAAATGGCGATTTTGTCCAGGTTGAGTGCATTTCGTTTTCGATTACTACCGAGAGTGTTTCCAGACAACACGCCGTAGTGTCTACGTAAAGTGAAAATTTGTGAAAAATCGTGCAACATATTTGTAAAAATGAGCGAGCTACATCCAAATTTGGTGGAAAATGAATTAGAAGCAAAAAGTGGTATGCTTTTTCAAGATGACGTCGATCATCCGAATGAACAGAGCACTGCGTGCGCATCCGATTCGACGACGAAAACAATCGAAGGTGAACTTCCGGCGAAAAAACGGAAAACGCGACGCGGGAAATCCAAACGAAGACATCCATATTTAAAAAATCCAAGAAAATCCAACAAATTGGTTAAACCGGAGGCTCCACATAACAGCAATCAGTTTTTACTTGAAGATCATGCTATAGTGGACGATTTGGTTAAAAATTTAATGTCTCCAAATACGTTAAGAACAAGGGATTCTAGTTTTAGTGTAGATTCTGAGGGAGAATTTTATTCCTCACCAGATGATGAACAGCAATTTTTAATTAAAGATTTTGATGACCAATACGAAAGTCTACAAGCCGAAAGACTTCAAGGCATGTCAAAGTCTGACCTAATAGCCGAATATCTTGCACTTGAAAATAAACTGGAACAAGTAAGTTATTCATAAATTTTATCATTTATTTACTAAACCTGAGAATATAATATGCGTTACCATATATTTAACAATAATATACTGTTGATCTACGTATTACATTACATCTACAAGCTATTATTAACATTAGAGTTAATATGCCTTAAATTTTTGTGTCTCTTTGTGTAGGTTTCTTTTTATAATTTATTAAGTAGAATATCTCAAATTGTTACAAAAGATTTCTTCATTTCGAATAAATTATGAAATTAAATTTATCAAACAATTTAAACTATAAAAATTAGCATATTTAATTTATCCTTTTGTCATTTGGGGGTAAATATGACAACATGAGACAATGAAAAAGTGTTTTTACATCTCTATTAAATATTTTGTTCTCATAACGTTGCATTTTATTTTAATTAATTCCTAAAAGGTTTCATTGATTTTTATGAAATAAACAGTTTATCTATTCTCATTTTTTGTTTTTTTCTGTAATGTTAAAGTAAGCATTTTCTAGTATATCTTACTTTCAGATTATCTTTAGTCTATAATGACCACATGTGGTTTACATAGACTATTTTCAACCCTCCTGAATCACTGCATGTGGTAATTCTTGCATAACTTTATTCCCTTTATTTTTTAACTCTTATATTTCTTCAATTTTCTTTAAATTAATTCATTTAAAAAATACAACCATTAAACTCACATAATTGTAATTTAATTATTTCAAAAGTTTATTCTAGAAACATTTTATTACCAAATAATAAATAGGAACAAATTACTTTTTTAATTAATAGTCAGATTAAAGCTTTGTTCTAAAAGTCCTGTCGTCAGAGAGTTGACTCCTAAAAATCATACGAACAAGCTGAATTTTCCAGAGAATATTAATTTTGTGACCCAAAAAAGATGCAAAAAGTTTACCACATTTACCCCCGGGCTTCCCCCTAAAAACACCCCTCGTAGGGGGTTAAAAACGCAAAAAAATAAATTTACCAAGAACCTGTACACCATACGAAAAAAATGTTTTAAATAAAAAATGTAGCTGAGATAATTTTAAACGAAAATGTTTATTATAAACATTTTTTGTGTAGAATGAACTATTGTCTTAGAAACAACGCTTGAAGCGGTCGTCGATTTTGCATGTCATGTTTAATAAAATTTGTATCAGCTTGACGGTAAAAATTTTTATATCTTCCAGCTTTTTAACAGCAGTCAAAAAAGCTCATGGATTTCGACCACTTTATTTTCAGAATGGTTCCAAAATGAATTCGTCCCAAGTGTAAAATCCTTTTTATAATCAAAAAACTTCCCATCAAAGCATTGTTGCTTGTTGACAATGAGCCACCTTACCTTCAAAATCTACAAAATGGTGACATAATTGTCAGATTTTTGCTACCGAATTTCACAAGCTTAATTCAGCCGTTAGACCATGGAGGAATAGAGACATTATAGAGGAAAATTCTTAAGGCATCTGTTATTACAGGAGACGAATCAATCCAAAAGTGTTCCTGCAATTCTGAAATCTTTAACAATGAAACATGTTGTTTATTGATGTGCTGAGTCGTGGGCCAAGATCAAAACTCAACTTTGGAAAAATGATGGAACAAACTTTTTGATGGGATTCTGAATTGACGATTCAGACTAAGAAAATGTTGAAGAAACAGAGAAGAAATTGAACCATTTAATAAAAAATTTGCCAGGATGTCTCGAAATTAACCAAGAAAGATATATTGATATGGTTCTTCATCCAAACAACCTGAGCATATCAGACGACGAAGATAAAGACACAACAGGCAGAACGAGACCGCCGACGAGATTTTCAATGCCTTAGAGGTCAAGCATTAGGAAAAAACTTAATCAAGAAAAATAAATGAATGACAGACACAAATGTTGAAATTAATGGAACAACGTCACTGTTAAAATCTAATGAAAAGAATATAGACCACCTGCAGAGACGAAAAAAAAAGGAGATCAAATTAGCCAAAGAAAAGTGGATCAGAAAAAGGTGCGACGAAATGGAGGATGTAATATCTAAACACGACCTATTTAATGTGCACAAAAAACTAAAAGAAATGAGTAACAAATGTTTAAAAAACTAGTTTCCCTCTGTACTCGTTATCAATAATAACAAAAATTATTGTCAATGAGCACAAAATAAGAAAATAAATGGCAGCTGAAAATATCAAGTTGTTTGAAGATAAACAGGAATAATATTGTCCTGAATTCTACCAAAACTGTACTGACGGCCCAGAAAATTATGAAATGCTAGTAGCACGCTATAAAATAATGCTAAAATTAGAAAAGCTTGTGGTCCAGATGATACACCAAGTGGGTGCTGAAACTAATAGAGGATGATAAACATAAAAAGTAGTAGTAAGACTGTTTAATTCAATATATAACACCTGAGTGATTCCCACAGATTGGCTCAAATCCATCTTTGTCGCAATACCTAAAAGACACAATGTGAGAAAATGCAGAATATCGATTAATTAGCCTAATGAACCACACTCTTAAAATTTTCCTAAGAATACATCACAACAGAATTATACGCAAATGCGAAGAAAAGATCTCGAAGATATCCAATTTAGTTTTAGAAATGCTAATGGAACCAGGGAGGCACTTTTTGCGCTTAACATCCTATTACAAAAATGCCGTGGCCAAAGAAAAGATGTATTTTCATGTTTCGTGGACTTCGAAAACACATTCGATAAAGTTTAGCGTGTAAAATTAATGCAAATACTGAAATATATCGGAATAGATGACAAGGATATTTGTTTCATTAAAAATTTGTACTGGGGTTAAACTGTTACGGACCATATATTTAAAAAGGCACTTGAGAGACAACCATATGAATAAAAAATCTACGGGAACTACTTAATGTGATTAGATATGCAGACGATACAGTAATTCTGTCAGATAATATTTAAGGTCTCCAAATTCTGCATGATCGTATTCATGAAGTAAGAGAGGAAATGAGCATTAAAATTAACTCAAACAAAACCAAATTTTTAGTGTTTAGTCGTGACCCATATCCGATGCAAAGCTTCAATTAAACGGAGTCCAAGTTGAGAAAGTTCATAAAATGACATATTTGGGAACTGTGATAACGGACCAACTAGATCCAGATATATAAATAAAATGTAGAATAGCAATGACTAAAACTACTTTTATGAAAATAAAATCATTTCTTTGCAATAATCATCTCAGTTTAGAACTAAGACAAAGAATGGTTAAGTGCTATGTTTGGTCCATACTTTTATATAGTGCAGAAGTGTGGATGCTAAAAGTATCGATCTTGAACAAAATTGAAGCATTGGAAATGTGGGTTCATAGACAAATGCTGTCATATTTGTCTATGAACATGACAGACAAAATCTGTCACAAAAGAGCGTCAACAAAGACTGTTAAACATTGAAAAATATCTTATCTGGGACATATAGTAAGGGGAAGTCTATATAAAATATTACAACTAATCCTTAAAGGCAAAATAGGGGGCCTTAGAGGTGTAGGAAGGAAACGTTTCTTTGATGAGGAACATTCGTGAATGGACTCATATCAAATGCGGGACAATTATTCCATATTGCAGAAGATCGAGAAGCCTTCGTATTGGTGATCGCCAACGTCGGATAATTCTGATATGGCACGCGAAGAAGAAGAAGAGGTAAGATTCTATATAGTAGATTTAATTAGGAACACGACTAGGTTCTTAATTTTTGTTGTCATTGCATAAAGTTTTGTCCTTTTGAAATTGCTTTACGTTTTGTCGAACAATAGAATGAGGCAAAACATCTTTGTCAAAGGAAAACGCAAAAGAAAACAGAAGATTTCTTTAAAAAACATGTTAAAATTGTTCATTTTCCTTTATTTTATTCTGTATTTACTTTTTTTAATACGAACTTTGACCAAGAATACTATGTAATTTGATACAAGAAGAATACAAAAAACAATGTTTTTTTAACCGAAATTCTTGTTATCTGAAACGGCCTCCTTCCGGTTAACGGAGGCTTTTTTGATCGATTATGAAAAAATAGAACTTAAGTATTCAACCTAAAAAACAGGTATAAATGTGAAATAACTAGCGTGGTAAACAATAAGTACCTATTATTTATTATATTTGATAAGATGACTACAGTATTATACAGTAAGTATGTTTTAATCATTAGTGCTGCGCTTTATTTATACCTTGTCATTCCTGGCTTATTAAAGTCATTGTTAAATAATTGTCAAATTACAGTAGGATTCATTCATGCATGAACATCATGATCTAGTAGACATATGAAACTTTTAAAGGTAATTAAAAGTCTATGTATCATTAATATTTGACCAAGGACTTTTGTTTGTCGTAAAACACACTGCATGGCAGTTGAAATGGAATTCACGCTCTTTCTGCGTCTTATAGTTAATATTATAAAATTAGCGAGAGATATTAACATAGATTAGATCGAATCAGATTGATCGTGATCACATCTTAATAGATTCAAGGAATTAATATTATAAAGTTAGTCGAGAGAATATTAACATAGATTGATCGAGTCAGATTGATCATGATCACATCTTGATAGATTCAAGGCATGGAACAGACGTAATAAACTGCATAAGTTATAGAGGTACAAACATAGACTCAGATCATTGCCTAGTGATCTCAACATTGGATGGATTTTCAAACTCTAGTAAAGAAAATAAAATGAATACAAAAAAATGGAATATGCAAAAGCTGATAGATGCGGTAATTGCAAAAAGTTACTCGGACAACAACACCAACAGGCTAAGGAATCAAAATGTAAATAAAGAAGGCCAGACAGATTAGATTCCTACTGGACCAGAATAAAGGAAGATATTGAAGCAGCAGCGAAACATAGAATAGGAGCAGAAATTTGTGCCCGTAAAATCATTGGTTTGACGATGAATGCAAGAGTACAACAAAAGAAAAAAAAATGAAGTCTACAAAAACATGATTATCCGACGAACTAGAACAACTGTAGAGAATTACCAGACAAAGAGAAGAGAAGAAAAGAGAATGCACAAAAGAAAAAAAACGAAACCACCTAAAGAAGGAACTGTATTAATTTCTAGTCTCCACTTTCTATATTCTTCTTGTAGTTTCCTTGCCATGTACTCCAGATCATCTTTATCGTTTGCTCTAACAACCTGGTCATCAGCAAACTGCAATGTATACAAGCAAATCTCTCCAAGGTCTAAGTACGCCCATACCTCTGTATTTTCGTTTCCACTCTTTCAATGCTTTTGCAACATACATTTTAAACAAGGTCGGTGATATACAACACACCTTACGTAGACCTTTATTAACCAGGAAGCTTTGAGATAGTCTGTTTCTAGTTTTTATTTGTGATGTTGACCATTCATACAAATTTGTTAAGGCTTTTACTAAGGTGGCACTAATATTCGTCTGTCGTAACACATTCCGAGTTTGTTTACAGGAACTGTATCGTACGCCTTCTGCAAGTCAATAAACATGAGGTGGGTTTCTTGATTTGTGCTTATTTTTTTTTCTATTAGTTTTTTTGAGGCAGAAGATGTTATCAGTACAGCTTCTTCCTGTTCGAAAACCGGATTGTTTTTCTTCTTCTTGGTCTTTGTATTCCTTCTCAATGCGATCAAACGGCTGAATATACTAGTGACTGATATCCCTCTATAGTTTTCACATTTAAGCTTATCTGTTTTTACTTTACCAAAATCTTCATATTGAAGTTGAAAATTACTTCCCAAATTTTCATCATATAATTCTAAACCAATTTTATCAAAGCTAATAGCAGTATCAGTATTTTCTTCTTCGAGATTTTTAATATTTGTGAATTATCCGAAAATTGAAAAAAAAAAGATACATTCGAAATAAATAATATTTTTTAATTCAATTCTATAAATTAAATCTAATAGCAGTAATAACATAAAATTATATTGCTGTGAAGTTCATTTTTATTAATGTATCATTAAAAAATTAATTTGTGTAAGGGAGGGGAATATGGTTTACTTTGCATTTTTTAAATCTTTTATTCGATAGTATAACTCTTCAAGAGTATTCAGGTAACATTTCAAAGTGATCGGAGCTAAATTAATGGAGTTATAGACATTTATGAGTTGTGAGGTGAGTGATTGAGGTGAGTGAGGTGAGTGAGCTTGGTGAGTAAGTGAGTGAGAACTCACATAGAAAATGGAATAAGTACACAAATGGTGTCACGTTATCATAATTATCTACTCGCAGCAAGATAACAGTTGCATTACTAGAGCGGATAGAATGGCTGCAGATGCAACAAAAAAGGCAGAGCGCTTCGAAAGCAGGAGCAAAAAAGATGCTCTAGATATTTTAGCGGGAAGCACGTCACTATATGGCCTGGAATAGAGGATAGTGTGAGCATGCATAACATATGGTCCAAAAGTTTTGGGAAAAGTTTCAAAAGTATATAACTCTGACCACAATAATCTAATATTTTTATTAAATTATTCAACAATTTAAGTTTAACTATCCTTATTATAAATAGGAAGAATAATATAAATATATATAGAATTTTTGAGTTCGTCAAATGTAAGAGAATTGGTACCTGGCTTCGAATAATTCTGACAAAGCCTGTCACAAACATGGAATTTAAATCGGGACTATGCGCTGGCCATGCCATATGGGTAATGTTAACTTCATTTAAATATTCTCTGACAATGCAGGGACCTGATCCCTGCATTCTATTCGTGCCTCCGAAGATATACCAGCCCACACCATAACTGAACCCCCTTAAAAACACACTCTAGGGCTAAAAGGACACTCGGCATATCGTTCACATCTCTTTCCAGACTTTCCGCGACTGTTTAGGGAGCTTAGATAAAATCTGGACTCCCTAGCGAAATATAATCTGACTACACGATTTTCCCTGGAAAGTTCGGGTCCTGTAGCGGATGTTCGAGTATTCAGAGTAGCCTTATTTAATGGTCTTCTAACAGTTCGCTCACTAAAAATTTACGTTTCTGTGATGTTCAAGACTGTTTCTAACCTCTATAACAGTTGAATGATATAAAAGGTCATCTCGATGAGTAGTTCTTCTCGGAGGACATCGGGTGTAAACTCCTGTCTTTAAAACGAGTAAAGACACGTTGCACTCTACTTTACTTACACAAAATTGACAATAATTGACACAATCGCGATAATAATAAACACTTTCGACATTAATTAATAGAAATTACATAGTAAAAACAATTGAAAGTTGCAGAGCCCCCTTGTATCACTGAAATAAGTGTAAGATGAAAACTTCAACATTTTTGATATTTTCTAAAAAAATCTGAAAAATTTATTATGATTTTCTAATAATGATCTGAATGGATTACTTATTGTTTATATTTTTGCTACAGTTTTTTTTCCATATATAACATCTGATTTATATATGAGTAATATCTTTAATACATTAATTTATTTTTTTAATAATTTTTAGTTAACAAAAAGTCAACAGAAAGAAGAAGACGATTCGGAAGATTCTAGACCTGATCTTAAACAAGAAATAGAAAGACTCACCATGGAAAACGAACGTTTAAGGCGAGAGAATGATCTTCTAAGAAACAAAGTAAACATAGAGTCTGACTCGGAGGACTCAGAAACTGATTCCAGTGATTCTTGTAGCAGTTCGTCGACATCCAGCAGCAACAGCTCCAGGAGTTCCAGCAGGTCTCGAAGCCCAATAACCAATATTGACTATAAGAAAACAAACGGCCTTCCCAAGGAAGAGCCAGTGCCGTAGGTTTTTATATTACAAAACAATTCCCAGTGTTAATTTTGCTCATATTAAGACTTTATCTCGACGTTCAGCTCTTCCACATATGTTTTATGAAATGTTTTATCTAAAAAATTAATATAAATAATTGTTTTCCAAAAAAAAGTAATGTCCATAATTTCAAAAATCAATTTTTGTTCACTGCCAAATTTTTTAACTAGAATTGCTAGGAAATTTGTTTTATTTTAAATCTAGGAATATTCCAAATATATATAATGTTAAATTTCCAATGTGTATAAGCACATAACGGTCAAATAAAACAGGCCAGCCTTGGACAATGTGGAAACCAGGATATGAAAAGTAAAACATGCATCACAAAAACCTTCAGGAAGTTTACAATTACCACAGGTCAGAAGGCGAAGATCTGAACATATAAGATTTAACAAAGTATTAAACATCATGTTTTCAAATGAAACGACATACATCTTACATTTTGGCAACAACCTACATCACTTCGTTAATAGTGTCTGATTTTCATTCGTGGCAATTATGCAGTTGAGTTCAGAATAATATATCCTTGATTAAGAATGGTATTATTTGTTGAGAAAAGAGCCTTTATCATTCATCATAGTATTCCGATTGTTTAGCGTTTATATAATAAGCGAGGTTCCTACTGCCCTCTGCCGCTTCCTCTGCCTTTCATCCCAGGCAACTGAAGGCTTCTTCTTCTTTGTTTATCGAGATTATCGAGAGCGCAGATTCCTAGTAGATTGTATCAATGTAAATTTGTGGATGTCTCTATGTTGAAAAACACCTTCGCGACCACCTTGTTCTGACGATTTAAGCCCAAATGATTTTTTCGGCGACGATATGTAAACTACAAAATTCTAAAGAACTTAAGATAAAGATTACCGAAGTTTCGAGATAGATAACGATGTTTTTTGAACATTTAGGAATTTTTTAGCCTAGGAATTAACACTAAAGTTGCTCCTTGTTCTCTAACATTCATAACATCACAGCATTGACCCGACCTATTAAAATAATAAATGGGGGTGGCTATACTATGCAGCGTGGCCAAATGTATATCTTATCTGTTCATTTCTTGGACTTCCAACTTCGTATGTCAGGCCCGAGACTTATGGAGTGGTATTTGTCACATCCAATTGTCCTGTGTTTGGAGTTATTCTTTCGCATTGTCAATTTCTCGAGAATCAGCATAGTTTTTTATGTAGCTGTGTATAACTCAAATATGATGTACTTTTTAAATTCAGAAAAGACTGTTATTTTTATTTGTACTTAATTTTTAACGTGACAAAATTATCCATTACCATAGATGTTAGAAGATGCCACGTTGGTGTGACATCAAGTAGTGGTTTTTCTTCTTCAGGCAAACTACCTTTGCTATTGATATATCAGCCTTCATTTTAAACTCTTTAAAAATATTAATTTCATTAGTTAATTTTTGGTATTTTCTATGAATTTTTTACGATATGTTGCAGATAAAAACACAAAATAATTTAAAATGAACTGTTTTGGAGGTAGCAAAGGCAATTTGGTTTGGTTAACGTTAAAAAACACTGCTAAGTGACGTATAATAGAATAGTTATCTTTAGATGTTAGTGGATATTTTAAATTTTTGGTATAATTGATATTTAGACGAGATTTCCAAAAATGAAATATTGTTATGTTTTTTATAATTTTTGTACATATTGAATATAAAAGTACTTGATTTCTCTATATTAATTAATAAAGTTTTAGTATACTGCTTATGACTAATTATTGTTATACAGTGAGGACTTTTGGGTTGGCATATCGCTTTCTTGGAAAAATACAGCCATATAGTGAGTGAATTTTCGGGATCCCGTTTTAAAACACGAATAAATTTGCAAAAGATATTTATGTGTTAACTATAACTATGACCAGGTTGATCTGGGCGATACATCTGCGATTAAATTGTTTAACCACATCTGTTACCGAGCTTGTGCAATAATGACTGATTATTTTGGGGGAATACTCTGTTTCAAACTTTTAAACCTTCAAAAGTAAGTTCGGATACAAGATATGACAAAGTGTCACTCAACCTTTGCTTTGATGGTATTGTTATATCTATATAACTTCTGGCTTTTGTATTAATACAGCCAATACTTCACCAAAAGTAATGGGGTTAATTTGTAAAAAAAATTGTTATAATCTAGTGTACTGATGGAAAGTTCTTTTGAGAAGATTTTCGTTTAACCATTCGTCATCGAGACCCCCTTCTTTCTTTTCTTAACATCAACATATTTCGCAAGCGGATGACAATTTTTGGGATGCTAAAAATGTGGTATTTTCGTCTCTAGTTATCGGATTCGGTCTCAAGTCATCTGCATTCATTCAGTGACGTATCTACGTGGCGTTTGTTACTAATAAGTATTACGGATCTTTGTTATTATTCTACACTTGCGTCTGTCGCTGTATATTTGATATGTTTTACCGTAGTAAGAGAACGGGCGGATGGGGGAGACTACTCACGTTATTCTTTTTGAAAAATCACAAAAAAGTTCAAAAAAATTTTGTTAAAATCCTTTATAAAAGGTATATAAAAATGCCTCAAACGGGCTATCACAAACACATTGCAAAACGTTTTCGGATTAAACAATTCATCATCAGTGCAAACGGTTGTACATGCTAGTAGCCACCAAAATATATGGGTAAAATCCCTTTAAATGTTATAAATTTGAATTTGTTTTACATTATTAGTATTTCTAATTTGTGATGGTTAAGTTACCATTGGATAGGTAACATGGCGGCGTATGACTCTACATGAGTAAAATGGTCCTACTACTCATGTAGAGTCATACGCCGCCATGTTACCTATCCAACGGTAACTTAACCATCACAAATTAGAAATACTAATAATGTAAAACAAATTCAAATTTATAACATTTAAAGGGTTTTTACCCATATATTTTGGTGGCTACTAGCATGTACAACCGTTTGCACTGATGATGGATTGTTTAATCCGAAAACGTTTTGCAATGTATTTGTGATAGCCCGTTTGAGGCATTTTATATACCTTTTATAAAGGATTTTAACAAAAAATTTTTGTGATATATGGTATACAGCCAGCTACAGGAACTTAGTTTCCTCGTGGAAAAAAGTCCAAGGTTCATTTATTCGTAGCGTTGCAACATCAAAATTTTACAAAATCAATATTATTTTTTTGGTCTCTTACTTTAATAAATCATTTTGATATCTAAAGCAAATCTGCAATTCAGGGTTAGAATGAAAAAGCTGTATGCATGAAAAAATTGTAATTATGGACTAATTTTTTTTAAAAATTTGACTGTTATTAATGACTGTTGGTCTACATCATCGGTGACAATGGAAAAATAATGCAGTCAATTGTAATAGCGTGAAAAAAACAAAGTATTAGTAGCTCAAAATAAGTATACATAGACAAAATTTCTCACAGCTGGGACAAATATACTAATATCAACAGACTACAACCCATATCAGTGTCTCTGAGTACGAATTCATCATCCATACTGTATCTTGATTTAAACTCTCAGCATATTATGATAGGTTTGACATCATTTAATTTTAAAATATCTATTTAATAAAGGTAAAAATAAACTATTGTGAAATTACATTAATTTGATTATTTGTAATTGAACACAGTCTTTCTTCTTCTTCCACTCCATAATATAGTTCACTGTATACGTGACATTTTGTTAGGCGTACTTTAAGAGTACTAATGTTAAATCTTTGCCACATAGGACCTTTTTCACTTTCTTAAAATTAGAACATGTTTGTTCGACTCTAACTTTGATTTCAGTGTAGTGCAGTGTAGTCATTATTTTCTGTTGTAAGTGTTCTTAGGTAAGTGTACTTTTTTTACTCTTTCGATCTGCTGGCCCTCTACTATCAAGATTTCGTTAGTATTATGGTTGTTTTTACAAATTTTCATAAACTTCGTCTTTTTGATATTGAGCGAGAGTCCGTATTCTCTACTACATATTACTATTTTACTTATGAGTTTTTCCAGGTCTTATAAACTATCGGCTATTATTACTGTATCATCTGCATATCTGATGTTGTTAACTAAGATTCCATTTACTCTGATGCCGATTTGGTTATCTCTGGGCCTACATCTCCCGTTTGGCTATCTTTATGTTCTTTGGTGAAATAGTATCACCTTGTCTAATACCTTTACCAAGACCTTGTTTTTAATAAGTGTAATGTACCGTGAGTCTATTCGAGCATCCCTCAGGACTGACAAAAAGGACCAAGTTTCAATACTATCGAAAGCATTGTGAAAGTCAATAAATGTCATGTAGAGGCACATTATATTCTGTGGTTTTTTCTACCAGTGTTCTAATGGTTTGTAAGTGATGGTGATGGATGAAAAACACACATTTCTCAGTAGTTTTCAGTGTTTTCTATCTGGTGATGTGTCAATCCAGTTTATTGCAACATTGAAGTCATCAGTTCACTGTCTGAGTGGCTCACTATTTCTATATGCATGAAATCTAGAACGATACTTACTACGTGTTTATCATTAATTCTCGCCACATATTCAGGTGATTCCTGGATTATGGCATATTACATCGTGGCCTAAGATATTACGATGTATATAGACTGCTGGCATTAAGTTTGTCTTATTATTGTTTGTCTTACTGGATTTTGTAAGGTTAGCTTAGGTTAGGTATTTTTAAACCTACCTCATTTGCAGCAGAATTTAGTACTCTTAGCAACTCGTGGGCTTCTTTTCGATTGTCTGCAACATGGACGTATAAACACATCTATGTTTATACGTCCATGGTCTGCAATCAACATATCGTCACCAAAGCATAGACGGTCTAATCTTTTAATGCAGCAAATATCTTCCCTTGGTCTTCCGAGTCTTCTTTTATTAGTAAACTAAACGGTATTTTGTTGTTTTTCTATAAGCATTGTCATATTTAGTTTGAACAATAAGCCGATTCCAAATCTACCTGTACATTTTTACCTGCTTCGTGATAAATAGGGTAGAAACGTACAAAAGGCAATGTTTCCTATGATTTGTCCATCATTTGAGTTTCACCGAAGTCGTTTTTACTTAGTCCATTAGTACTCACTTATAAGTACATTTTCAGTACAATTGTTAAGAAATAATTATTAAGAAAATAAAAGTTAAAGCAATCAAGTATTATTATAACATTTATTTTATTTTTATTTTTTCATATTGATTTTTAGAAAAAATGGACCAAAAATATTTTATCGAATTAAGTACTTAGGTGTTATAAATATTCGAATCGTATTTCTTCTTAAGACTGATTTTTAAAATTTAAAAACTTGTTGATAAATTTTTAGTTATATGTGGAAGACCTGAAATTTTTTATTACCAGTTTGTAAAATCCATCGCTTTCTAGTTATACACCTAGAATTGCTTAATACATGTGTGGCAAGATAGTGAACAAAGGCAATTGCCATAAAACTTTATTATTGTATCATATTTATGTGAAAATGAACTGTATTTTAGGTTGAGATACTTCCAAACAAACAAAATTATAACGTGTAATGCTATGTTGTTGTCAGACATAAAAGGCAACAACGTTTATGCAAATTTCTTCAGTTTATTAATATATTCTTCCGCGAATTCTGTTCCCATTAATGGAGGTTAGCGATTGCTCTGCTAAAGTCTTCACTGACCTAGCCGAGATAGGTCCATTGCCTGATGTTTCTCATCCAGCCTTTATCTTTCAATGAACTTTCAGCCAACAAACAAGAATAGCAACTTTGAATGTAAGCACGATGCTAAAGACAGAAAATTCAGCAAGAGAAATACCAAATCCAGATAGCAGCTGTACGAGAGATAAGATTGAGGAACAGCGAGAAGATAAACAAAGAAAAGTTTACAGTTACAGTTTAAGAGTTAAAAGTACAAGAGGAGTAGGACAGTATGCAAGAACATAAAAAAAGATTAAATAGTAATTCTGGGGCTTTTAAATGGCCAATTGGACCAAAGAATATCAGAAAAAAGTGGTATGAAATCAAAAATGTACCATACACATGATAATGGGAATAGAATATGTTACTTGGTAGCTTAAACGAAGGATAGTATTCAAGAAACTAGGTAGAAAGGGCAAATGGCGATAGAATTAGGTGAAGGATACAAATTGTGAACACTAGGAATGGAGTTGATAGTGAAATAAAAGATAAAGTAGTAGAAGTTGTAAGAGTGATATAACAATATCAGTGAAATTTGTAATTTATAAAGGAGTATTGAATGTTGTGTGTGTAATCTTATCCCAAACAAGGCTGGGTGAAAATGAAAGCAAAGCTTTCTATGATATTCCATCAGAGGGGAAAGTTATAATAGGAGTTAAACTGAGTTAGACATAATTGAAACCGCCAAAGTCATTTGTACCGTGAATTGAAGGTCGAAGTCGTTGTACGAAGCTTTTTGACTGCGTTAACCTTCATCACATTAGATACGAAATTGGTCTTTATACAATATTGTCATAATAATCTCATAAAATATTTGCCGGCTACTAAGGATACTATACTAAAACAATTTTTAATTGAAGGTGATTACTTGGCAACATCGCACTTAACGATAACTTCTCAACGAAATCATGTTCCACTTATCAATTTTGCAGAGGCGTACCAAAAAAATTTTAATTATTTAAACACATACGTAATTAATTAAATCTAAGACCGATATAGTTATTAAATTATCATGTGTCTTTTAACAGGTATCTTATTCGCTCCGTGCGTAACCATGGTAGGGGTACCTTGAAACAATGCCAGCGTGCGTAGCGGCGAAATATCGTCGGCTTACAAGCGAAACACACTAAGTCAAAAAATATAGTTTTGAGATAATCGTGTTTTAAATTTTTTAAAAACAGTTTTATCAATTTTCACATTTAAAATTTTTATTTGTTGTTTTGTAATTATACGAAAGTTTTCATAAAGTATTAATAATGATTATTGACGAGGAGAAGTAAATTATATATTACCAAATTATTAATTTTTGTTTAATTTTCGATTTGAATACGTCGACTTAATGTTTTTTACATGTAGCATTTAAATTAGTGTGTTTTTACTTGTTTAATTTTGCTATGGAAGTATGACTTACGTGTATTTTTTTTATTTACTTACTGTCATAACGATTATTGCAGGCTTCGTTTACATTGTAAATAATACAATAATTTTTGCTTATATAAGTTTTTACTTTTTTCATGTATATTTTCACAAAATAAAAACATTATTAAAAAAAAACAGGTATAACAAAACAAAACGTGCATAACAAAAAAAAATGCTTCTAATTTTCAAAGTCTTCTTCGTCAGAGTCCTTTTCAGCTGACTCCGCTGTTTGGTCTCGAACAGAAGAAGAACTTGGTAGGTTTTTGAACCAGGTATGGAGCGCTGGCGGAACTATATTTTTTTCACAGAGCTTTATCAAATCTTTTTTCTTTGCATCCGAAATTGGAAGCTGTTTAGAATATAATTGAGGAATAACCAAATTTTCATTATTATTATCCTCTTTGACTGTTCTGTTAGAAGCACGACACGTACAAAACTAACGTTAATATATTCATAGTCGTCGTGAAAATTATACTTGTACTGTAGAATGCTAGGAAACTGTTTCTCATACTTAAAACACTTTACCTTTAACCAGTTGACCGTTTGCCCTTTTTGATCCTCTTTCTTATTAACAATAGTATATTGTGCAAGTTTTTTCACAACTAAGAATTCATTATAATTAACTTTACGAGTATTATAGGAAGATTTTTTATTCCCATTGTTGCCCATTCTGGCAATTTTAAAGACATTTTTCTATTCTTAAACACTAAAAATCTCCACGTTTTTTTGGCACTTTCAATAGCGCTATGCATGAAATCTACTTCCGTATAGGAGTGTCCACTTTTCATGAACTTTTACTCAATTATCCGAAGACTCAGATGGTTTTTAACAATATTTAAAAGCAGAGCAGATACTTAAATATTTCTGTTCTCTCCTTCACACGTATCTGAAAAAATCGTTAGATGTTCTATATAAGATAGTGAATTAATGTACATTCCTAGGCAAGTACCAATTTCACAGCTTCCACGCTTACCATTGACTTCGGTCCAAAAATAACAGAATACCTCATTTGGTGGAACAGATTCATAAATTGTAAAATTATAGAGGTTCAGCTTTCTAAGATAATACAAGAGACTTACTTGCGATGATGGAATTTGTAAAAACGCTTTGCATATCACATGTAATGGATTTAAATTTTTTATTATTTTTCGATACTTCTTTGTCTCAATTTTTTTCTTTCATTGCAGCCTCTTTTCTGTCTAAATGACTCCTATAATTAAGCTCCATCGCTTCTTTTTCTTGTTGCGATGCTTTTGTGTATTCCTTACAGGTCAAACATTGGTCTTTCGTAGGTTTGAAAAATGATATACTTATTAAATTTCTTGCAAAAGATTCGCCTATAAGTTATCTGACTTAAGCTTGGCAAATTGTCCTCTTTACACTTTTTAACGAACAGGTGGTGCATTTTTTTAATATTAAGATTGCAATCTAAATAAAGTATTTTCGAAGACTTTCTAGTGTAGTGACTTTCTACAACAGAAAATCTATCAATGTGTTTTTTTGCTCTTAGTCTTGTTTCCACTGAAGTTTTATTGCCAGGAATCCTACGTCCTACACTTTTTAACGAACAGGTGGTGCATTTTTTTAATATTAAGATTGCAATCTAAATAAAGTCTTTCGAAGACTTTCTAGTGTAGTGACTTTCTACAACAGAAAAGCTATCAATGTGTTTTTTTGCTCTTAGTCTTGTTTCCACTGAAGTTTTATTGCCAGGAATCCTACGTCCCCTTCTGTCTATTCCACTATATTCGCCGCGTAAGTCAGTCGGTAGGTTCATTCGTAGTCAAGTGAAATACATTAAGTCACTTAGTGTGTTTTGCCTGGATCATATATAGATTTTGAGACTTAGTGAGAAACATGATAATTATAAAAATATCCGTTTTTGTTATTGTATGACTTAGTGAGTTTAACCAGTCTAAAGAGTAAAAAAAATACTATAAAACGCTGCAAATAACTCAAAAGTGAAAAAAATTGACTTAGTGTGTTTCGCTTGTAAGCCGACGATATGACAAAATTTTACTTATCTTTTACGCATAAATTTTATCCAAAATAGGTGCAAATACATGTTGCGTATTTAATTGTCCAAATAATAGCAAAAATAGTGAGTGTAGTTTTTATAGGTTTCCAAAGATTACATATAAATTAGAGAAAAGAAAAAAGATGGATTCGTGCTATTAATATGAAAAAGTTAATCTCACATAATTTCATTTTTATGCAATTAAAATAGGAAAAATTTAAATAATTTACCTTAAATGATTATCAAAGGTTTTAAGCTAACTGCAGCCTGCCTGATGACTTTAGCTTTTATATCATAACTTTTACTACTATTGTTTTTAACTACATGCTCTTCCACATGAAAATCTTGATTTGCCAGTACTAGATTTTTCCCTTTCTTTTGCGTTTGGGGTTGCAAAGATAAATTATGATGAATTTTTAGAAACCCAGTTTTAAATACTACTTAATTTGTTTTGTACATAAACTGAAAAAATATAATTAAAAAACTAATTATTAATAATTGTCAATTTTAACATACGATCTCGTCGTTGCACTTCATTCTCTATTTATAGAATTTCTGTCTGCTATGAACGTTATATTTGTTTTGTTTTAACTTGAATTGAATTGATGTAACTATTTATTTAAATACATAAGTAATTACATAAAAATTAAATTTAAGACCGATATAATTATTAAATTATCATGTGTCTCTTGATAGGTATCTTATAGTTGTCTAACAAATTAAAAGATTAGATTATTAGAGAGTACCTATATAATACAGAATTGGGATGTGATTGGAAAGTCTGACGATTCTGATTATGATGTTCCTCTGAACCACAGATAAAACGTTTAAAGAAAAAATCAGTCAAAAATAGTAAATCCAAATTTGTCTTAAGTTGCAACAACAGATACTTCTTCGTGCTGCTTTGTGCTCAGTAGTAATTCAACATCAGTCTGATTGATATTTAGACAATATAAAAGCCAACCATGGAGGCAAGTCATATATTGAAGTTTTTTCACTCTTTTTTGATAAAAACGTAATTGAGAGCATTCTATATTTTACAAATATTTATGCATCGCAGAATAACCGTCACGGTTTTGAAATGAATAACATAGATTTGTATATTATCTGGTTCACACTCTGCTTCAAGTTGATATACATTGGTCAAAGGATGAGGATAGAGAAGTGCACATTATAAGAAAAAGCATAAGCTGACATAGATTTATATTTATAATAGTGAAGAATCGCTACATCAGTGGTAAGCTTAGTACATGTACGTCAATCTTTGTCAAAATTTGCTTTACCAGATGAAACCAGATTCGACAATATTGGCCACATTACAAAAAGAGACGATAGTGCAAGAATGTAGGATGTGCAAAAGTACTACTATTTATTTATGTAAAAGGTGTAGAATGCATCTACACCCCAAATGTTTCGAAAATTTTCACCTTACAATTTAATTTACATTTAAGATGTAATATGTTCCTTTATTAAAAATTGTACTGTTTTCCTTGAAAATGTGAAAAAAAAAATCTTTTTGGTTGTAAATTAGTCTTAATTTGTGTTTTAATCCAATCTAATAAATTAATTGTCAAATTTCTCTTTGTATACTGCCGGTCGTTAACGGGTTAATACTATATAAAGAATAAACTTGCCGCAGATTTACTTTACTTACCTCAAAACTATTTTAAAGTTAATAATAAAGTCTATTTAATAAATATATTCCCAAGAAATAGAACACACTACGCCTATGCACATAAGAATTTGGAACAAATAAACATAGACTAAAATATCATATTTAACTCATTACCATTCTTTCTAAGAACGTAATATAGACCAGCAAAATATGGATAAGTTTGCGGATGTTTTAAACTATTCAATAAACTTGTCTCACTAAACACTCGTGAATCGCACTAATTTATATTGTTATGGGGGAAAATGTTATGAGAACTATATTACTTTTTCGCTTATTTACATGGGCGAAGTATACACAATAAAAATGACCCCTGTACGAATTTACTAGACATTTAATACGGTTGCCTCTACCGTTTAGTTCAATTTGTAGATTAGTCACCTTTAATTGAAAACTGTCCGAGTATAGATACACATTTTACTAAGAAATAAATCCAAAATTTCAATTTCGGTAAAATCAGTGTACGGATAATAAATAGATATACTATAAAATCGATATATTAGCTATTAAACAGCTCACGAAAGTAAAACTTTAAAGTACTAGTTGATTTTACAACGCAGCATCGTCTTTGTTAATTCTTAAGTTGACTCAATCGCGATTTCAGTTATTTCTGATACTGTTCTACTAGTAAGATATCAAACAACTATACTACAGACAGTATCTCAAAATATTATTGGCAATTGTTTTTGCGTCGCTTCGCTGTAATTAAATATATTTTGCGCCGGAGAACCAAACACCAATATTAAATTGCGTAATTTATTAACATTCTCCGCAAATGGTCTCACTTTAAAGTCACGTTAGTTTTAAGTTTGAATATTGTACATTTTTATCAACTTTTGACCATAATGCATATAATGGCTTCAAAGAACAATCAGTATAATAAGGCGGAGGTTGCTTCTCTGCATGTGTCTGTGTTGCGTATATAACACTTTATTGTTGATTGCAGAATAGTAAGTTAGAAAAGCTGCACTAGACAAATTTACAACTCGGTTGTTTGCCTTCTTAGGGGCGACCTAGATAACTTTTTAGTTTTATTTATTGCAAATCGTTCCAACCTACATCACATCACAATATCAAACCACTAACTATTTTTTAACTTAACTATCCTGCATTTTATCTCTCGATCTGGATCTATACCATTGTACGACAATTGTAGCGAGTGCAGTTATTATTAAAAAAATAATCAGAATTTTAGAAGGAATTGATTGTCATAAAAATTATTTTATAGATACCTTATATGAAGAAAACTTACTTAATCAGTAGACCCATTTGTACCTTTCGGTGTTGGGCCGTTGATAATACAATTCATTAAATTACAATATTTTACAATCTTCTGAGGTGTCCTAGCTCTTCACGAACTTTCTCCATTCCTTCCTATTGTATGCCATCTGTGTTGCTTCCTGTCAAGTCTTACCCTTACTCTGTAGTATCTGCAAGATGTCACTGTTCCATTCTTTAATGGGTATTTCTCTTTTGTTCTTCCCTATTGGTTTGGCGTCCCACACTCTTTTTACTTGTCTATTATTGTCCATCTGGGTTAGATGTCCGAACCATTGCCAATTTTTTCTCCTTGATTGAGTCGAGTATCGGTTTGATTTTGAGTCTCTCTTATTTCTTCATTTCTGATTCTATCAGTTCTTTTTACTCCGATCGTTCTTCTGAGGTATTTCATCTCTGCTGCCTGAATTCTGTTTTGATGCCTTTCGTTTAGTATCAAATTTTCTGCTCCATATGTCACTGTAGGTCTATATATTGTTTTGTATATTGTCATCTTCGTCTTTGTTATTAAGGAATCCTCTATTTAGTGCTTGTAATAGTTTTCCTGTATTTTCCATTCTGTTGTTAAGATCATCTTTCCTTGTATTATGAGTCTCATAATACAAGGAAAGGTAGAAGGCCGAAGATCACGAGGAAGATCCCCAACAAGATGGATAGATCAAATTACAGGAATATGCCAAACACCTATGCATGAATTAAAAGAAATGACCAGAGACAGAGATCTGTGGAGACGGACAATACACGACATCACGTCGACCACTACACTCCCCCTGGGGGGTCAGGATTGAAGAGAGAGAGTTAAGATCATCATCGATTTCTCCTTTGTTGTTGATTACTGTTCCTAAATATTTGTATGAATTTGTCTGTATTATTTTTTGTTGGTCTATCATTACTTCTATTTGATCTTCCGTCCCTTGTGTCCTTGATATTTTCTTAAAATATTACAAATTAAAAAATGTGTATTTTTCTAGGGATATTGCAAATGCCTCATATATGTTGCCATTACTTAAAATCGAAATTTCATGTTATAAATTTTGAAGATTAGGGTCTAGTAATGGAAATTTCATAGTGACAGGTCAACGGAAAGATAAATTGTATTGATCTTAAAATATTGTTTTCGCGTTACTGATATTCAATATAGCCGGTCCCTTCAAACGTTGTTTCTGAGAGAACAGTTTATTCTACAGAAAAAGTGCTACAGCTACATTTCTTGTTTTAAGTCGATGTTTTCTTTTACATCTTAAACGTTGTGTACCAGAAAGTGTAGTATAACTTGAGTTTATTCAAAAATATCACCTTGGTCTAAATCCAGAAAACAATTCTTTGTATCAGTATAAATTTTAAGTCACGACACCTGAAAATATTGTTGATAAAGTTGATAAAAATTATAAAATCTTTTTTATAAGTGAGTTTGAAAACCGTGTAGGCATTTAAGCTCATATTTATTGTGTACATTAAGTTTGTGTTTTTTTATAATTTTTTTTGTAGATATTTGCATAAAATATGTCGGTTGTTGTAAGTTTGATTAAATATTAATAGTTTTAATTTGTTTCTACTCTTCCCCTTACAGATTACCAACGTATTAACTAGATAATTACCAAGTAAGGGAGTAAGCTGCACTCAGAAATGGCTTTACTACAAGTATCATCTAAATTATTCTAAATCGATCTCTGAATCCGGTAATTGAATAAACTAACGCCAAGTAAATGCTGCTATAGACTTTAAAAAGTGGTAAATTTCGTTAAATTCTAGAGAAAAAGTTGAGAAAATATGCTATATGGGAAAATATATGTATAGCAATGTACTTTCTTTCCTGTCAAGGGGATGTAACTGCACCCCTTGTACGTTGCTGCCGGCGCCTATGATTTGGGCTGCAATATTAAGGATAGAATACCTGGGATCATAGTTACGAAATAAAACCATTTAGAAGCGCCAGAAGTTTATTTTAACGTACTCGGAAAGATTATCTGCAACTTATCTTTACGTATCAATAAACGCGTAAGAATTCTTAGATGTTAGGGGAAACTGGGGCATATAGGTTAGGAACAATGATTGATTTGAATTCGTGCTGAATTTGCAACAGGAGGTTGGCAAAAGTAAACCATGCTTCAGTACAGAGTAGTGGACGCAGGTAATGTAAAGTGTCAATTTTATGAGATATTCGGTAATGTTTCTAATTTTTACTAAATTTTTTTATATTGTATTACAAAATACAAAGCACTCCAAATAAAGACGATCTTGAGAATCAAAAGGAAATTAGTAAAACTAGAGGCAAGATAACAAAACCAAAACCACGCAAAGAATTGTAGAAGCAGGTTCAAATTTTGAAGCTTGTGCCAAAGAAAAAACAGCTAGTGAAGGATAGCAGTGACAGTAGTTAAGATTACTACTACTATCGGTTTAACTCTCCGACGCCTTCCGATTCCTAACCACCATTCTTCTCTATTTAACCATAGGCCTGGAGGAATTTCTCTTTCCTCTAGTTCTTTTTCTATTCCCTCTCTCCAGCTTCTTCTCGGCCTTCCTCTTTTCCTTCTCCCTTGTGGTGTCCACGTCAAAATCTGTTTCGGAATCCTGTCATCTGGCATTCTCTGTACATGGCCATACCATATTAACTGTTTTGTTTTTATGTCCTCAACTATTGTATGCTTGTCCCATCATTTCTCGTATTCTCTCATTTGGTATCCGATCTCTTCTTGATTTGCTGCTGCTCTTCTCCAGAAGTCCATTTCTGTTGCTAGTAACAGTTTCTCTGTTCTTTGTTTCATTGGCCAAACTTCACTGCCATATGTGATTACACTTTTAAGTATGGTGTTGTATATGAGTTGTTTGTTCGCTTTAGATATTGTTTGGTCCCACAGAATGCCGTTCATCATGGATATGGCTTTTCTACCCTGTATGTATGTCTTTTATAGCAGCATTGAGTGTTCCATCTTGAGTTATCTTCATACCCAGGTACTTGTATTCATCACAGTGTCTAATTTCTACCCCATCGCTTAGTATAATGGACTGCTTTGTCGCTCCAATACACATGGCTTCAGTTTTCTTAATGTTGACTTCGAGATCCCATTTGTTATATTCTTCTATTAGCTTCCGAGTCATGTAACTTAAGTCGTCATGCTCCTGAGCAATCAGTATTTGGTCATCAGCGAAACATAAGGTGTACAGTGTAGTCTCGTCATTGAGAGGGTTTCCCATTACATTACATTTACATGCTGTTACATTACAGTAGTTAAGATTCAGATTCGGAATGTATCTATTGCAATGGACCTTATAGCCGGAGCAAGAAGGAAGAGGCCTGGATAGTGTCAGCAAGTCAATAAATGGGCACAAGATGCATGTGCTGGACTGGCCTAAACGTCAACTGATCTATTTCGAGCTGCTGTAAATAGAATAATGTGGTCGCCAACATAATTAGAAGTTGGGCCCTTTCAAAGTAGAATTTTTAATAAAAATTGTTTAAAACTCTTATGTTGAAAAGTTGTTTTGATATTATTTCCATATTTGTATTATGTAGTCTTATCTAAACTTGTTTATTAATTATCTATTATTATTAATTATTATTGTTAAGTATTTTGAGCCCAAAATTCAATTAGGTGTTCTCAAGGTTTGTTTTGGCTAAAATGGCCGTTTTATATTTACTATGCTGTTATTTCCTTCTCTAGCGCCTACCAGCTTTGTATCATAAGTCGTCTTTAAATCGTTCAGTACTGTACACCAGGCTTTTTGATCGGTTATATCAGCATGTTGTCTCTCTTTTAGCAGGTCAGGTTCCTGGCCTCATCTGCAAACCCTCTTCCTTTATTCGGGCTTGGGACTGACTACTCTGTGGTTAAGCTACTCGATCCACATAACAGCAGCCTATATATTTTCTATATTTTTCTATTTCTATATTTTTCTGTCTTAGACAATGAGTTTGCAAAAAGTTACTAAGTATTGGTTACCAGGTCGATGACTGTTAAAAAAAAAACTTCATTTTATTATACAAATATATATTACAAATAACAATTTTTCTTACACAGAATATTATATAAGAGTATTAAAAATAAAAATATTTAAAGTAGTACTAAAAATATATTACACAAAATAAAATACTTGTTCTATAAATTTGTAGATAAACTCATTTCCTTTTTTATTTTGACTTTGCTGGGGGGCGCATTTGGATTTACACCTTTATAAAATTCCTTCAAAAGATCCATGGCCTCCTCGGATCTATAACCTCCTTTAACTTCAGTCACAGGTGTCATTACTCCAGCTACATCGAATACTGTCTGGCCTCCGAACCTGTCATTTTTACATCCATACACGATCCTTTTAATTTTCAGATCATAGAGAGCTGCAGCACACATAATACACGGTTCAACGGTCACATATACCGAAGTTTCTTGAAAAATTTGATTATAATCTAAATTGTTTTTCTTGGAATATTCAACAATATCTTCTATACAGTTAATTTCGGCATGTCTAGTAGCGTTGCGAGTTTCATTAACAGTATTACGTCCTAAAGCTATGATGTCGTCATTGTATACAAAAACACACCCTACTGGAACTTCTTGGACAGAGAGAGCTTCCTTGGCAAAAAAGAATGCTTTGTCCATGAAAAGACACTCTTTTTCTGAGAATTCCACATTTTGTGACATTTTAACATTTTATAAATGCTGAAGAGTAATATTTACTTGAGTATTTTCTATCTTTAGCTTAAAAATATATAACATAAAATAAAACTTTGATAAAACAAATAAAACACTGTAAAATGTAATTGTTAAGTAAAAAATCCTTGAAAGTTTTTTAAAATGACCTTACAAAAAGCTGTTATTTTCTTCTCTCCTTATTTTATACATAACTAAATAGCTCTAACAATCTTAGCTATTTGAAACAAAACTGAACGGTATAATCCTCACTATTGAAAAACACTTCCAAGAAATTTTTAAATTATTACAATAAAATTAAACTAATAGTCAATGTTTTAAAATGCAATATTAGAATAAAATATCTTTTAGGCTTGGAAATAGCCTATCAAATTATTATCATCTATAAATTTGTGTGCTTTTTCATGCCAATTTTGGTTTCCCACAGACCTCGGACTTGGATGTGGCATACAAAGAATTTGTATGTCATTAATATTATTTGATTTAAACAAGTCCTTTGTTTTCTTGTCTATATAACCTCCTACAGCTACTATAAATTTTGGTTTAAGCAGTCTGATGACTTCAAGGTACCAGTTGTTGCAAGCTGCTTCCAAACTTTTACGAACCTAAAACAAAGAAAAAAATTATTTATATATACCTAACTTTTTTTATTTATTGTTTGACAGTTTGTATTTCTCTTTATACAACATACAATGAGTGAGTTATAATAATAAACCAGATTGAAATATAACAATTATGACATACCATGCTGGACATGTGTGAAATATACATTAATAAAGACCAAGTAAGACATACTTATGGTACAATGTGTGGAGAAGATTTTTCTCAATAAAATTGTCAATATTTGAAAATTATTAACTTTATTTAATAAAATTTCATACAAACTCTTCATATCTTTAAAAAATATATTGAAAAATGGTTTAATTTACAGTGTTCCATTAAAAAAACTTGGCTCGTTCCATTATTTGACTACCCTGTATAATCGAAAATAATTTTAAATTATATACATCTTTCATATACATCTGTTTTGTTGTAAACATTTGTATGTGCTCTTCCCATATCATTTTGTGCCATGATAATATACTGATTCCCATATCCAGAATAAATGGGAGCAATAAGTTTTTTATCAGGGGAATTATTCTAGATGTATCCTTCTTTTTTTTTAAGTTAACTGCAATTGTATTAACGTGGTACACCAAAGCACTGAATACCAAGTCGGAAGCACAATTTACAATAATCATATGTCTTTTATCTAGAGGAAATATAGTGGTATTTTAGTGAAATGCAGACTCAGTTACCTATCCACTAAAAACACCATGGAATGATGTGAAGTGGTTAAATGTTTTGAACTTAAGATGAAAAAGTATAACATTTTAAACTTTTAAAATAAATAAAATATACCTTGGTATCTTTAATTTCAGCAGGTGTTACATTACTTCCATTTGATTTCATTAATGCAATGGGACAAAAATTCAAGAGTAATGCATTCTCAAAAAACTTTTCAGATGAACCACAAAGGTTTTCAAAAAATTCCCAAAATCTCTTCCCACTTTGTTCTCTACGAGAAGAATTAAATCCTGTAATCATTCTATCAGGACATTCAATTTCAGGTTTATTTACAATTCCTTCGATTTGTAAAAACTGTCTAACACATATTGGATCTCCAAAAGGTATACCTGTTTGGCACATCCCAAAGGGACCCGGATTCATGCCTATAAATAAAAGTTCCTTTGTAGAAGTGCAGTATTTTCTTATATATTTTTCATAGGGGTCAAAAGCATAAAGCAGTGGATTATAAATATATTCTACAGGTCCAGTTTTTAAATCCAGATCCCTTAGGGAGTTGTTTAACTCATTTTGTAATTGTAGGAATTGTTCTGCAATGGTTTCTTCAACCTTGGGTATATTTTGAAAATACTGAGATACTACTATATTCTCTTCTTTATTACTTTCCACTTTAACTTGCTTAACATTCTCTTCCGTGCTTTCCGAAATTTTACGCTTAAGCATTTTTTTTTAAGGTTAGCGAAGCAAAGCTGCCTTAAGTGATTCACACAATTTTTTTTATTACCTGCTTCTACTGGATACTGCAATGTTCTATATTTAAAAGTGATATAATCTCAAATTTTAAAACATCCAATTTACTAAAACCAGTTTTTTGACTAGAAAATCAATTTTACCAATTCATTACCAGAGAAGGATGTGCTGGTGATCTTATTTACTGATGCCACAGTTTAATGCTTTTAAATTTAAATAATCATTTGTCACCAACAAATGAAAAGAGAATGGTAGATTACCAGACCTGTGACTAAGACCAGACTTAAACCATTAATTGAAATTGGGAAATTATCCAATTTTTCAATCTACGCCTAAACTTAAAGTTAAGATCACGAACAATCACGAATATATGTAATTTTTTTGGTACTATAAAAAATCGCAGTCGCAGATCACAGATACACATGAAGTGAAAAGTGAATGTTGTAAGATAACCACATACGTACCAAGAGAATAGAGAACGAGAACAAACATCTTCAAATTCTCACTTGAATGATCTTCACAGAGAACATGGACTATACATTTGTTTTTGGGGTTAACTTTAATTGTTGAGCCACAGTATAGACAACAACTGTGTTGTTATTTATACTGTGTTGAGCATTGTTGAGTTTACCGAATGGCCACGTACTAAGAGGTGGAGGCCATAAAACGCAAAAAGAAGAAGAAGAGTTTACCGAAAGTTCAAGCTGAACATAGCCGCAAATGTCAACCACGGAACAAAATATTTTGGTTCAAATATAAAGAGGGAAAGCTTTTAAAAAGTACATTTTGATTATATTATATATTATGTTATGAATTGTGCAATTTTTAATTTATATAAAACAATAACGAGTAAATATTTCTCTCTTTCGAGATTAATTGCAAACATATGTTACAATCTGGCAACTGGTGGTTTGTTGATTGCCAAGTCTATCCGAAAATCTATCAAAGGGCAATTGCCAAAAATTTTTTCTAATAATTAACTGCAATTAATCTCCAAAGAATCAAATGTTTTCTCGTCCTTGTTTTATATAAATAAACAATTGCTGAATTCATAACATAAAATCATCAAAATGTACTTTTCTAAAGCTTTCTCTCTTTATATTTAAAGCTTACGACATATACATTATAAAAATATGCCAGCACTGCCAAATTGAAATATTTTTTTCCACGGTTGACATTTGCGGCTATGTTCAGCTTGTACTTTCCTTAAAGTTAACCGTCAGCTGGAAATTCGTATTTTCAACAAAACACGTATTTTTTATTACTCTTATACAAACTCATGGCAAATAATCGGACAAAGACCACATATTGGTTATGACCATCGATATATTATTATACTATATGGATGATGGATAGGGATAAGTAATCTCTTGGAGTCTTGGACCCTCAGACGTATGTCTATGCTTGAACCTGAGCGAAATATTAATTTAAAAAAGTAAAAAAGAAGACTGTTTGTTTTGTATCTTGATAACATAACCACAAAATGCACAATTGAATTAATTAATATTTTGATTCCACAGTAATCGCAATGCCGGAGATTAAAGTTACTCCTCTTGGTGCAGGCCAAGATGTAGGAAGAAGTTGTTTACTTTTATCAATGGGAGGAAAAAATATAATGTTGGATTGTGGTATGCATATGGGTTATAACGACGAAAGGAGATTTCCTGACTTTACTTATATTTGTGATGGTCCTATATCAGCTTTTATAGACTGTGTTATAATATCTCACTTTCATTTAGACCACTGTGGTGCGTTGCCATACATGTCTGAGATGATAGGGTACACAGGACCCATATACATGACTCATCCCACAAAAGCAATAGCTCCCATTTTATTAGAGGATATGAGGAAAGTTTCTGTAGAGAAAAAGGGTGACCTCAATTTTTTCACGTCACAGATGATAAAAGACTGTATGAAAAAAGTAGTAGCTGTTACACTACATCAGTCTGTTATGGTAGATAGTGAAATAGAAATTAAGGCCTATTATGCAGGACATGTACTAGGAGCAGCTATGTTTTGGATAAGAGTAGGAAATCAATCTGTTGTGTATACAGGAGATTATAATATGACTCCGGATAGACATTTAGGTGCTGCTTGGATAGATAAGTGTAGACCAGACTTACTTATTTCAGAATCAACTTATGCTACTACAATAAGAGATTCAAAACGCTGTCGTGAAAAAGACTTTCTCAAAAAAGTACATGAGTGTGTAGATAGAGGAGGAAAAGTATTAATTCCAGTATTTGCTCTTGGTAGAGCTCAGGAACTTTGTATACTTTTAGAAACATATTGGGAGAGAATGAATCTAAAAGCCCCAATTTACTTTGCATTGGGATTAACAGAAAAAGCAAATAATTACTATAAGATGTTTATTACATGGACTAACCAAAAAATAAGGAAAACATTTGTGCAAAGAAATATGTTTGATTTTAAACATATAAAAGCTTTTGACAGACAATTCATAGACAATCCAGGTCCTATGGTTGTGTTTGCTACTCCTGGAATGCTTCACGCTGGGTTAAGTCTGCATATCTTCAAAAAGTGGGCTCCAAATGAAAATAATATGATAATAATGCCAGGTAAAGACATTTTTAAGAATTGCTAAATGATTTTTGATATAGATTCAGCTGCTTACATCTGCAAGTGTCTGTTTTTTTGATGAAACTTAATTATATGAATGATAGCTGAGTTGCCTGGCAAAATTTAGCCACAATTATCTTTAATAAAATTTATTGTAATTCGTTTTTTGTTAATAAATCCAAGATACATGTTTTTAAGTGAATATGATTTTATTCATATTTATGTATCTCAAAAGACTTTTTCTCAAAACATGATTATTTAAGACAGCACACAATATAAGTCAAACAATTCACATCTCTATTTACTACTGCTAATTGTTGTCCCCATAAACAACATTCTGATATGTTTGATAGAGAAGTATTTACTGTTTTTTCAATAAGCTTTAATTTATTGAATAAATAATTTATTTGAACACACACAACATTATTAGTCTCTCTCCCCCCTTTTATTGGGAACCTTAAGACCTTATTTGCTTGGTTGTGATCACTGTTTCTGTGAAGTGAGTACAGCCAAGTGGGAGTACAACCTTAGTTGTCAGGAAAACCAGCAATGTCACATAAAGGAAGAGTTTTAAATAGCTCTTGAAGTAATGCCACAACCCAAAAAAGTCTGACAACAGGCTCTAAGCCTGACCTAAACACACAAACATAGATGTGAGATAAACACAAAAGATCTTTCAGTTTGCAGTGTAGAAAGCTGTATGAAGCCCAAATACCACTTTATCTAGTACTACTTGAAATTGACTTCCCTACAATCATATTGTTACTTAAAAAATTACAAAATATCCTTTATTACAGACCTCTACAGTGGTTTTATCCCTTATGTTGTATCTTGCAAATTAATGTAAAATATAAAACATATAATATGTAATTATTGCTGAAAAACTATCTTTTAGGATTTTGTGTCCAAGGAACTGTTGGTCATAAAATATTAAATGGAGCAAAAAAAGTAGAAGTTGAAAATAGACAGGTAGTTGATGTGAAGATGTCTGTAGAATACATGAGTTTCTCAGCACATGCTGATGCTAAAGGTATCATGCAACTTATTCAACATTGTGAACCAAAAAATGTAATGCTGGTGCATGGGGAAGCTGCAAAAATTGAATTTCTCAAGGAAAAAATACAACAAGAGTTCAATATTCAATGTTTCAATCCCGCAAATGGGGAGACTTCTGTGATACAAACTTCAGTCAAAATTCCGGTGGATGTTTCTTTGCCTTTACTAAAAGCTGAAGCTAAGAGGTAATTATAATGTATTTGTAGCTTTTTTTACTAGCTTTTTCTTTAGGAGCCATATTATGTTCCACTAAAGTTGGCGAGTTGTTCAAAGTTTTTAGCAGGTCTTTGTTTGGCATTGCTTATGTTTCATTATAAGCTGAAGGATTCTGTATCCTTTATGCGGCAAATAATAATAATAAAAAAATAAAGTAAACAAATTCAATACATAAACAGTTTTGACTCAATTTTTCTTTAATTTCAAGTAAATGTTTGCATTGTTTGTGATTATTTTTACCACTAAATATCATTTTGGTTTCTGTCGATATTTACCTGCGACTGCACGTGACCGATAGCGGAAACTGAAAAGTCAGCGGAATTTTCTGTCACCAACTGCAATGAAGCTTAATGAACATGAACTGAATCTGAACCGAAGTCGACTGAGTTCGGTTTTCGCTGGCGGAGCCTCCTTCGAAATCGGACCTTTACCTATAGGTGTGTCTCATAAAATAAACAACCAGAAAAAGAAAAAGTTTGGCTGATCGTTTTTTTGCCAGATACTCTTTTTAGTTATCTTCTTCTTCTAGTGCCGTTTCCACTAATGAACGTTGGCTATATCTATTGCAAATTCGTCACTATCTTCTGCTTTTCTTAAGAGCGTCTATGTGTTTAACCTCCTCCAGTTGCGAATGTTTTTCAGCCAGGATATTTGTCGTCTACTAAGACGACACTACCAAGACGACTACCAGCTGCAACAATTATCACTTCTAAGTATATGCCCCAAATATGCTGTCTTTCGCCTTTTAATGGTGGTCAAAAGTTCTCTGTCTCGTCCCATTCTGTGCAACACCATTTCGTTCATAATATGATTGCTTGATGGTATCTTCAAAATTCTCTTAAAAAGACACTTCTCAAAAGCTTCCAGATTACTCAATAAGTCAACATTAACAGTCCAGGCTTCGACACCATAAAGAAGAATAAAGAGATATAACATTTTACCATCCAATATCAGATTTGCAGATTGAGCCTTTGGTTACTCAGAAATTTCCTCATCAATAAAGCTGCTCTTGATTGCTCTAGTCTTGAGCGAATTTCGGATTCAGATCTTCTGTAATCCAGACTTCTAAGTATTTCATTTTGTCCACTTGATCAATATCTTCATTTTTTTACCTGGATCCTTGTAATGACTTTGCTCTTCTTACTGATAACCATGGTTTTTGTTTTCTTTATGTTAATTGTTAAACCAAACTGTTCCCCAGTATCACAAATTGTGTTTAGTAAAGTCTGCAGGTCTGTCTCACTTTCAGCGATAATGACTGTATCGTCAGCATAACAGATGTTATTTATATTTTCACCATTTATCTTGATCCCTTCTGTACAGTTTTCAAGTGCTTGCGTAAATAACTATTCGGAATATAGATTAAATAGTAGTGGTGAAAGTACACAGCCCTGTTTCAGTCCACTACTTATCTGTTGCGCATCCGTGCTATTTCCATCTAATGTTAGCACAGCCTGTTGGTTCCAATAGCGATTTCTCACTATGTTAATGTCATTTTTGTCGATTCCTTTTCTGTTTAGACATTCCATGAGAATATTATGTTTAACTTTGTTGAAAGTTTACTCATAGTCTATAAACGCAACGAAAAGATCTTTTTGTTGGTCTCGACATTTTTTTGCGAGAGTTGTGAAACTATACAGAGCTTCCACTGTTCCGAAGCCGTTACGAAAGCCAAACTGTCTATTACTCATATCCGCTTCGCACTTTCTGAATGTTCTTGCATGTATAATCTTTAAAAATGTTTTTAACAAGTGTGACATTAAGCTAATTCATCTGTTATTACATTGTTTGGGGTTCTTGGTTTTTGGTAGCTGAACAAAGGTCGATAGCAGCCATTAGGTATCTTACCAGATTTGTATATGTTGTTAAAGAGTATGGTTATTGCACTTAACCCTTTGACAGCCAGCGGTACTTTAAAGTACATACCCCCTAGAAAGCCAAACCCCTAATTTATTTAGAGAATAAGAAAATAATTCATAGAAATTGATTTCTATTTCATCCGTTACATATAAACATCTTTTATTTCAAAATTTCTCTATTTCTTCTTCGTTTTTCAGAGACGGTACTCCTAAGTACCTTTGGCCGAAAATGTCAAAAAACTTTAGGTATCGAAATATGTATTTTATTGGTTTATAATTGTATCAATATAATAAAATATTAAACTTCGTGGTATACAATAAAACAATTTTTTTTCTCATTAATACACAAGAACACACCATATGCACTGCACATCTCACATCTTCCTCTTCTTTCTTCAAATTTGGGCCAGTGGTTACCACGATTTGAAAGTCAAACAGTATTAGGTACACTATAGTTATAACGTCTTGACATGAGTTGATTGATATGAGTTATAACATTGAGATTTTCCGAGGAGCCCCATTGTCAGATCACGTCGGTAATCCAGTAAATTTTTTTCTTTGTCTAAAAGCTGTTTGGATATTACGTACGAATTAATAAATGTAATTTCAATGCACCCCCAAAATATTCTGTGCCACCATTTTTTGATCTCCTATCTAGTCCATAACATTGGCGAAGTTGATCATGGTAATCTACTCCACCCATGTATGAGTTATAATCATTTATAACCTGTGGAGCTGAAACTGGAACGGTCTTCCCATCTTTGAGTTTTCGAGAGACACTCGTAGAGTCAGTTCCATGGAAGTTTGATGCCAAATTTACCACTTTGTTGTCTTTCCATTTGAAAAATATAATATTTGTATTTGAGACCCGGTAATCAAAGTCTCCTCTTTTCATATCTTTATCATTTATTAAGTTTTTTGGGTTACCCTTTCTGTTTGAACGTATTGTATCACATCCTAATGTTTTTTCAGCTTGTAATTTTTCCAGTAATTTTACAGTAGTAAAAAAGTTATCAAAATATACAACTCTATGCTTTCCCCATTCATCCTCAGTCATTTGCAAAACAACTCGTTCACCGAGTTGATAGTCTTCATATTTATTATCTAAAGCCTCGTTTTTGCCTTGATAGATATCAAATTTGTTTATAAATCCTTTCATATCAGAAAGACACCATAACTTGAATCCCCTTTTTATGGGTTTCATGGGATTATACTGCTTTATGGACGAACGACCTTTGAATTTAACAATGGATTCATCTACACATAGTGTTCTTGTACCAGTATACAAATTTCCAAATTGTTTATTCAATATCTTTGTCAGAGGTCTTACTTTATACAATTTGTCTTTATTGTTCTTTGGTATCATTGAGTTGTCGTTTAAGTGCAAATTAGAGAGAATTTCTTTGAACCTCTTTCTTGTCATAGTTTTTGTCACAAGTGGTATTTGGAGATCAGGGGAAGTGGACCAATAACTTTCGATACTGGGCAAGATGTGGTACCCCATAAAAAAATTCAGACCTACAAATACTAGAAATTCATTTTTCGTCATTCGCAATTTTTTTCCTTTTTGGGTTGCGTATACATTCGTCTGAAAAACGATATGGTCTATGGAATCTCCCAATAATTTTAAAAAAATATCTAAAGAGGTTTGGCATTCGGCAAAGTTTGGTTCCCAATCATTTTCAGCTAAATTATAATCTGGTATTTGAATATCTCTCTCCTCTTTCTTCCATATTCTTTCGAAATTGGCGTCTCTGGATGATGGACCTTGAATTTCTGTATCTTCTCCTTCAGCGATCTGCGATTCCTCTTCAGATTGATGCTCTTCTACTTCAGGTGATCTTCCATCAATTCGTGTCATTTGAGCAGCGGAAAATAAATCCACAACGTTCTCTTCCAAGTCAGATTCAATATCTGTATCATCATTATTGTCTAAAGGAAGATCATCGAAATCATCATTTTCAATGATTTCAAGTAGCTGGGCATCGGTTAGAGGAATTTTATTTCCATGCCATCTGTAAATGTAAAAAAAATCATGCATTACTAGCCAAAGGTACTTATAGGTACCATTTAAAAAACGGCCTATATGAAAGCTCACATTACATTGCACAGTTTGTAAATTACCCAAAATTACAAGAAAAGTACTTACATTTAGAAATTTGTATCCTTAGCACCTGTATTTTCAAACAATTTGTCCGTTACAAATAATAAACACAGCACGACCTTCACTATCAAAAACATCACTGCACACTAACCCTATCACCACAGAATACTAATGGTATCACAGAGAATAGCGAGAGACAAAGCAGCGTTGCCGTTACTTTTAATCGTAAAAATACGAACTAAACATAGGTTAATGTACCGTTACCTAAATTCACGTGAACTGGATGTAAATTTAAAGTTGATGGTACTCAAATGTACCTCTGGATGTTAAGAGTCTGGTAAATTTATATTCTCTGGCCGTCAAAGGGTTAAATTGTTTTTGTCTATAAGTTTAATCAGCTCGATATGAACTTCATCTGGCCCAAGGGCTCTGCCAGATTTTGAGTTGTTTATAGCATGTTGGAGTGAGTTCAGATTTTAATATTATTGGAGCTTTCTCGTTTTGAATCAATTTGTGTTGGTTCCGTTCTTGTGTCCATGAAAAGATCTTCAATATATTTAGTCCATACTTGTTTTATTTAATTTGGGTTATTAATAGGTTTATTGTTTTTGTCAATTAATCGGTTAGATGTATCTGTTCGTGATTTTTCTTTCATTTCACTTTTATGTAAATTATAATGATCATGCTTTTTCTGCAATTCTTCCACTTCGATGCATGTTTCCATCATCCACTTTTCCCTAACCTCTTTTATTTTGTTCCTTATTAATTTATGTTTTTCTCTGTACTTATTTGTGTTTTTGTTTCTTTATTTTTCTTCTTTGTTCCATGATTTCCAGTATTTCTTGAGTTATCCAAGGTTTTCGGCTTTCTGCTTCCTTTTGTAGAGTTTCTTTCTGTGTTTTTATAACAGAATCTTTGATTTTGCTCCACATAATGTTCATTCTCAGTGTTTTTTCATTTCTGATGTTAATTTCTTGATTGATATAAGTTGAAGCCTCAGCATGGTCTTCATTTATCCTGAATAACTGTTGAAAATGATTTGAACTCATTTTTGAGAGAAGGAGGTTATGGTCTGAGGAGACATCTGCTCCAGGAAAAGTCTTAATGCTTACAATGGAATTTCTAAATCTTAGATTGGTTAGAATAAAGTCGATCTGGTTTCTAATGCAATTTTGTTTATTATTCTGTGGTGACTTCCAGGTATACAGTCTACGGGGTGGTAATCAAAATTTTGTGTTCATAATCGCCAGGTTTTCTTCTTGACAAAATTGAGCCAATCTATCGCATCTAACTTGTTTATTATTGAGGTATTTTGAGCACAAAATTCAATGAGGTATTCTCAGTTAATACTTATTGTTTTGGTTAAATCACTGTTTTATATTCATTATACTTTTCCATAGTAGTTCCAAGTTCGTTTTCAGGATTCTGTGGCTGATATATTGGATATCTATCTTCTATGTCATTTTCAAATTTTCTCATGTACATGATTTAAAGAAATTTTCTATCGGTACCTCTTTTTATTTTGTTTATTATTTAATATTCCTACATGCTCATCAAAATTCTGTATTCTTTCTCGTAGTGCTTTTCCTTAGAGTCAGGTGCCTCATCTGCAAACCCTCCTCTTTTATCTGGGCTTGGGACCCTGACCCAGCTACCCTGTGGTTAAGCTAATTGAACCACATAACAGCAGCATAGGCGCAGTTGTATATTTTTCTGTCTTAGGCAATGTGTTTGTAAAAAGTTACAAGTAGTGGATATCAGGTCGATGATTGTTAAAAAAAAAAACTATTTTATTATTCAAATATATATTTCAAATTTAAATTTTTATAACAATTTTTCTTACACAGAATAATATATAAGAGTATTAAAAATAAAAATATTTAAAGTAGTACTAAAAACATATTGCACAAAATAAAATACTTGTTCTATAAATTTGTAGATAAACTCATTTCCTTTTTTATTTTGACTTTGCTGGGGGGCGCATTTGGATTTACACCTTTATAAAATTCCTTCAAAAGATCCATGGCCTCCTCGGATCTATAACCCCCTTTAACTTCAGTCACAGGTTATTAGACATTACAGTCATTACTCCAGCTACATCGAATACTGTCTGGCCTCCGAACCTGTCATTTTTACATCCATACACGATCCTTTTAATTTTCAGATCATAGAGAGCTGCAGCACACATAATACACGGTTCAACGGTCACATACACCCAAGTTTCTTGAAAAACTTGATTATAATCTAAATTATTTTTCTTGGAATATTCAACAATATCTTCTATACAGTTAATTTCGGCATGTCTAGTAGCGTTGCGAGTTTCATTAACGGTATTACGTCCTAAAGCTATGATGTCGTCATTGTATACAAAAACACACCCTACTGGAACTTCCTGGACAGAGAGATCTTCCTTGGCAAAAAAGAATGCTTTGTCCATGAAAAGACACTCTTTTTGTGAGAATTCTACATTCTGTGACATTTTAACATTTATAAAAGCTGAAGAGTAATAGTTACTTGAGTTTTCTATCTTAAGCTTAAAAATATATAACATAAAATAAAACTTGATAAAACAAATAAATCACTGTAAAATGTAATTGTTAAGTAAAAAATCCTTGGAAGATTTTTAGACCTTACAAAAGGCTGTTGTTTTCTTCTCTCCTTACTTTATACATATCTAAATAACTATAACAATCTTAGCTAATTTAAACAAAACTGAACAGTATAATCGTCAATATTAAAAAACACTTCCAAGAAATTTTTAAACTGTTACAATAAAAATAAACTAATAGTCAATATTTTAAAATGCTGTGTTAGAATAAAATATCTTTTAGTCTTGGAAAAAGCCTATCAAATTATTATCATCTATAAATTTTTGTGCTTTTTTATGCCAATTTTTGTTTCTCTTGGCCCTTGGACTTGGATGTCGCATATAAAGAATTTGTATGTCATTAATTTTATTTGATTTAAACAAGCGCTTTGTTTTTTTTTCTATATAACGTCCTACTGCTACTATAAATTTTGGGTTAAGCAGTCTGATGACTTCAAGGTACCAGTTGTTGCAAGCTGCTTCCAAACTTTTACGAACCTAAAACAAAGAAAAATTTATATATAGCTAACTTTTTTTATTGATTGTTTGACAGTTGGTATTTCTCTTTATACAACATACAATGAGGTAAGTTATGATGATAAACCAGATCGAAATATAACAATTATGACATAGCATGCTGAACATGTGTGACTTACTAATAAGTATATATTAACTTTGTGCATCACATTAATGAAGACCAAGTAAGATATACTTATCATACAATGTATGGAGAATATTTTTCTCAATAAAATTGTCTATTGTGTTTTGTCTAAAAGAGTTCTAGGATCTAGAATTGTCTAAAAAATGGTTTAATATACAGAATGTTCCATTAAAAAAAAACTTTAACTCATTCCATTATTCGACTACACTGTATAATGGAAAATAATTTTAAATTATATACATCTTTCATATACATCTGTTTTCTTATAAACATTTGTATGTGCTCTTCCCCATATCATTTTGTGCCATGATAATATACTGATTCCCAGATCCAGAATAAATGGGAGCAATAAGTTTTTTATCAGGGGCAATATTCTAGATGTATCCTTCTTTTTGAAGTTATACTTCTATACGCACGGTCGGCGTTGGAAATTTGCATGGGAGTGAATCTGTGAAACCATTACATACGTAAGATAATGAGTAAGAGAGAGACCGAAGATATATTTTCTCTCTTCCTCTCTCGAGAATAAAAATGTTCCTTTTATATATTGTACCTTTTTAAATAAAACGAGCGGTTCGAATTTATATAAATATATTTATTTATAACTTTACAGTTCGGTATTCTCTTATCAACTAAACTCACTCCTAAGATCGTTACATATATATATATATATATATATATATATATATATATATATATATATATATATATATATATATATAAATAAATAAGTTACTATGTTCTAGAAAGTTCCCACCTCTAATTCGCGCACGTGACCGATTGTTCTCTTGCCTTCGAGAGTTCTGGTGATGATTCTCGAAGCGGTTTCGAGATGCAACCGTTACATGTGACATGCCGAAAGCATGTTCGTAACACTGCTCCCCTCTTAGATCTGAACGTCCCGATCAGCAACTCTATATGTAGGCCCAGGATGGCGGAATCTACAGGACTCTCCAGCTCTGCATGAACCCCTCAGAAAGAAATAACAGTCTACTGTCTTTGAAGGACACAATCTCTTCGGATTAGTGCAACACACAGTAATTCTTACACCGGTTTCTCGGAAGATCACTTCAAGCATGCTTCTGACAATCTTAATTCTTAATGTCGTAATTGCAGACGATTTTCTTTAAATAGTTAGAGCACGCCATATATCCTCGTAGGTTGTCCGGTCTGTATACGACTTCCTGGTCACCATATACAGCAAAGATCGAGAGCCATCTTCTAATCTCAGTACTCTTCCAACTTTAGGCTGCTGATTTTTTAACTCGTCCAAACGACCGAATTTCTTATAAAATACAGATGAGATTTGAGCCAGCATAAGGTGCAAGATGATTTATGTGAACTACTTTTGGTTTACCTTTCGGCAACTTTTTAATTCGGTATATTACGTCATTTATTCTCTTTTTAATTTCATACGGACCCTCCCATTGTCTTTGCAGTTTAGGAGACAAGCCACGACGACGTTGTGGATTATAAAGCCAAACAAGATCACCTACTTCATAGCTTTCATTCTTGCATCGAGAATCGTATTGATCTTTCATTCTGTCACTGGCTAACTGGATGTGTTGTCGGGCAAGTTCATGAATGTTGTTCATTCTTAACTTTAGGCGGTCGACATAATCTTCGCTTGCAACATGTTCTTCGGAAGGTCTGCAGCCAAACTCTAGGTCGCAGGGCAAACGAACTCCACGACCTAACATCAGGCAGGTTGGAGTCTGGCCTGTAGTTTCATTCACGGCCGAGCGGTATGCCATTAAGAATAAATTAATGTGCTGATCCCAATCTCTTTGATGTTTTGATACAACTTTGGACAGGTGTTTACCCATCGCTCGGTTCATCCTCTCGACCATTCCATCTGATTGAGGATGCAGGGGTGTCGTTCTGGTCTTATTGACACCAATCAATTTACAAACGTTTTGGAAAAGGTTTGACTCGAAGTTTCGCCCTTGGTCGGAGTGGATCTCCAAGGGAACACCAAATCGGCTAAAGAATTCTTTAACAGGTACCTCTGCAACGGTAGCTGCTTCTTGATTTGGTATCGCATAGGCCTCAGTCCATTTTGTAAAATAACCCATGGGTTCCAGGATATATTTATTTCCATCATTCGTCTCTGGAAGTGGACCTGCAATGTCGATTGCTAGATCTTTCCATAGCACTACCAACATTGTACTGTTTCATGGGTGCCCTCTTTTTACCAACTGAACCATTACTTGTTGCACACAGTTCACATTTCCGGCACCATCTTCTTACATCATCTTTACAGTTCACCCAATAGAACCGTTCTCGAACCTTTTGCAGAGTCTTCTTAATACCAAAGTGTCCACCTGATGCACCGTCATGCAACTGACGCAATACTTCTGACACTTTACTTTTAGATACAGTCAACTGAAGCTTAGTTTCTGTACCATCATCGTTCTCAAAGGTTCTATACAGAAGATAATCTTTCAGCACTAGGCAATTCCATTGGCTCCAGTAACACTTGACTTCGGGACTACATGTACTAATGTCTTGCCAAGAAGGTCTTTCACTTCGACGCACCCAATCCAATACTCTTTTTATACATGGATCATCTGCTTGAGCATCTTGTAGCTGTTGAGGCTGCCATTGATCATTAATAACGGTGGTTCGCCTCACGGGGCAAATTCGTTCTTCTAATTCAAGACAATGATTACGATTTGCACTATATGGCCATCTTGATTGAACATCAGCATTTGAATGACTTTTTCCAGCCCAGTGCTCGATCTGTTCTAGCTTTCTGACTGTTGTATTATTTTCTTACACTTTGTGCCGAATGTGACCTTCGTTGTTACTATTCCAACATCTGGGTTCACATCTCTTCGGCATCATGTTACGAACTACTTTCCGTACGATTTCCTCCAGACGTTTATCGTTTCGTTCGTCATTCTCTTCAGAGGTTCGTACTTGATAACTCCGTGAAACTCGACTAGCTATCTCATGTTCCAAGGCAATGGCGAGCGCCTCATCTAAAACTTTCGGTCTTGCTAGTCGTAAAGATGTCTGTAGTTCACTGTCTCTCAACCCATTGACGAAGGCATCTACAGCAATTTTTCCCAAAATGTTGTCTGGTGCCTCTGAATAGGCCAACAGCGCTATACGAGCAATATCTGCTTCAAATTCTTGCAAACTCTCACTTGCTCGTTGGATTATACTTCTTATTTGTACTTTGTAGACTTGTTGTAGATGGGCATCTCCGTAACGTTTGTCTAGTCGAGTGAACAAGGTCTGGTAACATTTTTCTTGACCCTTAGGAATCGATCTTAGGATTTCTGCAGCATCACCTCGTCAAGCAGCAGTCAAGGAAACACCCTTTTCTTGTTCTGTCCAATGATTGGCTGTCGCAATAGCTTCAAATTGTCTAAGGTATATGGACCAAGAGGACTTTCCATCAAATGATGGCAATTTGAATCTCATATGATGTGTCATTTCGTCTCTAGGTGATTCTTCTTTCACCACTGGATCTAAAGCTACTGTGTTAACTGGTGGTAGCATTTTTGTGTTAGTTATCATGCTCTCTAACTGTTTGATCTTCTCTTCTACATTTTCGAATGTTTGGAAACTTCTTCAAATTTCTCATTATTCTTTTTCGAAGTTTCTTCCATCATTTGAGAAACATTTTCAAATTTCTCGTCGAATCTTTTTGACACATTTTCGAGTTTCTCGTCGTTTTGTCTAACTACTTCTTTAATAATTTGAGATGTTTCATTGAATCTTTCATCATTTTTTCTGGAACTCTCTTCGATCTGTTGTGAGACATTCTCAAACTTTCCATAAATTATTTTTGTTAAAACTGCTTCTTCTGCTGATTGAAACTGGAATGTCTCTGGGTCAACCCCATTATTGTTAAGAACATTCTTCAGTCGTTCTTGGAGGATCTTCTTGGACCCGCTGCAGTCTTCATCGCGTTCTTCTAGTTGCTCACGCAACTGTTTCACTGAAAGTTCTATTAGCAGCATCTTTGGTCAGGCACACACGTACTTTTTTTAAATGTTCTTTCGTACAACGATCACTACCGAACTACGCGGATGTTCCCGACGAACAATACTTTTCAAAAGTTCAAAAGTTTTTTTTTCACTGCTGAATTTATTTTTAAATAAATCAATTGTACAGTTTTTAAATAAAACGAGCGGTTCGAATTTATATAAATATATTTATTTATAACTTTACAGTTCGGTATTCTCTTATCAACTAAACTTACTCCGTTACAAGATCGTTACATATATACCTAAGTTACTATGTTCTAGAAAGTTCCCACCTCTAATTCGCGCACGTGACCGATTGTTCTCTTGCCTTCGAGAGTTCTGGTGATGATTCTCGAAGCGGTTTCGAGATGCAACCGTTACATGTGACATGCCGAAAGCATGTTCGTAACAATATATATATATATATATATATATATATATATATATATATATATATATATATATATATATATATATATATATATATGTATTATATATATATATATATAATATGTATTAAATTTATAATTTGTGTGATATGTATTGTATTATTTATTAAACGTTTATAATTATTTTAGGCTTTTGTATTTCAAAATAATCACTATTTGACTGAGAACCGTCAATTTGGAAATCCGTTAGTGTCATGTCTAATTGGCAAATCCTTTACGTGTTTGGTTCATACGCTGGTGTTTGTGAGTTCGAATCCCAATTATGAATTTCCTTTTTTATTTTTGAAATATTTAAAAACCTCACGTTAATCTTAATAAATATATGTAATATACGCAAAAATGCTAAATTTTAAAATAAAATAAAAATTTACAACATAATCCGAGTTGTTGGTTTTTATTTTTATCTTTGTAAAGTAAATTATGTATATTGGCAGTTTTAAATACTTATGAATATTACATTTTAATTTATATTGTATTATTATATTGAATTATGTTGCAGTGTATTTATTGTATTATAATTTTTATATTAATAACAAAATAAACAATGAATTTTACTGCAAAGTATGTGAAAAAAAATTTTTTGCATACATGAAACATATATATGAAACTAAAATTATATATTTTCATTAAAATATTGATACAATCCTTCATTTACTATACTCCTATTACAGCTCAAATGTTTATATACAGCAAATGATGCACCATATCCCTATATAACTAATTCTATTTCTCTTTCTGCTCTCTCTTACCTATAGCATTACATATGTAATGATTGTGCAGATTGACTCCCATATAAATTTTTAACGGCGAACGCGTAAGTTAACTGCAACTGTATTACTGTGGTACACCAAAGCAATGAATACCAAGTCAAAAATGCAATTTACAATAATCGCATGTCTTTTATCTAGAGGAAATATAGTGGTATTTTAGTGAAATGCAGACTCAGTTACCTATCTACTGAAAACCCCATGTGATGGTGTGAATTGGTTAAATGTTTTGAACTTAAGATGAAAAAGTAGAACATTTTAAACTTGTAAATTAAATAAAACATACCTCTTTATCTTTAATTTCAGCAGGTGTTACATTCCTTCCATTTGAATTCATGAATGCAATGGGACAAAAATTCAAGACTAATGCTTTCTCAAAAAACTTTTCAGATGTACCACAAAGATTTTCAAAAAATTCCCAAAGTCTCTTCCCACTTTGTTCTCTACGAGAAGAATTAAATCCTCTAATTTCTCTCTTAGGACATTCAATTTCAGGTTTATTTACAATTCCTTCAATTTGTAAAAAATTTCTAACACATACTGGATCTCCAAAAGGTATACCTGTTTGGCACATCCCAAAGGGACCCGGATTCATGCCTATAAATAAAAGTTCCTTTGTAGAAGTGCAGTATTTTCTTATATATTTTTCATAGGGGTCAAAAGCATAAAGCAGTGGATTATAAATATATTCTACAGGTCCAGTTTTTAAATCCAGATCCCTTAGGGAGTTGTTTAACTCATTTTGTAATTGTAGGAATTGTTCTGCAATGGTTTCTTCAACCTTGAAGTTTTTCTCTTCGATATTATCTTCTTTATTACTTTTCACTTTAACTTGCTTAATATTCGCTTCCATGCTTTCCGAAATTTTACACTTACACTTAAGCAATTTTTAAAGGTTAGCGAAGCAAAGCTGCCTTACGTGATTCACACAATTTTTTTATTGCCTGCTTCTACTGGAGAATATACTGCAATATTCTATATTTAAAAGTGATCTAATATTATATTATTTATCTATGGATCTAATCTCAAATTTTAAAACATCCAATTTGCTAAAAGCCTAAACTTAAAGTTATATAAAATCACGAGATCTATGTAATTTTTTTGGTACTATAAAAATCGCAGATAAAGTGAAAAGTAAATGTTATAAGATAAGATAAAAGATAACCAGATACGTACCAAGAGAATAGAGAATAAATATCTTTACTTCAGAGAACATGGACTATACATTTGTTTTTGGGGTTCACTTTAATTTAATGAAAGTTCAAGCTGAATATAGCCACAAATATCAACCATGGAACCATATTTGGGTTTGGCAGTGTTGGGATCCCTTTATAATGCATGTTGTATGCTTCGTATAAAGAGCGAAAACTTTTAAAAAGTACATTTTGATTATATTATATGATATTATGGGCAAAAGTATAGAGAAAGTGCCGATGAAGTTGGCTATAAACGTCATGTCAAATTTGTGTTTGCGGTACTGCCATGTCCTTATTACGTATATGTTTTGTGCCTCAAATATGCTTTGAAAAAGTACAATTTTATTATATTATTTTATGAAATTGGGTATTTTTTAAAATTTTTTAAATTTACATAAAACACAAACGAATGAATATTTGTTTCTTTTGATATTAGTTGCAGTTAGTTATTATCAATTTGTGTTGGTTCCGTTCTTGTCTCCATGAAAAGATCTTCAATATACAGAGTGGCCCAAAAGTCTGGAAACGGCCAATTATCTCGTAAATTGCTAGTTATAATTGTACAAAATTTGAGGTACAACTATTTTGGGATAGGGAGATTCCATATTTGATATTTGCAATGTTGCCAGATTTTCCGTTTCTCTTATATTATTAGTAACTTTGGTTTTTTAAATGCATCACCCTGTATATTTAGTCATTATTGGAATTTCCTATTCAATACGAGTTCAACCATATGTAACACTTATGATTTTATGTAGTCTGAAAGGTCTTAAATACATAAAACACAAGTCTGGCAACGCCTAATTGTTTCAATAAATTTTTTAATACTAAATATTTTCAACTACATTAAAACTTAACAATTGATAGATTAGAACATTTTTTAACAATAGTTACATTACTAAGTGTTCAAAATGTGCTCAATTTATGAGTTGACAGTACCCTAATCGATGGTAGAATGCGTCTATCACATTTCTCCATGATGGTCTAGAAACAATTCGAGATTCATCGATAATTCGTTGCCTTAGCTCTGCAAGACTTGCTGGTTACGTTTTGTAAACTGAATTTTTCAAGTATCCTAAAAAAAATAATCTTTATGATTGAAATCGGGTGAACGTGAAGGCCATTCAATTTTACCTTGTCTACCAATTTATCGTCCGGGAAATATCTCATCTAAATAATGCCGAACATTTACACCAACTATCTGACGTTAAATTTTTCTCGATAAAAAATGTCCCAATTGACTGAGTACCTACTATACCTGACGATACATTTAATTTTTGTGGTCTTTGAGTATGGTTTTCACGCATTCAGTGTGAATTTGCGTCACTCCAGTACCTTAAATTGTGTCGATTTACACTTCCACACAGTGTGAAGATTGTTTCATCGGAAAACATATTCTGTTAACGAAATTTTAATAATTTTCAATTTTATCCATCATTACCTTAGTAAACTCTAATCTAAGATCGAAGTCATCTTTACTTAATTCTTGCAATAAGTTTATTTTGTATGGTTTAAACTTATTTTTACGTAATATACGTAAGACTGAAGAACGACCTACATCATGTACTTGCGCAACCCTGCCTGAGAATGTATGTGGATCTTCAACAAAACTTTTCTCTTTCCATCTGTCTTTACCTTCTTCAGATTTCTCAAATCGCTTTACAGTTTTTTGTACCGTCGCCTTATGAATAGGAGAACGGTTTAGAGAATGGTATTTTAGAGAAGCAATTTAAATTGCAGAACTTTTCGAAACACAACTACTGTCAGTTTTAGTTTATAATGTAAATCGTGAACAAATGTCAATATCACAGCATTCTACATTTAAATATTTAAATTTATTAAAATCTACATATTTTGCACTGTTTTATGTATTTAAGACCTTCCAGACTACATACAATCATAAGTGTTACATATTTTTGAACTCGTATTGAATAGTTGAACTCGTATGAAATTCACACTGAGTGCGTGAAAACCATACCAGGCCACAAAAATTAAGTGTATGATCAGGTATAGTAGGTACTTAGTCAATTGGGTAATTTTTTATCGAAGGAAATTTAACGTCAGATAGTTGGTGTAAATGTTCGGCTTTATTTAAGTGAGATATTTTCCGTACGATAAATTGGTAGACAAGGTAGAATTGAATGGCCTCCACGTTCACCCGATTTCAATCCTAAAGATTATTTTTATTAGGGATACTTGAAAAATTCAGTTTACAAAACTTAACCAGCCAAGTCTTGCAGAGCAAAGGCAACGAATTATCGATTAATCTCAAATAATTTCTAGACAATCATGGAGAAATGTGGTAGACGCATTCTACCATCGATTAGGGTACTGTCAACTCACAAATTGAGCATATTTTGAACACTTAATAACGTAACTTTTGTTAAAAAATGGTCTAATCTATCAATTGTTACGTTTTAATGTAATTGAAAATAATTAGTATAAAAAAATGTATTGAAACAATTAGGCGTTGGCAGACTTCTGTTTTATGTATTTAAGACCTTCCAGACTATAAGAAATCATAAGTGTTACATATAGTTGAACTCGTATTGAATAGAAGATTCTAATAATGACTGAATATACAGGGTGATGCATTTGAAAAACCAAAGTTACTAATAATATCAGAGAAACGGCAAATCTGGCAACATTGCAAATATCAAATATGGAATCTCCGTATCCCAAAATAGGTGTACCTCAAATTTTGTACAATTATAACTAGCAATTTACGAGATAATTAGCCGTTTCCAGACTTTTGGGCCACTCTGTATTTAGTCCATACTTGTTTTATTTCAATTGGGTTATTTGTTCGTGATTTTCCAGATAATTCTTTCACTTTTTTATGTAAATTATAATGATCATGCTTTTTCTGCAATTCTTCCACTTCGATGCATATTTCCATTATCCACTTTTCCTCAACCTCTTTTATTTTGTTCCTTATTAATTTATATTTTCTCTGTACTTATTTGGGTTTTTGTTCCTATATTTTCTTCTTTGTTCCATGATTTCCAGTATTTCTTGAGTCATCCAAGGTTTTCGGCTTTCTGTTTTCTTTTGTAGAGTTTATTTCTGTATTTTTATAACAGAATCTTTGATTTTGCTCCACATAATGTTCACATTCTCAGTGATTTTCATTTCTGATGTTAATTACTTCATTTCTTGATTGATGCAAGTTGAAGCCTCAGCACGGATTTCATTTATCTTGAGTAACTGAGTATTCACCTTAGAACTTTTTTGGATTTTATTATCTATTTTACCCTCAGTTTCATTTTTGAGACAAGGGGTTATGGTCTGAGGGGACATTTGCTCCAGGAAAAGTCTTAATGCTTACAATGGAATTTCTAAATCTTAGATTGGTTAGAATAAAGTCGATCTGATTTCTAATGCAATTTTGTTCAATATTCTGTGGTGAACTCCAGGTATACAGTCTATGGGGTGGTAATAGAAACCATGTGTTCATAATCGCCAGGTTTTCTTCTTGACAAAATTGAGCCAATCTGTCGCCTCTAGCATTCTTTATTCCTAAACCATAATCACCTATTATATTGTCGACTCTGCCTTTTCCTATCTTTGCATTTAAATCACCCATTATTATAGTAATTTCTTCCTTTCTTGAGTATTATAGAAGTTGTTTGAGTTGTTCATAAAAATGTTCTATTTAAGCTTCTGATTTATCTGCAGTTGGAGCATACACTTGTACTACATTAATGTTCACTGGCTTACCCTGTATTTGTAATAATAGCATTCTATCCGAAAAGGGAACAACATTTACAATAGTTGCTTGGATTCTCCTGGAGATAATTATTCCAATTCCATATAGATGATCTCGGGTGTCATTTCCGGATAGTATATCGTTTTATCCATGACCAATGTTTTACCGGAACCAGGCCAGCGCATTTCGCTTATGCCTAATATCTCTAGGTCAAGTCTGTTCATTTCCTGAATCGTGTTGTGCGTCTTTTCTTGTTCGAACAAACTCCTCACATTCCATGTCCCGAAATTTAAAAAGGATTTGTTCTCTATATAATTAGTTGTCACATTCGCGTGGCTCCTCCTCGCGGAGATTCTTAGCACCCCTCGACCATTAAAGGTCCGCCGCGGACTAGGGGCCATGTGATTGATCTTACTTTGCATGGATATTGTTCTAGGAAAATCTGACGATCTTTAATGTAGTGGTTTTTCGTTGCCTTCTACATCCTTATGCCATTGATCACTAATAGGTTCATCCTGCTTTTGGAGCCAATTTCTCAACCCCAGGACTAAAAGTGCCCTACCACTTACTAACTCATCCGCCCGAGGCCGTTGGTCAGTTAGTGGGGGATAGCTTATACCGACAATCATTCGGTGAATGAGAATGTAGGAGAAAGAAATATAGTGACCCGTCTGCATTCGGAAACCTAACAGCCATTCGGGGTCGGAAGAGACAAGAGTTAGCCAAAAGAGGCTGGAGGAAAGATTAAAGACATTTTTCCTCAAGGCAAGTTGAAAAAGAATAAAATGTGAAGGCCCTTATGATGTGCCAGGTGCGTTTCATAAGCTTATGAGTAATAATACACTTTGTGTTCCCGCCATGGACGTATAAACACAGATGGTTGTTTATACGTCCATGGTTCCCGCTCTTACCTCGGGGTGTTGACTACAGATTGTATGGCTCATCCAGCATGCCATAGCATGGAGGGTAGTCTGCACATCATTTTTTTTAACGTAGACACCCAACTCCATGGCCTATAGTTATATAATAGGTTATATCTTCTTGGTCTATTTAGTATGAGTTCAACTTTAGAACTAAGTCTATGACGTTTTGATATTTTTTTCTATATCCTCCTCGTCCAACGATCCTCTAGCTTGAAACTCTTGAGATTAAGATGAATAATTTCACCATTTTACAGGTTTAGCAGCATGGTTCCAGATCCAAAAAGAAGACGCACACTTCATGGTGTCCTAGTTATGAAAGATAACGGAATGTGTCTTATGGATGTGGACGACGCGTGCAAAGAAGCTGGAATCAATAGACACGTTGTAAGATTTACTTCTACCGTTCATATTGCCGATACAGGTCCGACATTGGGCACGGCACATAAATTATTGTTATTTATTAAAGATAAATTGCCTATTTGCTCAGTTACATTCTCAGAAGGTGAGATTTCAGTTGAATCTGTACTTGTTAAAGTAGAAGGAGATGACGACGATGATCAAAAAAGTGTATATGTATCTTGGACAAATCAAGACGAAGAAATCGGAAGCCAGATATTGAATATTATTAATCACATTAAAAAATTTTAGAGTAATCCTGTAATTAATTTTTTTGAATATATTTTTTAACGAGAATGTTTTATTTATAACCACTACACAAACAAAAGCCCTCTACTTCTGAAGGCATGATGTTATACATTTGGTACCATTGTACGTACAACCTAACTTAACCATGGGTTTCTCACACAAATTAAGACAATTTCAAATGGAAAAACTGTTCAGTAAATGCTGTTAACGTTAACTTCGTGAATTACGTTTCCTCTTCTTCACGTTTCTCGTGGGCAGATATTCAACTGAATATTTTAAGACCCTATCTGCGTACCTACCATATGGTCTGCTGTTATCATCCATAAAATATTTCCAGATCCCAGTGCAAGATCATTACATTCATAACATAATTAATCAAACACATTTTCATATACATTTAAGAATAGGAGAATAGGTTGATAACAGTTTGCCAGTCAAAAAGTGGCCGCAAATAGTTTTAATTAAATTAATAGTAACTAATTTTTGAACAAAAATTTCGTTCATTTATTTTTTAAATAAAAAATGCTGCACATAACGTCTATGCATTTTTTTTTATATCAAATGAAAGCTAATTGTTTTTTCAAATACGATGATATAAGGTTGCATGAGAAAAAATGGTCGCAAATTAGGGTTGCCAGCTGTTAATACCGCGAGGTATCAAATATAAAGTAAAAAAGAGCTAGTGCACAACGCCACTAATTTGACATGGCTAGTGTCAGTTGTGTAGTTGTATCATGGAACGAGGCGGTAGAGATAACGGGCTATAGGAGTCTTATGACACGAGTAGACAGAACAAGTCTGTTGGGAGTGGCATGCGCCTACAGAACTGTGTCTGCGGCAGTCTTATGGACCATCACTGGATGAGTTCCGTTGCATGTTTTGGCGGTGGAAAGAAAAGAGCTTTATGAGAGAAGAGCCCAAACCTTACTGTGGCTGAGAGAAGACCGGAAAGGGAAAGGTCAGTTGAAAGATGGCAAGAAGAATGGAACAACACGGAGGATGTGGCACAGTGGACGAAAATGCTGATCCCGAACATAAGAGATTGGGTGGACTGTGGCCACAGGTGACTGGATTATTTCCTGACGCAGGTGCTCACAGGACACTGGTGTTTTAGGGCCTACCTCTATAGGATCGGAAAGGCTGATACCGATGAATGTCTATGCTGTGGATACTCGGACACTGTGACACATACGATGTTAGATTGCAGCAGATGAATAGTGGAAAGGAACAGAATGGAGAGACAGCTGTGAATTTTATTAAGACAGTTTTACATTATGCTATTTTCATGCTAGGCAAGAGCCATGCAAGACAGATCATGGAACTGCGCATGCCCACGGGCTATTTCCATGCAATTCCTGTGCTAGACGAAAAATTAGAACATGTTCTATTTTTCATGCTATTTTCTTGCAATTTATCGTTAAAATTCATGTTGCCAACATAACAATTTATAATAGATTACAGAATAAAACATAACCTTATCTCTATCTTTAGCGTCCCTTAGTCCACGTGTGTATTGTTGTGTTTTGATTTAAATTAAGTTTATTAAGTGGTGATAAATAGATATACTATGTCTAAAGTTAATGTAAAAACGACTGGGTGAGTCGTTGACTATGGATGATTGTTGCTACAACAGCAATATTCAACAATAAGGGCGATCGCCCACCAAAGTGGCGTGGCAGTGGCAAGTAGCAAGTAGCACGCGTCTAGCATAATGTAACCAATGAAAACGAATGATTCAGTTTACACCAAAATGACAGTAACGTCATTTATTCTAATCATTCGTTAGGATTGGTTACATTATGCTAGACGCGTGCTACTTGCTACTTGCCACTGCCACGCCACTTTGGTGGGCGCTCGCCCTAACAATGTTTTTCTTTTCTTTGGTTGACATCCTTCACCCTTTTAATAACCATAAATAGTGTATATTTATTTATTATATTATTTATTTTAGTACTTAATTATATTTATTTAAATAAAATAACCTGAAATTGATAAATATTTTCTCTGTTGGCAACAATGAAAGTGGGATCTAAAATTGCACAGAAATATCTCTGATGTAAAAAGGTCAAGCTAGGCAAGAGATGTGCCATGCAAGACGGACTTGCATCGCATGAGACTTGCATAGCCTAGATGTAAAGCTGCCTTTACAGTGAGAGAAATGATTGAGAGAATGATTGAAAATAAATTAGGTTGGATTAAGATACACAGCTATATCCGTGCAGTGATCAAGAAGCTGCTGAAGAAAGACAGCTGGATCAACGGCAAAGGCAAGGGTGAATGATGCTGAAAGGTGAAGCTAGAAAAGTGGGTCACACTGGTTGAGTTAGAATGCGTGAGTCAGACTGTGGGGAAGGAGGAAATGCCCGTCTGGGATAATTGCCGAACTAGGAGTGTCTTATAGTTTATTCGTCTTCCGGGTTTGGACCGTGTCATTTGTGAGTGACCCAAAAGTGGGTTCATCTCGACGTTTCGCTACAATTGTATGTAGCTTCTTCAGGAGAACAAAAAAGGAAAAGAAAGAAAGAAGAAAACAAAAGAACAGGAAGATGGGTAGTTAGCAACGGTAACTCAGTTACTCAACGCAACCAGAGGCGAATACTAACTACCAAGATGGGCATTTGGTCACAGTAACTCAACTACTCAACGCAGCAGAGGTGAAAACCAAATGCCAGGACAGGGATTCACGTCCAACAGCTCAGAACACTAACGCGTCGAGAGGCGGGAGTGAATCCGGATTCACTCCCCGCCTCTCGACGCGTTAGTGTTCTGAGCTGTTGGACGTGAATCCCTGTCCTGGCATTTGGTTTTCACCTCTGGCTGCGTTGAGTTACTGTGACCAAATGCCCATCTTGGTAGTTAGTATTCGCCTCTGGTTGCGTTGAGTAACTGAGTTACCGTTGCTAACTACCCATCTTCCTGTTCTTTTGTTTTCTTCTTTCTTTCTTTTCCTTTTTTGTTCTCCTGAAGAAGCTACATACAATTGTAGCGAAACGTCGAGATGAACCCACTTTTGGGTCACTCACAAATGACACGGTCCAAACCGGAAGACGAATAAACTATAATTCTGACTCTGGCCGTGGAAGCCTACGATTTCATAGGAGTGTCTTCTACGCGCTACCTGGAACGAGGCAGGGAGCCTCCTTGCTGATAAATAAAGTGTGGATGTGTATGAGTGAAGAATGAATGAATAAAGGTAGTGCTTCGGAAGTGATGCCGGCCTTACAGCGGCCATTCCGCTTCCGGATTGCTGGATGACAGAGGAGGGTCTGGTTTAGCAGGTAGGCATTCGGCGTAGACTCGGCGACGAGAGGGCATTTTAAAGTACCTCGGGAACTATCGCCGGGAGTACGAAGAACGAATAATGCACTAAGGTCAGTCAGGCGGCGTCCTGGACTGAGATGTCTTTTGAAGATTCCATACCCCCCTCTATAAAGACGAAAAAAAAGTGTCAGTTGTGTGAGTTTTTAAAGCATCTGATGATACATATTATCGTCGACTTATATTATGCAATTTTTATGCAACTGCGCATGCCTACGCGATATTTCCAAGCAATATCTGCTAGTCGAAAAATCAGAACGTGTCCTATTTTGATGGAATTTATCGTCAAAATTCATGTTGCCAGTATAACAAAATGTAGATATAGTTTTAAATAAAACTAACTTTAGTGTATAAGTCTAAATGTTATATTTATTGAATGTATAATAATTGGTGATTTATATGTATTTAATGCTTGACTGAAATATATAAAGTTAATGTTTTGATATATTTCTTCTGTTGGCAACGGTGAAAGTGGACACAAAAATAGCTCTGATATGGCTCTGATGCAGAGATATGTCTCTGATGCAAACAGATCAGGCTAGGCAAGAAATATGTCATGCAAGACGGGCTTACATAGAGATTTGCATGGCTAGATGTAAAGCTACCTTTATACATCAGTATCCATTAAGTACTCTTTGGATTTTATATGGTCCAATCACAGAATACACCTATCTTGTGAACAGGTCTTGTGAATACACTATTCACTAAGTGTATTCTGTCGTCCAATTAAGTCTGAACCATATATGGGAAACTGTTTTATTAATGACCTAAAACGGGTCACCAAATTGCGGACCGCGGTCCGCATCTGGACCGTGAGTTTGTTTTTTTGCGGAACGCCGTTAAAGTCAAAATACAGCAATAAAATTATAGTGTAAAATTATAATCAAATTTAAATATATAAATATCTTTACAATTTTAAAAACACACAGTACTAATGTGATAAACATAGAAATATTTGTAATACTAAACATAAAAGAATTTCTGTACACTATTGATGCTGAATGAAGCTGCAAATGATCATTTGGGCTTCCTCTTGGACACAGAAAACGTTGCAACTATCACGTTTTTGGCGGATATCTTCAGACATATGAACTTCTTAAAATTAAAACTATAATGCAAGGGAAATCTTGTTTGTGAACTTTCTGGATACTCGAAGTTTTTCTAAAAATATTGAACATTTTTGTAAGTATATTAAGCAGAACTTTTGCATTTTCCTCTCCTTAAATCCGTTGTGATAGTAATAAAGATATTGATGTTACATAGTTATCACGTTTTATTAATAAACTTGATTTGAAATTTAAAAAAACGATTTGCTGATTTCCACAAAATTGAAAATGTTTTGCAACTGTTAAGCAACAGTTTTTCACTCAAGCCTAATGGTATAGACCAGCGAAGGCAGCAGACACAATACGCCGCAAAAATTTATTAAAAAAAAAGACTGGCGAAAAAACAATATAACAGCTTTTTAATCATTTTATTCCTTGAGTTTATTTCATATCCCTCCCTAAACGAGGTGGTCTAGTTGTCTGGTTTCAACTACGTAACCAGTATGATTTCCTGAGGGGAGGTTAAAACTACTGGAGGGTTTCTTGGTAACCCCTCCCTCCGGTTACGCCACTGTCTGGTTTTGTGCTGAGTGTCCGGACCGCGGAAGTGTAGTAGGCTTTCGAAACGGACTTTCAGGGAATATAATTGGTGACATCTCATCTAAAACATAGGATACAAACATCAGATATTAAATTTTTTCAGTCATATGGGCGGTTTGTCAAAAAATATGTATTTTATGTTCATATTCACAATACATACTATACTCTGTTCATATTATTTTTTGACAATTTTCGTTCGTATATGACTCAAAAAATTTAATATTTGATGATTGTATTTTAGGTTTTATAACATGCAGAACTTTGTTCATAAAAAAAATTAAAAAATTTCCCATATGATGCGGACTTAATTGAACACACTATATATTTCAGTCCACAGCCAGAGAACTACGCTACGAACGCACCGGGTTGACAAATAGTGAATTGCTAAGTTCACATCGGTCATCGGCATCGGTTTTTTGGTGACAGTTGTGGTTAGGTTATTGTAGAGTTTTCATTTTTCATTAGATTTCTTGCTGTAATTAAATATTATATACACAGATTTCAAGAGTTTTGTGAAAAATGACTGCATTTGAAGGTAAAATACTGTAAATTTAAAATAATATTTTTACACTATTGTTCTTATTTACTTTTAGAATTTGGTGTACTACCAGAAATATCAAAGGCTTTAGATGAATTGGCTTGGATGTAAGTATAGTTATATAGTTTATAAAACTATAATTACATTGTTAGGTACATAGTCATAGTTTAAGTTAAAATATTTTCAGGTTACCTACTGATATTCAAGCTGAAGGAATTCCTCTGGTACTTGGTGGAGGAGATGTACTTATGGCTGCCGAAACTGGTAGTGGAAAAACAGCGGCATTTTGTCTCCCAGTTATTCAGATAGTATGGGAAACTTTAAAGGATATACAATCTGGAAAATCAGCTAAGGCAGCTAAAAACAGCATGTGTAAATGTCCCTTTTGAATAGTTTGTTTCTGTGTAAAATTAAAGTTTTAATATGCAAAAACCATATAATAAGATATGAATTGTTACATACAATTTGTTTTTTATTTTGTGTCTGATACAATTTTTTGTATTAACCTATTTGGAAACTACTTAGTAGAGGCACCAAACAATGTAGTGGTTATAGTGGTTATCTTTTTTGGTGGGGGGGGGGGGAGTGCAAAACTATAATTTTTCATGTACATTTTAAAAATTGATGCAAACCTAATAACTATGTAGTGTAATGTCATTAATTAGAATCAAAACATTTGCATTGTACTAGTCATCCCATCAAAGATTAAATTTAAAAAGGCCATTTTTATACACATCTATTTTATGATTATTGCATTATTATTATTATTATAGAAATAATTAAAATTACACCACATATACAAAAGATTTGTGCCTTTGTACTGAACTTGAAATCAAGAAGGTAATTTAAAAACTTATTTCTATAAAATATGTTCTATAGCTATTTCCATGGACAATGTCAACTCTAGACAGAGGAAACGCTATAGCGGTAGCTCCTGATGGTAAAAGGGTGCAATCAAGAGAACAAAAAGAGTGGCATGGAGTCAGATGTACAAGGGGAGTAAACAGTGGAAAGTGGGGATTTGAAGCCACTGTAACTGATGAAGGACTTTGTAGAGTAGGTTGGTCTACACTGACAGCAAATTTGGATCTAGGTACTGACAGGTAGGCAGAAAATAGTTTGTAATTAATTTATATTTCCTTGCATTTTATATAAAGGGCAAGCTATTGCATGACATAAGATGTTGTATCAATAAATCAGGTCTTAATATTTATATTAATAATATAAATAATAATTTTATTTTAAAATAACCTTATTTTATAAGAAAATAAATGAGATTGAGTAAATGATAAAAATGAAAAATAAGAGTAAATAAATTGGTGAGGTCTGTCTGTGGAAGATCATTAATGTAGATTATAAGTAAAAGTGGTAATATTGACCCTTGAGCTAATCTGATATTTATTGCTCTCTCTGCTGACCTCATTTCACCCACCTGCACACTCTGCTTTCTATTGGAGAGATAGCTTGAGATCATTGCAATGCTAGTACCCCCAAACCCTTATCTCTCCAATTTTCTGAGAATCAGTTGATGTGAAACATAAACAAATGCTTTACTCAGGTCTCAGAATGTAGCAGACAGATAACAGCTCTGCTCAAAATCCTCTTTATTATTCATCACTAGGTCCATGATGGCCTTTGGTCCTTCTAAAACCAAACTGACTATTAGAACACATTTTTGAATTCAAAATACATAATCATTGCTGCCATTCATTTCTCAAATACCTTTGATATTCTAGGAAGGAGTGATATTGGCCTATAATTGGATGGGTCATCATTGTCACCCTTCTTGTGATTTATAAGTGTTGTTAGACTATCAATGAGTTAATTCACTCATTTTATTGCACCAACAGAGAATCTAAAGTAGTCTCTGCTTATCTTGTTCACTATATTAGTTAAAATATCTCCAATTTCAATGAGAGAATAACATTCTGCAACATGTCTGAAAGTTACAAGCAACATTAGTGAATAAATCATTCAATTTGTTAGGTGAGATCTTTGTTTAGCTGATCCAATGTAGGAAACTTATCGTAACTGTAGGTAATATATTGAACAACAACATAAACAAATTCAATAGTAAGTATTTGTGTAATTATCAATAGAAGCTTAAGAAATAGAACAAGAAAAAATACTTGTAATACACCACAATTTTAATTGAAAATACTTTATATTGGACATTTTGATTTCTACCTTGCAGATCATTCTCAAAATTCCTAATCATTGAAATATATGAAAGTTAGATCTGAACAATGAAAAAATGACAAGAAAGGCAAATGTGCGAAGCAATATAACTTCTAAGACTTTTTAAAGATTACACTCGATAATATGAAATTATCTAATAATAGAAAAATAAATGAGTGAGTAAGATAACACAGAACTCCTTGGAATGGACAGATTCAAAGAATGGTAGAAGGAAGATTACTGCTAGAATCTTTTAAATATTGATGTGCCTATATATAAAGTGAAGAATATGTATTTTATGTGTGTATTAATCCTGTTGTGTGTTAAAAATGAAGTTTTCCAGTATTCGGAAAATGACTCTAATGAATGCCCTCTTCACATTCTATTTAGATACAAACATTTAGATACAGACATGATTTGTTTGTTCTTGTCATTGTCAGAGCACACAGTTATATTAAGTCTAACTTCAAGGTAGACCTGACCTAGAGTATGAAAATTCTACTCAAAACTTGTCCTATAACTGTTATACAAAATAAAGTATTGGGTTTCTATCGTGTATGTCTTTTTAGATTAGGTTTCGGTTTCGGAGGCACAGGGAAGAAGTCAAACAATAAACAATTTGATAACTATGGAGAACCATTTGGCAAGAGCGACGTCATCACTTGTCTATTGGATGCAGACTCAGGAGAAATAAAATTTTTGAAAAATGGAGTGAATCTCGGTACAGCTTTTAAAGCTGATAAACAAATCATTAGTCAGGGAATGTTTCCAGCAGTTGTTCTAAAGGTAAGTCATATTATTATAAACAATGAGTGCGAAGTCTCTCCCCCTCCCCCCTAAACATATGTACACTATGCAAAATGAAACACTGAATTTTCACATAAATGAACAAAGATTCATATGTAAGCTATCTTCAGCAAGCTTACAGTGACTTAGCTGCAGACTATGTAGCAGAGTCAGTCTGAAACAGTCAATTAGTTTTTGCATGACTGCGAAGCAGTAGATCGCAGGTTATAAACACTTTTTGGGGACTTCCAAGCGATTCCAAAAACATATTCTACCTATCCAGTAGACATGTACAAGCCGGTACATAGTTTCAGAATACTTGAATGAGTATCACTGATAAATGGAAGATGTATAATAAGCCAATTGACTACAGTATGATCGGTTTATAGCATGTTTTGTAAAACTTTATGTTTTATAAAAAATATAATTTTAAATGAGATCATTTTGCAAGTAATACATTATTTGAAAAATTAGCATCAACATTATTTTTAACAACACATACACACTTAAAAATTTCAGAATCTGTTTAAAATTATCTTATAAAATGGTGAAAATCCACACATGTTTAATGATTATTTTACTAACTCCCTTCAAAAACCATGAACAGACAGTAGATGATGCCAAACATATTTAAATTTATCTCTATCTTTGTTTCAGAATGCAGAAATGGAGTTTAACTTTGGAGGTACCCCATTTAAGCATAGTTTACCTGATGAATACAAACCAATAATCGGAATACCCAACGATAAAGTTTTTAAAAATACAAATGGTCAAAATGATGAAGCTGGTCAAGGAATCAAGCTCATGAACAACGCACCACAAGCAATCATTATTGAGGTATGTCATATGTACAGTAAAGGCTTAGAAAATTCTGTAATATTCGTAGGGATGCAAATATATGAATATATTGACTTTTGAACTTGAACTCTTATATTATTTCTAATAAAATGATACAAACTCTGTTATATATTAGGGTGTGTTTGGTCTTAAATCTCTTAAACCAAAGACTCTACAGACTGTTCAGTAGAAATGTCAAATGTGACATCAGCCTATGTTTGACATTTCCCCCTAGCAATAGTAGACCAGTATGAATGCTTCATATGGTTCAATACTATAATCGTTCAATCTTATTTAAGTACCGTTAATCCTTAAGCAAGAGTTTAAATTATTTTGGTAGATTCAAACCTTTACAATTACCAAGAAAAAACTATAATTCAAAGAAAGCAGAAATGTAACTTTTGTGGTACATGTCTAAAAGAAAGTTACTTGGGCCTTTGAAACAATATACCTTTACAAGGATACCTTTTGCCATCCGAAATAAGAGCAACAAGGATTGCAGCTGTAGTTTAAACAACTAGTTTAGTTTTAAACACGGTAGTAGCAAGTTTAAACAATTTATGTGATTCTGTAACATATTTGTTAAATTCAAAGAAAATATGATTCATGTCTTCATTTCCTTGACTAAGGAAAACAGGTAGGAATGTAGTTATAAGTTCGAATGTAGTTATAAGGATCGAATCGTTTTGTAATGTCCCTTTGTCCGCTTCTTCTTGATCGACGATGATAAATACAATGAAATGTTGAAGTTGTGGATACACAACTAATGTATACCTTAGCACAGAGGTTAATGCTTCTATCATACTAACAAACTTTGAACTATAAGCTTACAAATACAATTTAATCTAGGCCTTATTGCAACACTTATGAAGTTCAATTTGGAAATATATTATTTGACATTTATTAAGTACAGGTTTGCAGGTGAATAGACTTTAATTATTAAAATATTACTCGATATAGTTTTCAAAATGTTTGAATTATACACGGTGAAACTATAAAAGATTAAGAAGTTGAGAATAATGTGAGATTACAAATTAAAGGATTAATTTGTGATTGAACAAGGGGGAATGTATTACACATAGGGTTTTTCGAATATCCACGGTTGATTTGCAATGAATACATTCAGCCATAATTCTATTTTTTTTTTGATTTAGTAAAACTTTTGTATACATTTTTAGCCATCTAGAGAATTGGCCGAACAAACCAGCGAACAGATAAAAAAATTCAAGAAATATTTAAGTGATCCTGAGATCCGCGAACTTCTGGTCATAGGTGGAATTAATATTAAAACGCAAATCTCCCATCTTCAGAACGTTGGCGCTGATATAATTGTTGGAACACCTGGAAGATTGGAGGATCTGATTACAGGAGGTAAATAAGTTGATTCTTTTATTTTGAATTTTTTGTCAAAATATTAGTTTGCTTTAATAGTGTTAATATTATTTAATATTCTCTATTTGGTGCTTATACACAAAAAAAAGAAATTGCTACCAACGACTGTGGTAAGGCGCATTGCCAATTATTATTATTGATTCAGGTTCTACAAGAGTCAATATAGAGGAAAATCACTTTTCAAAAACATCTGAGTTCATATCTTCATTGAACTCTCCGTTTTGATTCAGGCAAACATATTTAAACAACCTTCTAACACTTAATCACTTCCTGTGTGTGAAATAATGAGCTGTCTTCTTTTACACGAAAGAACTTTTAAGCCTAGTGAACTTTTATTATTTAGATTTTCCTAGGGAGTAAAAGTACTGTGTCTCCTTAGGGAGAAAAAGTACGACTTTGCTCCCTACAATGAGGCCAGGAAATGTATACTTTGGATAGAGGTAGGTGGAAAAAGTTTTTTTTATTAAATTTTTGTTACAGGATACTTGTCTCTAGCCAACTGCCGATTTTTTATTCTTGATGAAGCTGATGGTTTACTTAAACAAGGATATACAAATTTGATCGAACAACTACATAGACAAATGCCAAAGGTTACATCAGATGGAAAACGCTTACAGATGATTGTGTGCAGTGCCACGTTGCATGCGTTCGAAGTTAAGAAAATGGCTGTAAGTATTTTTCCACAAATTCTCTATTTTGCACATTGCAAGTTTGATGAGTCACCACATCATCAGTGTCCATTAAACGTCAAATGCTGTCACTTTTAAGGTACTATTACCGGCCTTCTTCTTCTTCTTCTTCTTCAGCCTTAAGTAATCCAACTTTGGACATAGGCCTCTCCCAAATCAATCCAGTGTCTTCTATTTTGCACCACTTCTATTACCGGACAGAATGCTAAAAAATGGCACATTGTCAATGAAAACTCTCATCGAGTTATTATTCTAATTACTGTGTTTAAAAAGTATAGACACATTTACCTTTACATAAAAATATATTTGTAGAGTAACTTGTGTGTTAAGCTATGTTTAGACACATTTGCCATAAAGAAAACTAAACAAAAATTTAGATAAACAAAAAACAAATCTCCATCGTATTAACTAAAAACATATTTTAGTGTGTATTTTTAATTTTCGTTTAGATTTTCAAAGATTTTCATTTTTTTTAAGTTTAATTTTCAAAGCAATGAACTCTAGTGAGTTCATTGCTTTGAACTGTATTTGAACCATTTTGAATTCATTTTTTTTACTGATTATATATATTTGAACCATTTTGAATTCATTTTTTTTACTGATTGAATTATGGAACCTGAATATCATCGAGATAAAAAATTCGATTATGGTGATTTCTTTCCTCTTCAATCAACCTAAAATCTTAGGCGAGCGGTTTACCCCTATAAGCAGAGCATCAACCGACTAAAATTATTTTTGCATTTCTAATGCACCAAACCTTTTTTATTCGATTCTATATATTTTTCCAAGATGAAATGTATTTTTTTTTTTAATTTTTACAAGTGGGCCGGCAATTGTTATTAACAAATAACTTATACAAAAAAGCAATTTCAACGAATTGCTTCGGAATTAATTTTTTTTAGGTGTATCTCATCAAAATAAACAGTTTTTCTTTCTTGATAATTTTTCAAAAAATGCTTCCTTTTCGAGTTATTTGCATTTTTTAGTTGAAAAAATGCCTTAATTAGTGATTTTTGGGATTTTTTTTCTAAAAAACTACTAAATAAATTGCAATTTTACAAATAGCTTTATAATCTTTGAACCGTGAGTACAAATTAGAATATTTTGACAATAAATAAATAAATTGAAATATTTTGAGCAATTTCACCGAATTCCGAAGCAATTCGGTGAAATTGCTTTTTTGTATAAGTTAATTGTTAATAACAATTGCCGGCCCACTTGTAAAAATTAAAAAAAATACATTTCATCTTGGAAAAATATATAGAATCGAATAATAAAGGTTTGGTGCATTAGAAATGCAAAAAGAATTTTAGTCAGTATATTATTTCCAGATACAAAAAGTCTTTGTTCTATAACTTTGAGTGACGATTTACACTTGTGAAGGTAATTGCTTAACATTAAAGCCACCTTTATATTCCCATTCTGGCTCCCGCAAGCATCGCTATACAAAATCAGATATTCAGTTGGGTCAGGTAAGTGCGTCTCAAGGGTTTATTAAACATAAAGCTATCTCTTGAGCTCCTATCGCTGGCTAGAAAATGCTACACTTTCAAGCCAGAGATACTTGTGTCCTGTTTCTCTGACTTTATCATGAATGCCTAAATTATATGTCCACAGTTTTCTCTTATAATAAACTACACTTGTACTTAACTCAGGAGTAGGAAGCGTTTTCTGAAGATCAAACACTGAAACTGATATTTTTTGCTGTAATTATTTTTGGATCCTGTTTACGCTCTTCTGAAGTATCAGGTGATTTTATTTCACTATTAAGACTATCACACTTTCGGCAAATATCTTTATGTTGTGCATGGAAAATGCAAATTAAATTTGGTGTTAAAAATTTTTGCGAAACATAAACAGCGAGAGGGATTTTCTTAAGTCTTCTGTGCATTTTTTCACACTCTCGATACATGATCGACATGTTCAAAGTTGATGAAAGATATTTTCTTTTTATGTTATTTTGTCGGGAGTAATGGGATTCGTATGCTGGGAACAGTTTAATGAAGCCACACAAATACTGCTCGTCTTCAATATTGGTTTTATTATTGGATCTTGCATCTTGAAGATTTGTCCCATGTTCTTGTTTTCGTGCTAAAGCTAATGAAATTTTTCCATCTGTAATGGAAACTGTGCATTTAAAAAAGTTCTTACATACCACTTGCTCACAACCATTTTCATCCGGTAATGTATATACACGAGTTTTAGACCTACGTGAATTTTGATTTTTGATTTCTTTTTTTTACTTTCATTTACCCTTGAATAAAAGCCTTTTTCAACGACCAGTTAATAAGCGAATAGTCATTTTTAAATATGCTTCGCTTTCGTTCATTAGAAATTTTCATATGACGAATTTTCATTTTGCAAGAACATGGTCCAACTACGCGTTATTTTGCATTTTTATGTTTTCATTCTTCCGTTAAATATTCTTCTCCTTTGTCCCTGGCTATCTTCCTTTTATATCTTGCATGATTCTCAAGATTTCTTATTCTTACTCTCTTTCTGGAATTTTGTTGTCATTTGCATTCTGGTTCACCAGTGTCTTTATTCTTTGTTCATATTGTTATATATTTTGCTACAGCCAATTTCACTTTCTTTTTGTCAACCTTGTAACTTGTTAAACTTATTTTCTTTGTCACTTTTTATATTTATTCTTGGACTTAAACCGGCACGTCTTATTCTCAATTTTTCCTGATATTTTCCAAGTATTTCAATTATATTGCGTCTAATAATGACGCCACTCTCAGCATACATTTAATTGTATATTTATAGGAAAAATTGATGTATTTTCCTACATGGGTCGATCTAAAAGGAGAAGATGCGGTTCCAGAAACAGTTCATCATGTTGTAGTAACTGTAGATCCCCAAAAGGACAAGTCGTGGGGTACTTTAAGAAGACATATTAATACAGACGGTGTGCACAACGAAGATAACGTTAGGCCCGGCAATAATAGTCCCGAAACATTGAGTGAAGCAGTCAAATTATTAAAAGGTATGTAGAACATTAAAAAAATGTTTTAGTAAAATTTATATACATTAAAAAAACGCGTTTTACTCATAAAGTTCAGAAAATATTCGTATATATGAATATATATTAATGTATACGTCACTATACACACAGCAGAATAATTATTAATAATTAGACCCACTCCAGGCGAATAATTATATAGATAAATCAATAAAAATATTATTTTTAAATAATTTTTAGTTTTGCTTCATCGCTTACTGTGAGGCAAACATTATACTATCCGCATTATTTTCTTAATTTTATGTGATTATTTTTCTACGTAGTTTGTGGTACAATGTACCACAAACTTTTTGTAATATCAGGTAATTTTAATGCCCAACTTGTTTCTTAGAGTTGTGAATTTAATGACATATGGAAATATGTAACCTGATGCAATAAACCAATGTAGTCTGGTTTTCCTAAACACCGGATCTTTAGCATTAGTTTCTTTAAGTAGTAAAAGCGCAATTGACTTAACTTTGTGTTCTCACGATATTGTACAATGTCGTGAGAACTGGAACGATCTATCAAACATACCAACAATAGCTCGTCTGGCATAGATATGTCATATTCAATGCTTTATAATTTGTCAATAAATCGGAAAAATCTCTCTTAAATCTTTATAATGTAATATGGACAGAACAAACAACATAACAATAACAATCCCTGAAAATTGGAAGGATTTTATTATTATCTCAATAAAAAACACGACAAACCGGATTCCATTCCAATCTTTTATAGACCCATATCATTAGCTTCATCTGTGTTGAAAACCTTCGAGAGGCTTATCAAATTTCGTCTTGAGCAACGGTTAAAAAAAGAACATATTCTACCTATACACAATATGGATTCAGAAAATCTAGATCAACATTGGAAGCATAAACAGTAATTGTAATAGATACTTTAGCTGTACTTACTCGTAACCTCATGACTATGGCATATTTCATCGATACTACAGGGGCATTTGATAACGTTGAACAAGATGTTTTAACCGGTAAATTGATTTACCGGTTAAAACTATTTACTCGAACTTTCCGAAGGCAGTATTTTAAGTCCATTTTTGTTTTTATTGTACACAATGGATGTCAGTGTCAAACTTCAAAACATATGAAAAATACAAGGAAAAACTTTGCACACACACACATATGTTCAACTCTTCCCCCAAGGAACATGTGTGTACTATTGTACAGTAGGACCTACATGTCCGAAGATCAAACCGGTCACACTTCGCTATGAAGTGGTACCTATCCGACACCCCTAGTTTTTCCTTCACCCCTCGCCAACGTGTGACTTACGTGGGGAGGCTAGTAGATAGGCTACAAGAATCTGAGCACAACCCCTAAATTGCAACCCCTAAAATCGCAACCCCCGGTTGCAAATGCCAAACGGCTTAACGTAGGATGACGTACGAGGGCTCGTTGGAAAGGGGATGAAAAATGGGGTTGAATGAAATATGTCCAGTGCGCATCGGAGCATGCCAAAAGGTCATTATTGGGTATCTTCGTTTCTATTGGTCCGATTGGGGCGTACGAGGGCTCGTTGGAACGGGGAGAAGGCGGGGAGACAAAAAACAAAGATGGCGGCGTTGCCAAATGGGCGCTAAAACGTATCTTTGTTGCTATTGGTCTGATTTTGACGTAGGACGTGACATTCGACGCAGGACGTGACAGTTATGTGAAATTTGACGCAGGAAGTGACAGGTATTTGACATTCGACACAGAACGTGAAATGTCTCGTGACATTCGACGGAGGACGTGTCATTTATGTGGCATTCGACACAGAACGTGAAATGACGTGACATTCGACGCAGGACGTGACATTTATGTGACATTCGACGCGGAACGTGAAATGTCGCGTGAATAACGTGACATTCGACGCAGGACGTGACATTTATGTGACATTCGACACAGAACGTGAAATGACGTGACATTCGACGCAGGACGTGACATTTATGTGACATTCGACGCAGAACGTGAAATGTCGCGTGAATTGACGTGACATTAGACGTAGGATGTGACATTCGACAAAGGACGTAAAATGTAGGAATGACGTAACAGTTATGTGTCAGTCAAGATGTCGCTTGACATAAAACGTGACATTCAAAATAGGACATATTCAGTATGAACTGATCGTTACTACAGCGTCCTGGGTAATGGAACACCGTCTGTTTTTCTTGACTGTGGTTAGACCACCATGTCTGTAGGGGTAGCACAAAAGTCGGATTTTCTCCCTATTTACTTTACTGTATTTATTGAAGTTATTCTACCATGACTTCGGGATTTGAGTCCCTAAAAAAGTGTGTGTTTCGAACAGAGTGCCACCAGCCTAAGTTGGTTTTCCTCTGTCTGAAATATGTGTGTGCTCGGTCACTCAACCGCCGATTTGGCAAAAAATAAATTTTGTTCTCCTTGCCGGGGCTCAGAAATTCGCGATAAAGGTTTCTATATGACCTGCCTTAAGAGCCTATGCCTAAGCGGCTGTGCAAAAGACCTGATGAGCCTTTTATACTCATTATGTATAAAAAATGTATCAGCATTCACTTATCTCGTACAGAAAAATGGCGCCATAGAAGAGGGTATTTTTATAAATTTTCCAACACATCTTCAACGAGTGGCTGAATGAAAATTATTTTACAAACCTTATTTAACAAAAAACAAGTTTACATAGGTGCCACTTTTTACGACCACGTAATATTACGATTGTAAGATTTTCAAACTTGTTTCTGGATTTGACAAACTGTATATCGTATTTAAAATTGAATTCTTCGTTACCGATCTATTTACTATTTTTTTTTCTGTTAAACACACTTACAAATATGTAAGTGAAAGTTATACTTCTTTTAATCTTTAATATATTTTCTTATTTCTGTCAAAATACCATAAAACGATAAATGGTTTTAGGCGAATACTGCATTCGAGCCATAGACAAACATAACATGGACCGAGCTATTATTTTCTGTCGTACAAAACTGGACTGTGACAATTTGGAAAAGTACATGAAGTTGATCGATAGAAATCGCTACTCCTGTGTGTGCTTACACGGTGATAGAAGACCTAACGAAAGAAAAGCCAATTTGGAAACTTTCAAAAACAACAAAGTAAAATTTTTGATTTGTACTGATGTCGCAGCTAGAGGACTTGATATAACTGGCCTACCATTTAGTAAGTATTAATAAAGTTCGCTTCGATAAAATTTTTTATTCATTTATTAATAATCTCAATTATTTATTATTATTTACTATTATTTATATTAGTATTATAGTAAATTTTAGGTAATATGCAGTAACCTTTATATTAACTCCTTCAACTAACAGTTTCCTCTCTAAAAGTCTGTCTTCGTTTATACTACATGTTTCGTCTTTATTGAGAATCATTAAGGAGTGTCAGAACCGAAGTCGAACTCAGAGAAAGATAGTCTGAATTCTTGAGCAAATATCTCACTTAACAGAATTGTGTTGCTTCGTATCGCCATTTACCTTTGATGACAAAATAGACACTACTCTGTGTAGCTACTTGGCTAGCAATCTTCCAGAAACATTTGTTTATTAACTGTTCCAATGTGTTAAATGGTAAGTTTTCTTACGCCTTTCTCTCTCAGTTGGCACTGCCAGATGAGTTTCAATGAAAACAAAAGATGTGATAATGCGAACCAAGACTGCGTTTTAGAAAAAACGTTCATATCTTCGGCTACATAATACTGACATTTTCTATAAAAAGAATTACAGATAAATGGTTTATGAAAATTGTCCTTAACTGAAGTGCTCATATTTAGTCATCAAAGTTATCAATAAAATAACACAATTTTGACCTAAATGATTAAGTTCTTGATTGTTTAAAAGGGTTTATAATTATTTTAGCGAAATTACATAATTGCAGTTTGTTTTGATTTGTTTACTTAGGCGTTATTTGTATTATAATTTATAGCAAAGTAATAAAGAGGTATTTATTTGTTAAACAGAAAATAATATTGACAATGAAAAAAATTTTCTAATTATCCTTTTGATCATGTGGCAGCTGATCGTAATACGAATGACAATCATGCGTTAAAACAAGTTCTTGAAAGTTGTTTCATTTGGAATAGGTCAAATTTCGCTTCTCTTGGTTTAAAATTCATTTGCGAGTGAATTATCATGAATGATTTTTTTGGTCTTCTTGGTAAAGCAGAATAGTCAAAATAGTCATCAAAATTCGTTTTACAGTTATTTCTCCGTTACTATATTTTATGGACTTAATATCCACTACGGTTGGATCACCATCTGAACTATCTGGTCTGATGGAGTCATGAATTAAAAAAATTCTAAGAATAATTATAGTATAGTAATATCAGAATACTGACCGGGAAGAGATATCTCGATTTTTTTAATTTTGCTTCAATCGCTCTATGAACGGAATCACATTGCATCTGCGTATGTCCCTTGGTCAAAAATTTTTGCTCGATTGTAATATTCCATTCTTTACTGAAATGTAGCAGTGAGTTAGATAAAACTGTATTTCTGTTTTGATATTTACAGCCATCCAACCAAAGAATAACTTTGCAAAGCGTTTTCCAAATTATGTATAATGCAAGAAGCAAATGAAGAGGGTACCAATTTTGTCGAACCAGTAACAAACCGCGTCATAAGTGTGTAGGCACAGCCACCTTTACTTCCAAGCCATGAAGTAGAAATTTGGCAACAACGCGTGGTAGTCCGACTGTGGTTTGTTTTGGTTTAACATTTCATATAGGAAGGCTTGTAAAGTTTGTTGAATTTATTGTTTTTTTAACTTTATTCGAATGTTTTTATTTGTAAATTGTGTTTACATAAATTGGAAAATATTAATATAAGTGAAATTTCATTAAATTTAGAACTTTTAGAAGATTCTTAACGACAATTTAAAAGGCAAGTATAAATATAACCTACAAAACAAACTGAAAATAATAATACTTTTGCTTCTTGTTTCAAAATATGTAAACTAAAAACAACAATAATAATACTTTTGTTTTTTGTTACAGATGCTCTGGCATTGTTGTGTACCTGGTTGCAAAACCAATTATGCCAGTACTTTAAAAACGAAACAGGCAGAAAGTACAATTACCAAATCTTCCCTAGTATGTACCAAACATTTTCATGAAGATGATATTCAGCGGACTGAACAATGAGAAGATAAAGATGGAAATGTACACATTGAAAAGTTAATATTTCCCAAATTAAAAGGCAATGCAGTTCCTAATATATTTCCTGAAGTACCATCATATGTAACTGTTCATCGTACTAAAAAAGAAGGAATCCCGAAGACAGAAGAAACTTTTTGCATAAGAAGAGGGAACAAGAGATAACATAATTATGTCAATTAGACTTAGACAATAAAATAATATCCCATTGAAAAACTGGACAAGTAAAATTACAAGTGACTGTGTATATTTCTATGTATTAAACATTAATCAGTTAGGACACAAGTGTGATAATATTTGTGTAATATGTAGTGTAATAGTTAGCAGTAATTTTAGTGTAATCGTCAATGTAGGTAAGAATAGATTGTGGTAATGATTTGAAATGGATTTTACAATACAGTAAATTAACAAGATGGTCACAATTAGAGAACTTACTTTCTCATTTAGATCTGCTTTTTAGATAAGTGATAACAAATTTGAGTATTACATTCAAAAATCTTTTGAGAATATGGGCTATTTTAAATCAATATACAAGTTATAAATGGTATGTTACATTCAACACATTTTTCATGTATACCTCTTTTAACTTGGTCTATATGACAACAAACCTATTCATATTTAAAATTGCTACTTTTGTATATCTAAGTATGAAAATTAACAAAAGTTATAAGTAAATAGTAAAATATTTAATTTTCAATACTTAGATTAATTTAGAACCATATTTATATTGTGTCTGATTTCTTAGGATGAATTTTTTAATCATAATAGTTACACTAAGTTTTTGTGTTTTAAAATTTCTAGAGATTCTTGACTGTATTTGATTGTAAGATTAACTGTTTGACACTGTATTTTAAGTGCAATAAATTTTACTCTAGTGATTATTTTATTGATAATATGACCTAAATAATAATAAAACTTTATATATATTTACTAGGTATATATAAGGTTTTATTAATTTAATTTCCCTAAAAATATTTCTGTAATGAATTGAAGTTTTCAAAATATCAGTTTTCCTAAAATTCAAATTAGTTTAATATTCTGCTAGACCTTACAGCTGATTATCAGACTACCGACGTCATAGAATGCGGTGTTGCCTTTTTTACTTCATGGCTTGGAAGTAAAGGTGGCTGTGGTGTAGGTTATACGTGGTAAAGTTATGTAAATTTAACTTTTCCTTGTAATAAAATGCACTTGCTTGAGTCATCGGAGCTAATTTAGTAGTTTGAAGATCTTGCAAAATTTGACCAGTCAACAGAAATAAGATCACGAATTGAAAAAGCGCGAAACGCGTTCAACAATATGAAAAAGTGGTTCACAAGCAAAATCTCAATGGAACTAAAATTAAGACTGGTCAAGTGTTATGTCTTCCCGGTCTTGTTCTATGGAGCAGAGGCATGGACCACAACGGAAGCCACCCTGAAGAAACTAGAATCCTTTGAGCTGTGGATAGATATATCGCCGTATTCTTCGGATATCTGGACAGACCATATCACTAACGTGGAAGTAATGCAGAGAATAGGCAAAAGCAAAGAAATAATCTTTACCGTAAAGAAACACAAGCTTGAGTACTTCGGACATGCCATGAGGCATACTAAGTACCGGCTGCTACAGTTAATAGTCCAAGGAAGAATCGACAGTAGGAGGGGACCGGGAAGAAGACGACACTCATGGATGCATAACCTGTGACAATGGTTCAGACTAACATCGACCGAACTGTTCAGAGGTGCCGTAAACAAAGTCAAAATAGCCTTGTTAATAGATAACGTCCGAAACGGATAGGGCAAAGGAAGAAGAAGAAGATCTTGCGTAAACACATTTGATTCACCTTTTAAGGCTCTTTCTTTGTCTTGTCCTTTTTTAATTTAATCTTGGATTGTAGTATATTTGATCAAAGGATTTCTTTATTGTGTTAAAATTCCCTTGTCTACGAAAAATCTGCAGATTTTGAAGCTCCCGGAGATGAGAACAGCAATTTAGGAGTTTTCTCTCTATTTCTCTCTATTCTTTAATATTGTACCCTTTACGACCTTTCTTCATATTTGATTAATATTCCTCAAATGCAGTCATTAGTTCAGCATTCGAGAAAAGGCTATCGTAACCATTTTTCGCTTGTAATTTGGCACAAAACATGGAGCGATACAACCTAACCTTAATATTACACCTATTTGACAGGAGAACATATATTTTTAACAGAATGTACATAGGTGGTATTAAAATAGCGTCACTGGAGGGCGCGTCGTTTGTCGAAATTAGATGTTTTCAAGCCAAATGACGCAGAAGAGATGTATCTATGTAAAGGAACCGTAAAGTACATTTTGGGGAAAAATGTTACTTAGGCGGTTCTGGTTCTTCGGCGACGATATATTAGACTGTTAATAAATTTCACTAAAAATACATTTTCTTTTCAGTGATTAATGTCACGTTGCCGGATGAAAAATCCAACTATGTGCACAGAATTGGACGTGTAGGAAGAGCTGAAAGAATGGGTCTTGCCATAAGTTTAGTTAGTACAGTACCAGAAAAAGTACGTATTAGGAGATTAAATATCATTTAAAAAGTGTCTCTGTCGAATATTTTATTTATATTTTAGGTGTGGTACCACGGTGAATGGTGTTCATCAAGAGGAAGAAACTGCTGGAATACCAATTTAATCGATAATCAACCTAAGGGATGCTGTATATGGTACAATGAACCACAGGTATAGCTTTTTTATTTAATTATTAAATGTGTTAAAAGTAGCTATATGATTGAGTCTTTAGGACAGTTTTTATCTTTCGTCATTTTGATAAGACATTATTTTCAATCAAAGCCGTACTTTCTGAATATCGTTTTTTTGATTTTTTTTTTCTAATGCCCGGTCTTGTTATCTCCTGATAACTAGTTATCGGAAAATTTATCTGAAGGATTACATACTAATCGGTTACATACAATTATGAAATTTCTCCGTTCCCCTTTTTCAACTGGACCAAATTGTGGCATTCCTCGTCTTGTAGATCTCACAGTAGCACAAGCTCCAGTTTCTTTTTCTAGAAGATAATCCAAAAGTATACCAATAGTCAATATATAAATATGTTTTTTATTATAATATGGAACCATCAGGGTAACGACAATATTACCACTGATGCCCAGTATGTTGGTTCTTTCAAGATCTGTTTGTGAGCCGATGTAGACGACGAAAACGAAATTCAAAACATAGCCTGTTTCGACATCGCAGATTTCAAATAGTTTTTTACTAAATGGGTTACGTTTAGCAGGGATATATTGTTTAAAACTCAGCCGACCATTGAATAAGATCAAGCTTTCGTCAGTTGCCAAATCTTGAACTGGAGAGAAGGTCTCTTTAATTTTTTTTAATACTATCTAAGGCAAAACGGATTTGACGGATAAAACGATGGAACGACAACTTACTGGAGGCACATTGAAAAACAGACAGAGTCATGTCTATATAAAAAGAAGAAGAAGTAGATTTCCGGAGTGAAAATCGAAACTACAAATATTAGTTAATTAAAAATGTGATTTTATTCACAATCGCAACCAATAATTGGGGCTTAATCCCATAAAAAAAGAATCCGTACCACAAGAAAGTATAGGTAATGGATTTTGGGAACAGCTATGACCTTGAACATTTCACATAAACTTGTGTAATAAATAGGCATAATGCATAGCTCTTGTCAAAATCCAATACATTAATAATATAATTACATATCTTCGATTCTAAAATATTGTAAAATACTTTAAAGAGTATGAATAAGAAAAGAGATATTTAGTTATATTCTTTGTGGCATTTTCAAGGTCATAGCTGTTCCCAAAATCCATTACCTATAGTTTACAACCTTGTTATATTATCGTCGGTTTATTATCAGGCTTTTTTCGCGTCATATTCTAATTGATTTATTTTTAGTTCATTGCTGATATTGAAGAACATTTGAATATTACCATTCAGCAAATCGGACCCGACATGGAGGTACCACAAGACGAATTCGAGGGTAAAGTTATTTATGGAGAAAAGCGAAGAAATCTGGGCTCCCTCTATGAAAATCACACCGCGCAGATGGCGCCCATTGTCAGAGAACTGACCAAGTTGGAAAGCAGTGCTCAACTGCTTTATGTCCAAAGACATCTAACAAAGTTAGCTAGAACTTGCTGAAACTTAAGAAATGGTTAATTTGCTACATAAAGGTAATCTAATGGAAATAACGACAAATATTTTTCTTTATTTTGCAGACGAAATTAATAAACTCGTTATTAAGTATTTATATAGATTTAAATTTCCATCTGCAGTTTGGTATACATAAAAATGCCGAGAGCAAATCAACAAACATTATTTGTTGTATTCTTGTATCATCTAAATTTTGTATCAAGATGTCTCGTGATTATTTTCTGTAATTAGAAGTTTACAAACTAATTTAAAATGTGTGTTTTTTAAATGTACTGTATAACTTGTAACAATTAAAAATAATTCAATTTTATTTATATATTTCTTAAATATACTGCTAGAAATAACGTTTGCGTCTTTTTATTTGTTCCTAAAACCCACGTAATTAATCACAAGAATATGTTGTATAAGCCTTATAATGACATAATTGCATGCACACACTTCAAATTCAATTCAGTATCAATCGCTGCATCCAAGATTACAAAATTTGATACTGCATTTCGTGTCTCCTTATCTGTTTCAAACCGATAAGATATTTCAGTAGAAATATTTTCTAGAACATCTTCTGGCAATGATGAAGTTTTCAAAGCAATTTTGGCTGGGACCCCAAACATAGCTTGCTACGGACTGCACTTGATGCCAGAATGGTACGTTCGGTTTTTGGCGATTTGTACAATTCGACCCTCTGACCACTTACAATCTGTACTATCTTCAAATCTTTCCAAATGAAGCACAGTTCTTCTATAATTCTGTTGGACAATTCTCGTCCACTGTTACTTTAAAAATGCTAGGAGCTCCAAGAGCACAAAATATGTCCAGAAGAACTAATGCAACTTCTTCTGCACATTTAGTTTTCAACGGACGTAATTGTACAAATTTTGTCCAGTGATCTTGGTATATAAAAATGAATTTGAATGAATTGTCTGCTTGGGCTTCCATCTTCTTCTTAATGTGTCCCATCCCTAGGACATTGGCGATCATCATGGCCCGTTTGACTCTTATCTGTAGCCGTTCTGAAAAGTTCAATTGACACTTTCCCCCTCCATTGTCTCAGATTCTTCAACCAGGATGTGCAACTCTTCCCTGGTCCTCTTGTGCCTTCCACCTTCCTTTTGTATGACCAGTTGCATCAATTTGTGTGTGTGACCAAAGTAGCTCATTTTTCTTTTCTTTATAGTGTTGAGTATTTCTTTATCTTTTTTCATTCTTTGTAGCGTTTCCGCATTTGTTATGTTTTGTGTCCAATATATTTTCCACATTCTTCGATATCTTATATATGGTATCAAATTTATTTGACATCTATTCATTTTTTTGACAGTATAGGTTTTACTACTAAATCTTTTTTGAGAACTTTGGAATTTTTCTAGCAAGTTTCACACAGATCCCCAAATAGATCATTATGATTTCTTCAGTTATGTTCTTGTACTTATTTCTGTTGTAAATCTTTCAACATTCATTTCTATGCCCAATAGATAATCATTCTGTTCATCTTTTCTTAAGGTGCAAACCAGTTTTTCAGTTTCTCCAACCTTCATGACCATCATACTTTTTCAACCGGTTGTAGTCATCCGGTATTTTACTACTAGTTTTAGATTTGCTTACATGTAGGTATATTGTTTAATAAACTTTGGTACTTCTCTTTTGTAAGCAAAATTGTATTGTACTGTTTACTATTTATCATTTCAAGTACTTTTGTTAGGATTTGATCCAAACTGGCAACAGCGCTCCGACGTCCTACCCCTGACCGCCCTTTGGCACGGACCAAAATTTGATTCTGCGAAAAATTGCACAGAATTACTCTTTTTTAGGTTTAACTGTCGAGCTGAGAAGTTTCAACAGCCGCATGGTGAATCATCCGATCACGTGTTAACAATAACTGTAAGTGATAATATTTCCTATACAAGCAACGAGCAAATAAATAGTAATTATTGTGTTGTCTATCAACCCATTTAAAGGTATACTATTTATAATTTAAATACATTTCTACTGAGTAAGAGTAGGTTATTTAAATATACATAAACAAAAGAACCACCGCTTAATGGAAATATACCAAGTGGGAGGAATAATCCGAAACCTTATAATTACTTGTACCCGGCCGATATATTTATTCGGCTACACGGACGGTGTCAAAGGAGCCCCCGTTCAACTTTAGTATAAAAACTCTCTTCCATTGTTAACAAAAAATAATCAGTTCTAGGATAATGTAATGTACAGTTATGTATGTAGCTATATTAACACAAAACCTTATGTCGGCAAAGAAAATACTTCAAAGATAGGTAGGTAACATTATTGTTAATTAAAAAACACCAAGCACATTCCAAATCAGGATAGAAACACTTTTGATGTCTCAATCAACACTGCTCACTGAAGACTGATTATGTACGAGATAAACAAAGGCCTTGTGCTTGCATGTCGATTGTTAAAAATTGAATTTCTTACTTTTACCAAGATCCTCTGGTAAATATATACAATTACCGGTAAAAGTAGGAAATAAGAATATTTACTACATTTACCGTCGACTTGTATACAATTAGCAAATTATCTACTCTTACCGTAACATATCTACTGTTACGAACATGCATACGACGTAGCCCTTATAACGGTTGCGAGATGACGAGATGCTTCCAGATGAATCTATCGCGGGAGAGATCGACCCGTCAAGCAAACGAATTAGAGGTGGACTACCCTGAATATTCTAGTATAAAACCGCTCGTTTTACGCTACAGTGGTGTTAGGTGTGGGGTTTCAAAATAAATTCTGCAGTGATTGCTAAAAAAAGACTTGAACTTTTGAAAAGTATTGTTCGTCGGGAACAACCGCTTAGTTGGCTAGTGATCTTTGAAAAAAAAAAGAACATTTAAAAAGTACGTGTGTGCCTGACCAAAGATGCTGCTAGTACAAACTTTCAGTAAAACAGTTGCGTGAGTAACTAGAAGAACGCGATGAAGACTGTAGCGGGTCCAAGAACGACTAAAGAATGTTCTCAACAAGAATGGAGATGACCCAGAGACATTCCATTTTAAATCAGCAGAAGAAGCAGTTTTAATGAAAATAAAAGAAATTTCTAGAAAGAATGATGAAACGTCTCAAATTATTAAAAAAAAAAACAGCTATACAAAACGACGAGAAATTCGAAAATATGTTAGAAGATTCGACGAAGTATGTATTCAAAACAATGAGAAATTTGAAGAAGTTTCAACATTAGTTAAGATACAGAAAAATGTAAACGACAAGATAGAAGAGATCAAACAATTAGAGACCATGATAACTAATACGAAAGTGCTACCACCAGTTAATACAGTAGTTCCAGATCCGGTAGTGAAAGAAGAATCTCCTAGAGATGAAACGACATATCATATGAGATTCAAATTGCCACCATTTGATGGAAAGTCTTCTTGGTCCATATATCTTTACGAGGTGAAGTTGCGGATATTATAAGATCGATTACTAAGGGCCAATAAAAATGTTACCAGACCTTGTTCACTAGACTAGACAAACGTTACACAGATGCTCATCTACAACAAGGCGCAACTAAGAAAAAGAATTCCACGAGCAAGTGAAAATTTGCAAGAGTTTGAAGCAGATGTTGCTCGTATAGTGCAGTTAGCTTATCCAGGGGCACCAGACAACATTTTGGAAGAAATTGCTGTAGATATCTTCGTCAATGGGTTAAAAGACAATGAATTACAGAAAGCTTTACGACTAGCAAGACCGAAAGTTTTAGATGAAGTGCTCGCTATAGATGAAGAGCCATCGAGTAAGAACCATTAAAGGCGACGAAGCAAACGATGAACGTGTGGAAGAAATGGTACAAAAAGTAGTTTGTAACACGATGCCGAAGAGACGCGAGTCCAGGTGTTGGAATTGTGGTGACGTAGGTTACATTCATGAAGCCGAACAACTAGCCCAGGACAGAGAAGGATGGAGGGAAATCGTGAAAAAACTGTAAACGCCTGATGGTGTCACCACATCCCAAAAGGGATTAGGACTGATGAGGAGGAGGTTACATTCGCCGTAATTGCAAGAAAATGATACAACAGTCGGAAAATTAGAACGGCTCGACACCAAGTGACAACTGCCGACCTCGAGAAACTCAGCCCCCATAGTAACTATGAACATTACGTCCTCCGGTAGAATTCATAGCTTGTACATCGAGGGTCGTATCAATAATAAATGTAGATCGTTTTTGGTAGATACAGGTGCAACAAGAACTATTGCACGTCCAGAAGTAGTACGAAGCCATCTTATCATTATCGCCTGCAACAGTAAAGCTTAGAACAGCAACTGGTGAGATAATTAATACATATGGCGAGGCTAATATGTCAGTATCCATTGGCCAGACAACAGTGAAACATAGAGTATTAATTGCAGAGATCTCCGATGAGTTCATATTGGGGATGGATTTACTACGGAAAGTTGGGGCTGTATTGAATGTCAAAGATGAAGTTCTCGAGATCAGTGGTGAAGAGTTGCCGTTTCATGAAGACAAAGATGTTATTAGCTTAAAAATTGCTTCTGACGTAACAATACCTGGTAATAGTGAGAACATTTTGATGACCAGACCTGATGGTTACTGACGAGAGGGAAGTTTAAGGATGGTCGAATTAGAGGTGGACTACGCCAGAATATTCTAGTACAAAATAACTTTTATATATAAATATACCTTCTATGAGTTAAGTTTAGTTGATAAGATATTTTCGTGCTGTAAACTTATAAATAAATTTATTTATATAAATTAGAACCGCTCGTTTTATTTAAAAACGCTACAATATGAATTAATAATATCAAACTTATTGACAAACTTCTTTAATTTTTGTATAAGCCACCGGTGTCAGAATTTGTTTTTAAACTTCGCTTTAAGATAAAATCTATACGTGCATAAAATTTACCTTACAGTATTGCGCCAAGTTCCGTGTTGTAAAGTTCATTAATCATTATCGCCACATGGCAAACGCAAGTTCAATGCCGAAGTGGTTTAAAAAAAGCACATATTATAAAACTGTCTAAAAATAGTTCCAAAATAAATATATAATTCTATTAGCATTCAAAGAAAAAATATCTACCTATTGCATTTATTGGATCAGGTGCTTTGTGGAGCCTCGCGTAATTTAATCAAAAAGGGAAAACAGGTAAGTGGAAAAATGATTTTTTTATATAATATGATATAAAATGTATACAACTTTGTGTAACAATAAAACTCTGAAAACTTTGTTTTCAAAATTTCCACAAAATTTATTATAAACTCTTATCACTACAGCTGTTTCGGCTGATTGCATTTCCCAAGTAATCTATTTTTGGCATGCGTTTAAACTTTACTAGTCTTTAATGAAATAGGTTGAGGAGGGGAGAACTGTTTGTCTCAAGTTGGTCATTCAGAATTATATCTGTGTTTTTTTAAAATTTGTTAATGTCCATAGATTGTCATGTCATTTAAAGAATGATTATGATCTAGAAGATGACGTGCGTATGTAGAATCTGTTTTCCTATTATTGAAAGCCCTTTTATGTTCTGCTATTCGTTTATTAAAATTTTACTAGTTTGACCGATGTAAGTTTTTGGGCAGTGGCTACATTTAAGTTTGTATACACCACTGTGTAAGTGCTTTTTATTTGGCTCTTGTCGTTTTTAATATATTTGCCTAAGTTGTTATTTGTTTTGAAAGCTGGTGTTATTCCTTTCTTTTTTATGTGTTTGGCTATTTTAGTTGATATTTTGCCTGTATGTGTAATCGAGCTGAAGTACTGGGTTTTTTCTCTGGTGGTGGAAATACTAATTTCAGGGCTTTCTTGTGTAGTTTTTGATTTAAAATTTTATTAACTGTTTGTTCGTTGTATCCATTGTTTACTGCTATTTGCTTAATGATATTTAATTCTCTCTCAAAGTTGTATTTTTACATCGGAATTTCTATTAATCTATGTAACATACTATGATGTCAGTTTATGTTGTGTGGGATGGGATGATGAGTTGTGTATAGTCTTGTCAGTATGGGTAGGTTTATGAAATATGGAGAAATCATGTTTGTTTTTAAATCTGATAATTTTTAAATCTAAGAAATTTATGGATTGATTTTGTTCTGTTTCTATTGTAAATCCAATATGACTTTGAAGTGAATTAATATACGATAAAAATTGGTCGAGTTGCCTGTTAGTTCCTGCGAAACATACCAGTACGTCGTCTACATATCTCCACCAATATATAAACTGTTTGAATATGGAACGTTTTGAAATCTTTGTCTCTAGATGATCCATAAAAATATCTGATAGTAATGGGCTTAAAGGATTGCCCATTATAATTCCTGCACTGTTATTTGTATATATTTGATTATTAAATTCAAAGTAGTCCTGATTTATGCAAATTTCAAGTAGATGTAAAATTTTCAGGTGTAATGATTGGATTTGTATTGAATACAATACCATGACTACTATGAACTTATCATCGTTATAAGATTTTAATTTGATAAATTTTCTCATTTTCTCTTGAGAATTATTCTTAATGTAGAATAAATAAAGCCACTTGTGGTACGGTAAAGGTATTCTTCATTCTTCTCTTTCTTAATCGTTAGTGTTACTTCGTGAGAGATTTCTCGTATATTTGAGAAACTTTTTTATATTTTAATTACCTGTTTTTATATAGATTATTGTATAAACATGTTTTAGATATTAAACTTAAATTGTAATTGTAAATATAGATTAAGTTTTGTAATTTGTTAGAAAAAAAAAAGAAAAAAATAAAACTATTAAAAAAAATAAAAATAAATAAAAAAAATAAAATAAAAAGAATATAAAAATAATAATAAAAAAAGGAAATAAAAAAATAATAAAAAAAATTAAGAAACAAATAAAAAAATAAATAAAAAAAAAAGAGAAAAAATGAGGAACTTGGACAGTCCACAGTAAAGTAGCTATCGAATTAAGTAGATAGCTGCAGAAGAGTTTACTGTGGAACTCTGAGGACCTCATCACTTATAAATAACTAACATATATAAATAACTAAAAAACAATTAATAGAAAAAAAAACTATATATTAGAGATCAACACTGGTGATAGTAAGATTAGTATTAGTAGGAATTTAGTATAATATTATATAGGAAACAATGACTAATGAAAAAATGAGTACAAATTGTAAGATTGGCGAATGGATTTAGTGTCCGCAGTCATTTAAACACAAACAAACAACAAAAATTATCTGTTGTATATTACTTTTAAGTAATTAATTTTAGTTTTTTCCTTTTTTACTACAAATATCTTCTAGATCCCTTATTTCTAAGGTGCCATCTGGTACTGTTTATTATGTTTTAGGTCCAAGATTAGTTAATGAATGAAAAGAGAGATGATTTGGCCCCATAAAAACAGAAGCCGTTTTTTTAGTAGGTTGAAGGAAGCTCTGAGATAATTAACGATCAACTTGGAGGGTGTGAACATTATGTCGAACGAGAGTATGAAATGTTAGTCAGCTGCGCATGTTAATTCGGTTTGTTAAGAGAGCATGTGCGATATTGGGAGTTTTGGGTTGACTGATCCCCAATGATGGTAAACCCAGGGCATTTACGAGCAGAGCAAACTGCTCTCTCTATTTGCTGTCCACCAAGGGTTAGTTGTTCATTATTTATTGACTCCTTGATACTATCATAAATTTGGTCTTATCTGTGTTGATGTCAAGTCCCATTTGAATTCATTCACTATTTATTGCATCTAATAAAGTTTGTAGTTCTTCTATACTACTCAGCCATAATTACCGTGTCATCTGAAAATCTCATGGTGTTTACGATTTCTCCACCAATTCTTATTCCCTCTTTTCTTTCCCATAAGGCTTTTCTGAATATCACCTGTGAGTACACGTTAAAAAGCAAGACAAGACGCATCCTTGCCTGACCCCTCTCATAATAGGTATATTGTTTGTCGTGTTATCAAAGAGGGGTTACAAATAATAATCGTTACTTCACAACATCAGTTTATTCTCAACCCTCAAACATACATGCTTGCCCGAGCTTCGGCTACGTTTTCATGACATCCATGTCATCTGTGTTGCCTAACTCCGGCGCCTATATCTTAATCTAAGCTAACAACACATCTCCTTTTTTTTATAAAAGATCCCTGTGTCATTAATGATCTTATACCTAAACTAACTTAAACTACTACAAACATAATCTGTTAAATGAACCGGTTTCTTCACAAGTCTTTTTGGCCTGCTAGGCTTTACGCACTCAAAGTCCGATACACTATCGCTTTTATCCTGACCCGATGGAGGTAAAACATGATTTCCACTTTGTTCGATTTTGTCCTGAAATACACTGGGTTCCCCCCTACTACTTTCCTCCATTATTTTACCCTGTATGTCACCATTGCTTTGATTAGAGCAAGGCATTAGCTTTGTGTTACTAGAAATTGGCGGAACATAATCATTTGAGGATTCTGGTTGGGTGCTCAATACAGGGAAACAGTAGGGTGCATGAATCAAATGCCATCTATTTCTTCTAAATTTCCCGGTTTCAGTTTCAATTATATAGGACCTGGGTTCCTGACAGATCGCAACAACTCGCCCATATTTCCTGATATCAACCACCCACACAGAATCACCAACCTTAAGAGGATCTAAATCCTTGGCATTGTGTCGCTTATTGTAGTTTTTCACTTGTTTATCCTTTATTTCATTCTTTTTATTTTTAGTGTTTGGTTCTTTTGAAAAGTTTAATAAGCTTGGAAGCTGGGGTAAGTTAGATCTTAATTTTCTATTCATTAATAATTCAGAAGGTGAAACACCACATTCTAGGGGTGTACATCTATATGCTAACAATGCCAAACTTAGGTCCTCTTTTTTATTTTTCTGAATTAATCTTTTTGCAATTTGTACAGTGCGTTCCACTCCACCGTTGCTCTGAGGCCAGTGCGGACTGCTCGTCGTATGAACAAAATTATATTCTTTTGAAAACTTTATAAATTTTGATGAAAATTGAGTACCACAGTCGGATCTAACTTCCTCTGGGATACCATAACGAGAGAAAATATCTTTAAGCTTAGGAATAATGGCATCTTCTGTCATATTGGTTAAAGTAAAAATTTCAAACCAATGTGAAAAGTAGTCAGTGGCAATCAAATACCACTTATCATAACATTTAAACAAATCAACCCCCAGTTTTTGCCACGGCCTTTGTACAGTATTGTCTTTATGAAATGTTTCTCTATGATTTACTCTGTGTTCAACACATTGGGGACAATGTGTGACAAGGTTATTAATCTGGGATGACAAACCCAGCCACCAAACGCTCTGTTTGGCACGATCTCGACATTTTACAATTCCCATATGGCCTGTATGAATAAATTCCAACACCTTGAGTTGAAGACTCTTAGGAATGATTATGCGAGACCCTTTTAAAAGTAATTGTTCCGAATAGGAAATTTCATATCTATATTGATAGTATGGCAACAATTCAAATGGCAATTTAGATCTTTCAGGCCAAGAAGACAAAGAATATTCTTTTAGTTTTTTACAAATATATTCATTTTCTTGTTCTGTTTTTATTAAATTCAAAAAATAATCTTTAATTGGTAAATTATGAATAATTGACTGCACATATGCTGCAGTTTCTGCAGTTAGTTCTTTATTAGCTAACGTATCTGTTTGTAAAGGGGCCCGACTTAAAGTATCTGCTACAATTAAATTTTTTCCCGGCGTGTAGATTACAGTATACTTGTATCGCATTAAACGCATTCGAAATCTTTGCAAACGTGGCGTTAACTCATCTAAATTTTTAGTTTGCAGAATTTGTAGTAAAGGTTTATGGTCTGTTTCAAAAATTAGGTTAGGAACTCCTGAAATAAAATCATAAAAATATTCTGCTGCCCATGTAAGTGCAAGAGCTTCTTTCTCAATCTGAGCGTATCGTGTTTCAGCTGAGTTCAGAAGCCTAGATGTAAAAGCCACTATTTCCCGAGTATGATCTACATTTTCTTGAAATAGACATGCACCTATACCAAAACAACTTGAGTCTGCACTAACAATTATGGTTTTATTAGCATCAAAAAACGCTAGATTTGGAGGGCTCTCTAACTTTTGTTTTAAAGTGCTGAAAGCTTTATCTTGTGCTGGACCCCACAAAAAGTTAATATTTTTTTTTAGTAAGTGTGTTAATGGTTCAAGAATCTCAGATTTATTATGAATGTATTTTGCAGCAAAATTAATCATACCCAGCCATCTTGACAGCTCAGTCTTATTTTTTGGTTCAGGAAAATCACGGATAGCTTTAACCCTATCTGGATCAATTAATATCCCTTGCTCAGAGACCATATGACCCAAGTATTTAGCTGTTTTTGTTGCTATAGAGCATTTGTTTTTATTTAGTGTAATACCTTCCTTATGAAGTTTTGTTAGGACTGTGTTCAAAATATTGTCATGTTCCTCTATTGTCCTTGCATGAATAAGAATGTCATCTATATGGACAACACAGCCTTCAATGCCAGTTAAGATTTTTGAAAATCTCATAGTAAAATACTCTGGGGCACAAGATATACCAAATGGAAGCCTTTTAAAGAAAAATCTGCCAAAAGGTGTTATAAAAGTTGTTAACAACTGACTTTCCTTATTCAATTTTATTTGGTAAAACCCACTTGTGGTATCCAATTTTGAGAAGAATTTAGACCCTTTCAACTGTGCTAGTGTATGAGATATTTTCCCGAGAGGAAAATGTGACCGTAACACGTTTTCATTAAGTTTAGTATAGTCACCACAAAGCCGTACACAATCTCCCTTGTCCACACAAACAATTGGGCTGACCCAAGAAGTAGGATCTTCAATGGGTTCAATTATCCCTAATTTTAGCAATCTATCAATTTCAATTCTTAATTTTGGTAACAGAGGTAAAGGAACAGTTCTGGGAACGCTCTGTACATAAGGTTTAGCATCTGGCTTAATTCTAATTGACATTTCCATTTTAAATTCACCTATATCACTAAAAATACCAGGAAATGTTTTAGCAACAGACTCTAAATTAAATTTTGAAAACATATTAGTACTCTCAGATTGATTACAATGAACAACACTGCAACTGATTTGATTTACCTGTTTAAGCTTACAATTAGAAAAATTTAGAACATTAAACTTAATGATTGACTCTCTGCTTAATATAGGTTGTCTCAACTTCCTAATACAATATATTGTTTCATCATTTGTAAAACCGTCATAAGTAAATTTTATATGTAGCTTACCCACTGTGTCCAATTTATGATCGTCCGCTGCACCAATTGCATCACATGCCACAATTTTACCCACATATTCTGGAGGTAATTTTTCATAGGGAAAGCAGTTAACATCTGCTCCTGTATCCACAAAAAAAGGTACCTTAAATTTGTCATCCAATAAGATGTCTACATACCAACGATCCTTCTTGTCTAGGTACACTTGGCCAATAAAGGAATCTGTATGTACCACTTGATTTACTGAATCCCTTCCTTCGTCATCTGTACTACTGCTACTGGTGGACCTTGAACACTTAACAGCTCTGACAGCTTTCTTCCTGCACATCACACTCCAATGACCTCTACGTGAACAAGATCTGCATTCAGAGAACTTGGCTGGACATTTCTCCCTATTTTTACATGTAGGTATGCCACAGTATCCACATCTGTAACCTTCCTTAACTTTCTCATGAGTTGTTTCTTGTTTAGCAAAACTCTTACCTTGATGTCTTTTATCACTACGCTCCCTGTAGTCCTGTTTAACTGCACTAACTGACTGCTCCTGTCTCATAATTCTATTTTGACTATCTTGAAGTTCAGCTTGGCGTGCTATTTGTATTGCCTTCTCTAGTGTCAAACCATCATTTAGTTGCATTCTTTCGCTCACCTTTTTATCAGCTATTCCGATAACTATCCTGTCACGAATTAACTCATCTTTAAGAGCTCCATAGCTACAGTGCTCTGCAAGAGTATGTAGACTTGAAATAAAGTTTCCCACAGGTTCTCCTGGCCTTTGTACCCTTGAATTAAATTGAAATCTCTCAAAGATTGTATTTCTTCGGGGAATAAAATGATTGTCGAAAATCTGCATTACATCTTGAAAGGATGCATTCTCCACTGGTTGATTTTGAAGTAAAATATCTTCTGCTTCATTTCCCATTAAATACAACAGTAGGTCTAATTTATCCTTGTCAGATTTTTGTCCAAATCCACTTACAGACATATATCTCTCTACTCTTTTCTTCCATTGGGGCCATGTCTGGGGCTGTGTAAAATCAAATTCGCTTGGAGCCGAAATGTTCGCAAACACTTCTTTATTTATTTGGATAGGTGCATCCATTTTAAGGATTTTAGGTCCCCTCTGATTTATAGGTTATGCATAAGATTTGCACTGTTGTCACGTTCGACCACTCTTTGCTTGTTTAATGTTAACAAAACAAAGCACCAGCTGCCACCATGTCGTGTTATCAAAGAGGGGTTACAAATAATAATCGTTACTTCACAACATCAGTTTATTCTCAACCCTCAAACATACATGCTTGCCCGAGCTTCGGCTACGTTTTCATCAATTTTCATGACATCCATGTCATCTCTGTTGCCTAACTCCGGCGCCTATATCTTAATCTAAGCTAACAACACAATATCGTTCACCTTTACTACTGATTTCTGGTTCCAGTATATAGCCTTAATAAACTCAATGTCTTTTTTGTCTAAATTGATGTTTTTTAATTCATCTATTAAACATCTTAGATCTAAAGTTTTTGATGCATGCATTATCCCGATATTAACTTATGCGGCACAAACATGGACAATCACAAAAAAGAATATGAATATACTTAGAGTCACTCAACACGCGATGGAAAGAGCAATGCTAGGTATATCACTTAAGGACAAGAAAACAAACACATGGATAAGACAGAAAACCAAAGTCACCGATGTGGTGCAAAAAGCATTAAAGCTGAAATGGAATACGCTGGACATGTAGATAGGAGCGATCTAAACAAATGGCACAGATCAATTTTAACCTGGAGACCATACCAACACAAAAGACCCAGAGGCAGACCTCCTATGAGATGGACAGATGATCTGAAAAGGACTGCCGGGAAAAATTGGCTACAAGTAGCGTACAATAAAAAACAATGGAAAGGAAGACTTGAAGAGGCTTATGTTCAGATGTGGACGTGAATGGCTAGACGAAGAAGAAGAAGAAGAAGAATTCATCTATTAACTTCATATGCTGCACTCGGTCGAATGCCTTCCTAAAGTCTATGAAGCATACATATGCACTCTTGTTATATTCCCGACATTTCTGCAAGAGTACCGTCAACGCAAATAATGCCTCTCTTGTACCCATGCCTCCTTTGAAGCCAAACTGCGTTTGATCTATCTGCTCCTCACATTTCTTATAAATTCGGTTTTGAACAATTTTGAAGAGAATCTTTAAAGGGTGGCACATTAGACTTATCAATCTATAGTCATTACATGATTTGGGATTGTTGTTTTTTGGTAGAGGTAAAAATATCGATTTAACAGTTCAACTGGAATTTGATCAGGACCCGATGCATTTCCTTGTTTTGCATTCTGTAGGGCATGCTTTACTTCTGAGGGTAAAATGAATAGACTTAATGATTGATAAATGGAATAACATTTGGAGATGAAAGTGAACCGAGGGAGACCGAAAACGTGAGAGAGATGGTTGAATGGCGAAAAAGATGGATAGAAGTGAATATAAAGCTGATTGGAGCTGGTGTCTCATCATCAACCTTAAGTCATGGGTGGATATGAATATGTAGGAATAAATTAGTATCCAACTCAGGTATTCATGGGACATGTATCTTTCGGCTCCTATCTGAAACGGAGTGACAAGGAAAGGGAGTTTGTATTCTAATGTTGGATGAAAGAAATATGGTGAATTTTAGAAGGGGTTAGGCACAGAATAATAAACAATCAGGATGCCCACTGCTTGAAAAAATAAGTGCGCGCATCTCGTTCGCGCAGACGGAATCAGCCATGTTTTAAACGGAACCGGTGCTGTTCAGTGACATTTTATCTGATATACATAGAAAAATTAACCCGGTTTAATTTATTTACGACAACTATAGACATAATATGCACTATTTTATTCATACTTTTAGTTGAAGAATAGATTAAATTATTTCAAATGTACCAAATTATTAATCTCTAAAAATTTAAATTACAGTTCTGTCGTAGCTTGTCACAAATTTCTCAATTCGATCCTATGTTTCAATTTAAAATATGGCGATTGCGTGCTGACAAACTTCAAAGGCGTGGGCATTCTGATTGTTATTTAGTCTGTAGCTTAGTAGAAAGGGATCACAGCGGAGGTCCTGATTGAATTGATGCTTTGTAACGAGAAATATTGGAACTTAGTAAATAATATAATATGCCAGAGTGACTGGAAAGATACCAAGCAGTGATAATGTTGTGGCAGAGTAGATATAATGGAGAGCGGATGAGAAATTAGAGGACCGTGGTTAAGTACTACTGAACAGGTTTTCTATCTTCTAGTAGAAAACCATGGTCCTCTCAACCATGGAGGTTTTTAGTAGGTAGAAATCTCATAAGACAATCTGGTATGGATACTTTTGATGATTTATTTCCCCTGCATTAAATAAATCATGTTCTTATAATGAATAAACATCCTTTTTTCTTTAGAGTCCATTAATCACGTTGTGGCATTATTCTGTCAATTGTTGGTGTGTTTGATAAAAAAACTAATTTATTTTTAAATAACATGAAGTGCAGTAATGGACCGTTTGATCAACGAAATCATAAATTAGAAATTTTTGCACACTATCTTATATTTTAATATTATTCTATTTTAGAGTAAAATGGAAAATAATCTCGTAGAAACTGTAATAGAACTTCACAGATCCAAGTCTTGGAAAGACATTTTAAATCTGAACATACATTCTGATAACCAAAATGCGTTGAAATTATTATGGGTGTGGCCTGAAATCAAAAACATAAAATATATCAAAAATTTAGTAAAAGATCTTGGATATAGAGGCATAATATCTTTAGGTTGTGGATGTGGTCTTCTAGAATGGATTATAAGCGAAGCTACAGGTAATCACAGCATGATTTTCAGTAAACTAACAATTCGTTTTACAATTAAGTATTTAATGTTTACTATGTTTAATGTTTAAACTTTTTCCTCATTAAAAAAGTGAGTTGCTTGTTTCTAGTATAAACAGATGGATAATGTGTAGATACCCTTTTTGTAATCCTAGCAGAATATACATCTATTTATTTATTATAGAAGTTATTGTAAAATTTTTATAATGTCTTTGATGTTGTCTATAGAGGTTATTGTAAAATTTTTGTAATGTCTTTGATTTGTTTATGACCTCTGATTCTCCTGACTATCTGAATGTCCTTGGGCATAATAGTGACTCTCTTAGGCGTGAATAGCGCATAAATTGGTATCTTCAAACAAACCTACCAAATATGCTTTACTCGCTTTTTGTAAAGCCATAACCTTCGAACTCTGAAAACGTAAATCTGTTTTAAAATCTTGTGCGATTTCACGGACAAGACGTTGGAAAGGTAGTTTTCAAGTAGTTTGGAAAGAGCTACGGTACCTGGCCTGTAACGATGATGTTTTTTTAACTCCTCCAGTGGCAGGTGCACTCTGACGAGCAGCTTTGGTTGCTAACTGTTCACACAGTGCTTTACCACCAGTGGATTTTCGGGCTGTTTGCTTTGTACGTGCCATTATTTCTCGCGTATACTAAGCTCTTTACCCTGAAAAGAGTGGCATTCATTACCGGGGTAGAAGGTCATATTAGCATTATATAACTTTTGCTATTTGACTTATTTTCGACTGCAACTGTCAAAATTTACGTAAATCGGTCTAATTTTAAAGATTTCTGAGCCGAATATGTTCAATAACTGGATTACTTTCATTTCTCCGTAATAGGTACTATTTAATATATTATATCATATTTTTTTAGATCTTTTGAATAATCTATTTTGAAATTTTCAGGTTTGCCAGTCTTAGGATACGAAATAAACCAAGAATGGTGGGAAAGTAAATATTCCAATTACAAATTTATTAATCTACACTATGTAGACGGCATTTCAGAAAAAACATTAGATTCAAATTACGCATTATTGTTTTGTTATTTTAATGACAGAAAGGCATTCCAAAACTATGTAGAGAACTACAGGGGCAATTTAATTTTGATAATTGGACCAGGAGATGACACGTGCAGACATACAGATCCTGAACCCTTTAGCGCAGACTTTGGAAGTTCTGAATGGAAATTGTACTGCTTTCAGCAGGTTAAGAATAGTGGAGATTATATAGCGGCGTATGTTAGAGAAGAAAGAAGTCTATTTATGTGATTCCAATTTTTTTAAAGGAGATAAACAGGAGATGTAATATATAGGTAGTTGTTTACGCTAATCGTATCTGAAGCGGCGAGTGCGCGAATCCGGCTCATATGTTATTTATTAGTTTCCATTTTTCTAGGGGCTATAGTGAAACGGTTAACATAACGAGACATTCGAGTTCAAACTTTCAACATTTAAACACACACATATATGACCTTCTTAATTTTTGCAATCTATGCTAGTTTTAAGTTTAATTTAAAGTGGTTAATAAAAACGTTTAAATTCAAAAAGTTACAAGTGTAGTGATTATAAAAACCTTATATTTACTACCCACTTCACGTCTGGTCCTTCGAGCCGGATATTAACCTGTGGAAGCGAGACAGTGCCACTTAAAATTGGAACCACTTCAAGACGGCCGACACAGAAATTATAAGGTCAATGTACTCCACTTAAATCCTTCGCTTGATTTAATAGTGTGAATCTGGGTACGCACAATTGGTAAAAGAACATTCTTTAACTTCCACGCAGTTTTTGAGTTAAAAGACTTTTAGATCCTTCTAATTTTTTAATCAATAAATTACTCTACTTTACGAGGGGTTGCATTTTCATTTTTGACAGTCTTAATTACCAATTAGTTTCGGAGTATTAGAAGCATTTCTTAACAAGAAAGGTTATTTTTATAGAATATGCGACTTTCAATCATATCAAAATATGCAGCTGTAACTAATGGGTAGGGTACTGGAGAGAACGCGAATCACTTAAGAAAATAATTATATTCATCATAAATAATGGGTCTTTTAATTTAACTTATCAATTACTAGCATTAGGACCTGTGTTCAACAAATTTACTTGGGAGTGAGTAAGGATACGGATAATAGATAGATATTAGATTGGCTAAAAAGCCAAAAAATATTGAATATACTTATATATATATATATATATATATATATATATATATATATATATATATATATATATATATATATATTTATATATAGTGATGCGTGCTTTACCACCCGGCTTTTTAACGTAAGAGATAGAAAACACAGTTACCTTGTGAAATAAAAAGAGATAAAACTCGTAGAGGTGGGAAATAATCGATAGAAACCTATAATTTACATTACATTGTCTCACACCTTTAGACGTTAGACGTGGCTATTTGACTTCAGTCATAATTATACGGATAACCTCAAAAATATTTTATTTTAATAATTTCTGATGTTAGAATAAATACTTGAATAAATTAAGATATAGTAAAAAACATTCATTAGAAGCGATTTTAAATTATAAATCTTTAAATTTATTTAATAGTAAAAATAACTCAACTGAAATATTTGACTAAAATAAAGGTAGGTATGTTCTGTCCGAAAACAATTAAAGTATGTGAAATTGGTGTAGTAGTTAGGGACGTTGTCTATTGACGAGAAAATTGGGGTTCAATTTACACCAAGGATAAAATTTTTGTTTTACCAATAAAAAAATAATAGATAATGATACATATTAGGTAACAAATTTTCGAAAAACTCATTATTTACAATTTATTTTTATTCCAATGTTATAAAACGGAAATACAAAATAATTCAAATTCAATTCATACAGTCTTCAGTTGTGAATGCAAAATAATCCGGTGAAGACTGTTTGTATCAAATCCATCACTAAATTCTCAATGTTAATATTAATTCCTCTGTACAGGTAATGATTTTCAAAACAATTGACAACATTGGAATGGATGCGCGCGAAGCGAAGCCTTTGGGCCATCAAATAATAACATATCGAGAAGTGTTTTTGCACGGTAAACAGAAACTTTTTATTGAAAAAAAAAAATTCGTGAAAATGGTTTTAACGGTCGAGGAAAAAGTGCAAATTGTTGTCTGGCATGTGAATGGATTCTCAGACAACATGATTAGATAACAATTTGTAAATATGTTTCCAAATAGGCCGGCTCCATCACGATCAACAATTCAATCTATTATACGTATTTTTTTTACTTATGGATCCGTGTTCGCTCCAAGAGGAGTTCGTAGACGAAGGGAGGTAAATCCAGATTTGGAACTAAGGGACACTTTGATTTGTGCAAGTATTGAGCAAAATCCTACCCAATCAACATCTCGTCTCGGAGAACAATATGGAATTTCAAGATTTAGAGTTGGTAAAATTTTGAAAAGACATGGATACCGACCCTATAAACTTCATAAATCCATAATAGAATTTTGTCAAATTGCAATGGAAATGTCACATCAAGATGAACATTTTTTAGAGAACGTCTTGTTCACCGATGAATGTACGTTTTCATTGCATGGCCGTCACAATTCAATGAATGCTCGGTACTGGTCCCGAGGAAATCCTCGTCAGATTTATGTCGCTCATACCCAGTGTCCTCAAAAAGTAAATGTTTGGGGAGGCATAATAGGGAATCGTGTCATTGGTCCATTTTTTATAGACGGTATGTTGACTGGGCGGAAATACTTGGAACTTCTGCAAAATCAAATTGTCTCAGCCCTTCGTAATTTACCAATTCCTTTCGATTCCATATGGTTTCAACACGATGGTTGTCCTGCACATAATTCTCGCATCGTCAGTGAATATCTCAGTGCGACTTTTCCTAATCGATTGATTAGTGGACACGGAGATATTTTTTGGCCTGCAAGATCACCTGATCTTGCACCTTGTGATTTTTTTATGTGGGGATATATCAAGTCCAAACTATATGGAATTGAAGACGATAGGACTAATTCTCTCCAAGAATTAAGAGAAAAGATCTCTGAGTCAATGAGAGGTATTAGTCCAGAAACATTAACTAATGTTAGACGAAACTTTTATAATAGATTGGGTTATTGTTCTGCTGCTAATGGAGGCTTATTTGAACATTTTTTGTAAATACATTTCATTAGAATAAAATACGTTTATTTAGAATATTTTTATAGAATTTCTGCTTATTTAAACATTTTTTGTAAGTACATTTATTTAGAACGTTCTTTTATGTTTGAAGAATTTTTACTTTATTTTCGAAAGTACGACATTGTTTTTTCAATAAGATTTTCATGTTTTACTATAAACACTTCTAATAATGACTGAAATAAGTGTTTTATGATTTAAAGCAAAACGATATAATATCTGCATAATTTCAAATTTAAAAAAAAGTAAAAACTTCGTGTAGGATTTGAACCCTAAGCGCCTGCATGAGTACATCGTGCCTTGAACTCTGATCCATCAGACTTTTATAATTCTTTAGTGGCAGTTTGGATTATTATTCTGCTGCTAATGAAGGCTTATTTGAACATATTGTAAATACGTTTATTTACAATATTTTTTTATTTTTGTAAAATTTTTACTTATTTATACATTCTTTTAATTTTGAAGAATTTTTACTTTATTTTCGAAAGTACGACGACACTATTTTTTCAATAAGATATTTATGTTTAACTTTAAACACTTCAAATACTAGTAACGACTGACATAAATGTTTACTGATTCAAAGCAAAACGATCTCTGCATAATTTCAAATTATTAAAAAAAAAAGCCTCATGTAGGTTTTGAATTCTAATCATCTGCGTCGCAGTGTCGAATTCTTGCCACTAATCCACGAAGGATTGCTAATTATTCTGTGACAAGAGTGTATGAAACTCCTCAAATCATAATAGAAATTATTCTTGGTTAATAATTTAAAACTTTAGAATAAGTAATCACTATTAAATTATTTTATTCACATTTTGCTTTATTGTGGTCAATCAGTTTTTACTTTATCTAAATTAAAAAATGGAAATACGTCACACATACGACGTCAAACTGTCAAACATAATAATTATGACCGAGGTGATTTAGATCGTAAATTATAGGTTTCTATCGATTATTTCCCACCTCTACCAGTTTCATCTCCTTTTATTTCACAAGGTAACTGTGTTTTCTATCTCTTACGTTAAAAAGCCGGGTGATAAGGCACTCACCACGGTATATACAATACAAACAACATAGTTTATTAGTTCTTCAGTCAGAAGTTTGGCCGGGATGTTAAAGAAACACTCTTGACTTTTGGTCTAGCTTTCGGAATTGTTTAATTCCTTTTTCAATACACTGTAATAAGGAGAATGTGTAAATATTTACAAAATATCACAATTAGTCAGTGCAACTTACTAGTCGTTGAGATTATTTATAGAAAGCTTTGACACTCAACATTAACAACACATAAAATATATTAATGTTGAGTGTCAAAGCTTTCTATAAATAATCTCAACGACTAGTAAGTTGCACTGACTATAAATAAATAATCTCAATCGTGTCATTAGACACGATATATATGCATATGACAATAATAGTATACACTATAGGAGACTTATAAAAGCCGTAGTCAATACTTTTTAAATACTTTATTGCAACCATAACTACGTACAATCTTGAGGTTTTAAATTGTGTGCTGTTACCATATGCGTTATGTACATATCTTTATTTACAGACCTAAACTGACATTCGACACAAGTGAACAAAAGATCCTTTTCCAGTCCGGGATGCTTGGTCTTCAGATGAGTTTTGTATGTACTGCTTTGAATGCAGGCGTATGAGCAGTAGCTGCACTTGTAAGGTTTTTGACCAGTATGTCGAAGGTTGTGCCTGCGCAATGAGTTGTGATCGGATGTTGTGTAGCTGCAAACATTACAGGAAAATGGCTTCTCACCTAAAGAAATTAATAAATTACATACAGTTTATAAAGTAGATATTTTAATAACTTAGGAAGCAAAATATCACACAAGACAGAAATATATGAGAGATGAAAAATTTTCAAGTAAGAATGTAAAAACAAAAAGCAAGCAAATTGGGAAACAAGTACTAAATAAGGATGGCTAGATAATAAATATAAGTAAGTTAAACACCATCAAACACCATATAACATATACATATCATCCTGTTAGGATTCAAATGAACTATTGTTAAATTAGAATAACCGATTGGGTTCGTTTTAAAGTAACATAACCTCAAACAATGACAGTGTAATCTATCATTAATGTCGTGTAGATAAGTGATATAAGAAACCTAACTGATGATCTGACGTCAAATGATGGCACAAAGTTCTCAGATAAAGTGTTGCAGTCCGACAATATATACACAAATAACAAGATAATTAAATTATTAAATAATAAAATTTTCAAGGCAAAATTGAAAAAAAAACCAAATAGTGCAAAATGTTGGACCATGATAGAGAGACTACCTCTAATGATCATATCAAGTTTCAAGAATGTAGAGAATAATAAATAAATAAATAAGGCTTGGTACAAACGTCACAGAAATGGTAAATAAGAGAATTGTAGAAATACAACTGCGATAGTTTGGACATGTAATAAAAATAAACGATGAGAGATCAGATGGTCTATTCATCGCAAAATAGTAGAAACAATGGATGGAGAAAATTTAGATGAATCTCTCGGTAAGTGTGGACGTTTAGGTGAGAAAGGAACAAATTGGCTATCAGGTTTGAGAAGCAGTATATTTGTATACTATATGTTTACAAGAACAAACGAGCTATAGAACAACGCAAAAACTACAAGGCTATAAAACTACTTAGTCACACCAAGAAATATGGGAGCGAGTAATTGATATAAGTGAAGAAATCGAAATATCCAAAAATAAGTTTGGTTTTGGAAGATCAACAACAGATGAAATTTTCATTATAAAGCAGATGGATGAAAAAATACAGGAATAAAAAAAAACATCGCAAATGATGTTCATTGATCTTAAGAAAGTATATGACAGGTTTCCGGTAAGTATGTAAAGATCGTGATAGACATATACGAGGAAATAACAACTAGTGTTAGGATCGACGTGCGGGAGACTGATAAATTTCATGTGAAAGTAGGATTGCATCTGGGCTCAGTGCTTAGTCCCTATTTATTCTTATTATTGTTGGATCAAATAACAGAGAAACTGCAGGGTATCATTTCTTGCAATAGTGATTGTTCTTAGAATTTGGATTGAAATATTTGCGTTTTCATAACATTAGATTTGATAGCTGATCCTCAGAGCTGAGAACCACACGACAAAATGAGTTTTATTATTACTTTGAATATCAGCAGCTTGTTGTAGATCGATATGTGAGTTTCTTCGCAGCATCCAGTTAAGTTTTCTGTACACAAATACTAGTTGTAGTATTTTTAACTACATAATAAGCGTTTGTTCATATGGATGCCTAGATATTTTACATCATCCTTCTGGGGTAAAGAAGGAGATTGTCCATCGAGATTGACTTGTGTACATGTATCTCTTCTTAGAGTTAATGTATAATGTGTAGATTTTGAGGCATATACTTTAATTATCTATATTGAGAATCAAAAACAATTTAAAATTAATTAATTGAAAATGGCTTCATATATGCTCAATAGGATTAAGGTCTGGACTTTGAGTAGGCCAGTCCGTTTTTGAAATACCAACATTTTACATACTGTGTTACAATCCTTGCCGTGTGTAGTCTTGCATTATCGTGCATTAGCAGAAAACCATTGCCAATAAACCCACCATATTGCATCACCTAATGTAGAATTTCCGTTATGTATCTGTGTGCTGTTAATGCGTCCCTCTCAATCAAGACGAGATCCATGTGCCTCTAAAGAAATCCCTGCTCAAAACATTACTGAGCTACCACCAAAAGAAACCTGGTGTGACCGACTGCAGTCAGCATAACGTTCTCCAACCCTCCTGTAGACCTTAGTTCGACCATCTTTACCATAAAATAATATTCTACACTCATCCGCAAACAATACTTTTTCCAATCATCTATTATCCAATTGACCTGTTCACGGACAACTGCAAGTCTTCGTCTTTTGTGAGCAGCAGTAAGTAATGGTCCCCTTGCTGAATTGCAAGCTGTCAAAACCTCTTAACCTTCGTCGAACAGTACAAACGCTGATTACTGTGCTTGGGCTTACTGAATATGGCTTTGGAGCATTCTAGCAGTTTGCGTCCGGTCTCACAATGCAGCAACGCGATCTTCTCGACTGTTGTCTTTCTTTTGGCACCTGCACCGGTCCGCCGTTTGTCTCAAGAAATCGTTGATAAGTTCTCTGCACAGTTGAAGGACTAACATTTAATTGTCTTGCCACATCCCTTTGGCTTGCTCCATTTTCTAGCAATGTAGCAATCTGAACAGGACTTTTGATATGTAACAATAAAACACTGAGAACTTTGTTTTCAAACTTCCACAAAATTTATTTTAAACTTATCACTACAGGTGTTTCGGCTGATTGCCTTTCTCAAGTGATCTATTTTTGGCTTGGGTTTACAAATTTATAGTCTCTAATGAAATAGGTTGAGGAGGTGAGAACTGTTTGTCTCAAGTTGGTCATTCAGAATTATATCTGTGTTTTTTAATTTGTTGATTTCCATAGATTCTAACAAAGATAGCTTAAGGCCTTTATTTTGAATGTGAAGAATTTTAAATTTGTTATTAAAAGAATGATTATGATCTAGAATCTGTCTTTCTATTCTTGAAAGCCCTTTTATGTTCTGCTATTCGTTTATCAAAGTTTCTACCAGTTTTTGACCGATGTAAGTTTTTGGGCAGTCGCCACATTGAAGTTTGTACAGACCACTATTTAAGTGTTTTTTATTTTGGCTCTTGTTATTTTTAATATATTTGCCTAGGTTGTTATTTGTTCGGAAAGCTGGTGTTATTCCTTTCTTTTTTATGTGTTTGGCAATTTTTGTTGTTATTTTGCCTGTATATGTAATCGAGCAGAAGGTACTGGGTTTTTTTCTCTGGTGGAGGAAATACTAATTTCAGGGCTTTCTTGTGTAGTTTTTGATTTAATATTTTATTAATTGTTTGTTCGTTGTATCTGTTGTTTACTGCTATCTGCTTAATTATATTTAATTCTGTCTCAAAGTTGTATTTTGACATCGGAATTTCTGTTAATCTATGTAACATACTATGATAAGCTGCCAGTTTATGTTGTGTTGGATGGGATGATGACTTGTGTATAGTCGTGTCAGTATGGGTAGGTTTATGAAATATGGAGAAGTCATGTTTGTTTTGAAGTCTGCTAATTTTTAAATCTAAAAAATTTATGGATTGATTTTGTTCTGTTTCTATTGTAAATTCAATATGACTATGAAGTGAATTAATATACCATACAAATTGGTCGAGTTGCCTGTTAGTTCCTATGAAGCATACCAGTACGTCATCTACGTATCTCCACCAATATAAAAACTGTTTGAATACGGGATGTTTTGAAATCTTTGTCTCTAGATGATCCATAAAAATATTTGATAGCAATGGGCTTAGAGGATTGCCCATTATAAGTCCTGTACTGTTATTTGTATATATTTTATTATTAAATTCAAAGTAGTCCTGGTTTATACAAACTTCAAGAAGATGTAAAATTTCAGATGTTATTATTTGATTTGTACTATTTTGGTCTAAAAGGTTTTTTACTTGAATAAAAGTTTCTGTAGGAGGGATACTAGGAAAAAGATTTTTTACGTCAAATGAAATTAATCTGGAATTGTTAGGTAATTGAAAATGTATTTTATTAACTAGTTCTATTGTATTTTTTATGGTAAATTTAGGTGAAAATTTAGTGTGTTCTAAAATAATATCTAACAGTTTTTTTGAAATTTTATATGACGCAGCTGTATAAAAAGAAACTACAGGTCTTATTGGGTGATCCGGTTTGTGTAGTTTAATGAAAGAGTATAATTTAGGAAGCTTTGGGTTCATGACATTGAGGTATTTCTGTTCTATTGGATTTAGTATTGATTTTTGATATGTTTAGAGATATTAGAGATAAGACTTTTGATATGTTTATTTTTGAGACTATGTTTGTTCTATTCTGTGGGCTTTGCCTGCAGAGTAGGCAAACTACTCTGCAGGTACAAGTACTGTTGTGCTTGCATCTATACCAATGTACTGTAATAGTAAAGCTACCTTTCTCGCATCATTTTCCTCCTCTAAACCCGTCGTCCTCAAAAATATTTTGAAATCCATGCACCATTCTTCCCAGTTGTAAGACAAATTTCCATCCATCGACAAAGGTAGAATTTCATTGCTTACTATGTTGCATTTTATTTTTACAACGACTGGTTGGTTCTGCTCGACAGCATCTTGTTCTTTCATGGTTGACGAATTTTATATCTTCTACTATTTTTAATATCAATGATTATGTATTTCGAGAAAATTTTCAAAAACTGTCAAAATTTTTTGTATTTTGAGAACGATTTCCGAAATGGAAATCGGAACGTCAAATAAACTTATTTTAAAGTAAAATTGTGGCTTATTCCCAATATAAAAATTTAATTAAACTTACCTGTATGTTGCCTAACATGCATTTTCAAGGAACTTCTCGAAGATCCCTTATATCCACAGAAATTGCATAAGAATGGTCTTAGTTTTTTGTGTACCACGTCCTGATGTATTCTCAACTGTCTTTTATCAGAAAATTTCTTTGAACATTCACTACAAATATGTACTAACTTCTGGGTCTTTTCTTTATGAGTTAACTTATGGTTCCTAAGTTGCTTACTATTTTTAAAAGCCTTCTTACAAACATCACAGGAAAAATTTTTGGCATCGCCATGAATATACTTATGGACATTATTAAGTTTCGCTAAGCTATATGTTTTATAGTCGCATTTATCACAGGAATATAAACCTAAATCTAACTTATGAAGGCGCCACATGTGAGATATTAACGGTTTCCAAGTGGAAAACGGTTCTCCGCATTGGAAGCATGCAAATGCACCTTCACTGTGACAGGATATGTGGTAGTTCAATTTGGCACTGTCCGGAAATTTGATTTTACAATTGGTGAAAGGGCATCTTGAACTTTCTGAAGGATCCAAATTCGCCACTGTTACCATCTCTGGTAATTGTACTATATTTTCGAAAAAGGGTTTTGAAGTGTTGAGCTCATTTGGAGTTTGGTGTTTGTCTGTAGATTCTGAAGTATCATCTAAAAAGATAATACATTTCAAAAAATTATATTAAGTGAATATATCTGTTTATATATGTATACCAAGGAGGCTTTGACGGTCGAATAAGGAGATAATGGAAAAGCAAAATGATGATCACAATTTTTTAAACAACATTTTATGTACTGACGGTTCGACATTTTCTTTTTACAATCCATCCATTGTTCGATTTTGGTCTCAAAAAAGTAAGCATATAAGTATACCTGTGCGTAC